>OY992886.1:42284214-42681097 GCA_963921405.1 Cepaea hortensis
TTATGCATGTCATGCCGGTCTCTCTGGCCGAGGGGTTACACCACTTTCTCCGTAATCCCGTTTATCACGCAGTCTCGTAGCGGGCGAGAACTGGGAGCGGTTCGTCCCCCGCTGGTGACTTGCGGGATAACTGAGCCGGCCGCTCAGAAAGCAATGGCAAACTACTGAGCGTAATCTTGCCAAGAAATCAACAGACAGCTGAAAGATGCTGCTGTTGACAACGATGTCCTGTAAAAGGATATGCGAATTTTAAAAAAAGTGCATGTCATGGGCTGTACACTGTCCTTAAACACGTAATATATGTTAAAATATTAGACGAGTCTGTAAATGTTATTGTTACAAATGGTCGTGTAAGAATAACAGTAACGCTATAATTATGTACAGATGTAAGAGATAGGACAGGTAGGATCAATGTGTGGTTACCTCGCCGACATGGAACGGCAGATTTGGATCAACACGGGTCACTGAAGACTCCAAGCGAAAGCGGAGAATATTATCATCCCTCAGCGAACGCCACAACTTGTTGAGAGGAGTTGCCGCAGTGAATTCTTTGTGCCTAACTGGATGAAGGAGTAAATACATGTTTTGCATATCCTTTACAGGACATCGCTGTCAACATCAGCATCTTTCACCTGATTGTTGATTTCTTGGCAACGCTCAGTAGTTTGACATTGCTTTTTGAGCGGCCGGCTCACATACCCCGTAAGTTACCGACGCGATTCGAACCACTGCTAATTCTCACCGTCGCCAGGTTACTTACGAGAGTATACGAGATTACGGAGAGAAGTCGCTAACCAGGCCAGGAAGCCGGCGGATAAGAGAGTAGCCATGTGTTTGTAATGAGTATCTGTATGTGAAAGATTCCATGTTTACCAAATTTCGTGCGGCTATATTATTCTAGAGCAGGGACCCGCAGCCGTGTTTGGAGTGTTGTGCTGAAGGAATATTGCAACGGCCCACAGTGTGACGACCTCAGATCACATGATGTGATTCATATTGGAGTGTTGTGCTGAAGCAATATTGCAACGGCCCACAGTGTGACGACCTCAGATCACATGATGTGATTCATATTGGAGTGTTGTGCTGAAGCAATATTGCAACGGCACACAGTGTGACGACATCAGATCACATAATGTGATTCATATTGGAGTGTTGTGCTGAAGCAATATTGCAACGGCACACAGTGTGACGATCTCAGATCACATGATGTGATTCATATTGGAGTGTTGTGCTAAAGCAATATTACAACGGCACACAGTGTGACGATGTCAGATCACATGATGTGATTCATATTGGAGTGTTGTGCTGAAGCAATATTGCAACGGCACACAGTGTGACGATATCAGATCACATGATGTGATTCATATTGGAGTGTTGTGCTGAAGCAATATTGCTAAGCTACAGAGTGTGACGACCTCAGATCACATGATGCGATTCATATTGGAGTGTTGTGCTGAAGCAATATTGCAACGGCACACAATGTGACGACGTCAGATCACATGATGTGATTCATATTGGTGTGTTGTGCTGAAGCAATATTGCAAAGCTACACAGTGTGACGACGTCAGATCACATAATGTGATTCATATTGGTTTGTCGGAGGTCAGCATGACCGAATGAATAAAAGCGCTCGTGGTTAAACATCCGGTGTGCTGTTACCGTAAATTACAAGTACCTCTGAAGTCGGAGTTGGTTCACCCGATGGCGAGGGACACTGGTAATAGAGAAAGTTAACCCACACACAAAAATCAGTCCAGTTGTACTAGAAGTAGCATCACGTGTAAAGAGTTATTCTGTCAAAAAGCGCGCGCCAAAAAAAAAAAAATATCCAAAAGTCTCGAAACGACCGTATATCTAGCCTTTGACTGTTTGTGTGTTTGAGTGTTTGTCCTGAGCCATTGTAACGGCACCGTTTTACCTCATAACAACACACACACACTTTTGTGCCACTGTCAAAAGACTGTACTGGCAGGAGTCTGCGACAGTGGAGAGAACTTTAGCGTTGGTGTTGAGGCAGGTCGGGAGACAGCGGAGGGCTAGGGAAGAAATAGAACTTTGTTAAGGTAATTCATTATTGCTTCACACCTATTCAAGTAGCTTGCATAATCAATCATGTGCCATGCCGGAAAGCATGGCGGTCATGACTCGCCATTTTATCACATAATATCACACCCAATATATAAGAATTTTAGTTTTGATAGGATGTAAAATAGAAAGAGCTTTCAAAGAATTGTATGCCTATATATAAATAAAAATGCATTTGTAATGAAGCCATTGTATTTCAATTCACTCAGTGTGCTACTGGAAATCGTTCCACGTGCAACGCAGTGCACGCGTGCTGTAAGTTGCCGACACCTGATGTAAAGGATAGGTGAGCGTCACCTTATGAACGAAAGGAAGACAAGGCCATTGATTTTTTCAACATATAATGGACAGACGGAGAAGACGAGTATAACGAATAGTCTTCTTCTTCAGCCGTCTTCCATCACCAATGATGCATAAACCCTCAGCCGACTGCAGCCAAGCCCTTTATAGACTTGTACATGCTTGATGGGAGTTGGCAGCTCAGTTTTCTGTGGGATGAGGTAGCTGGTCTCCCGCTAACCTTCACCAGTCGCCTCTTGCGACATGCATGCAGGTTACGGCGTGACTATTCTTTGCTCCCATTGTAGGCTGCGGTAACACACAGGTGTTACAATGAACATATTAACATCATTTTCCTCATCGTCATCATCTAGATCCGTGTCGCTCGGTCAGAAAGAAAGTATATCAAAACAAAGTGCTGAGATATTTCAGACTTGTGAAGATCAGTTATCCCTGGGGAGTAAGTGAGTTTATGCTGACTAAAGTTGTTAATTTATGTTTCTTTTTCGCATATCCTCTTCTTCTTCTTTGCGTTCATCCGGAGTGTTTTTTTCAGATGTGATTGCGATGTGTCTGGTTAGGCACCCTTGGATCGAAACCCTTAGGCCAACACATCCGACTTTTAGCGTGCATTTTTGACCAGGTTAGCAATCCTGGGAGACTCACTTTTGTGGTACTAGTCACCGCCCAGCTGGTCAAGTTGGAACAGTCGAGGTCTGCACAGTCATCCCTCAAATGAAGGCAGGGACAGTCCATAGCATTTTCCGCCATTCTGGGTGGCTTCCATAATTGCAGAGCCGACACATAACGCTCTGATGCTGGGCTCACAGAGGGAATCGTCACGTCCTGCTCATGGCTGCTTTAATTCCTCACTTTAGTATATTGGGCATTTTGTTCACCCCGGGCCGTTCCCGCACAAACCAGACAGGTCTGCAGACGGTATCCACTCAGCGAGTTTTCGGACATGTGCTTGTCGTTGCGCCCGTCAGAGCTGTTCCAGGCACGACAGACATTCGGAAAACTACCTGGTCAGAGCTGTTCCGAACAAGAGCGGCATTCGGAAACTAGGTAGTCAGAGCTGTCTGTTCCTAGCACGAGAGACATTCGGACGAGACATTTCACTCGGACGTAAATGCGTAGTGCCAATTTTTAGTTTGCCACCAGTAGGACGGCACTTCCGGCTTCCGGCGGGCATTTTTTAATGAGGTTAGCCTTCCTCGGGTTTCGAGGCACGTTAGACTTATTGTCGTGGTGTCACCCACATCTCAGCTGGTCAAGATAGAACGATCAACGACATCGTGGTCGGCCCTCAAGGGAAGGCAGGGGCAGACTATGGGCATTTCCTTGCTATCCAAGGAGGCTTCCATAATTGCAGGGCCGGCACATATTGCTCTGAGACTGGGCTCACTCAAGGAGTTGCCACGTCCTGCTCATGGCTGCTTTAGTTCCTCACTTCCGTTTGTTGGGCATCTCGCTTGCCACTGGTCGCTCAAGCGCACACCAGGGACGGTCAGACTGCGGGCCGACATCTACTCGGTAAGCTTTTGCTGTTGCTTTGGACCACGCAATGGATTCGTTAGCCGTGCGTTCCATTTCGTGTTATTGAGACATTTTTCCACCTTTGTCTACTCTGTACGAGTTAGATACAGACAGTTTTCGTAACCATTTCATTCGACTGGGGCACTTTTCTTACTTTGTACTCGCTCACGAGGTAGGCTACATGTGCTGCCGGTTCAGCACCTTACATTCGTGCAGCAGTGCACGAGAAAAGTCAGACCCTCTCATCCGGGAATCCCTCATATCTCCCAGCTGAGAGCCTTCGAACAGGTATCAGACCTGGGCTTGTAGCTTGCTCAGTATCTCACTTCTATTTTTGGAGGGTGGATATCGGCCAGGCTCTCAGATCCGAGGGTTTGTGGCTTAGAGCGTTCAGCCTCGACCCTCGACAGAGAGCCTTAGAGTATTGTCCGGACCAAATCTTGCCTTCGTGCACCTGATTTAAACTTCTGACTGTTATCCTCACCTCAGTCTAACCCGCAGAGCAGCAGGTTGTGTCTCTCTTAGTCTGGCCCTTATCCCATAAGCTGTCCGATATGTAGTTTTCATCCATCGACAAGCACATGGGGTCAGAGGGACACACAAGCTCCCCCACCGCGGCAAGGTGGAGACACATCGGGGGAGTTTCGCATATCCTATTTACAGGATATCGCTGTCAACACCAGCATTTTACCGCTATTGTTAATTTCTTGGCAAGATTACGCCCAGTAGTTTGCCATTGCTTTTAGAGCGACCGGCTCAAATACTCCGTAAGTTACCGACGCGGAGAGAACCGCTACCAATTCTCGCGCAACGTCACGTTACTTACGAGAGTATACGAGATTACGGAGAAAGTCGTGTAACCTCTAGACCAGAGATACCGGCTAAAGTTGTTACTGCCTGCCCTAAATTAAACTAACATACTGGTTAACAGCCATGTTGTAGGCTAAAACCGTGTAAGGGCACATGTCTATATCTAGCTGGATCATGTGTTGAGTTAAACCAATGTTGTAGGCTAGGGCTGTGTAAAGGCACATGTCTATGTTTAGCTGGATCATGTGTTGAGTTAAACCAATGTTGTAGGCTAGGGCTGTGTAAAGGCACATGTCTATGTTTAGCTGGATCATGTGTTGAGTTAAACCAATGTTGTAGGCTAGGGCTGTGTAAAGGCACATGTCTATGTTTAGCTGGATCATGTGTTGAGTTAAACCAATGTTGTAGGCTAGGGCTGTGTAAAGGCACATGTCTATGTTTAGCTGGATCATGTGTTGAGTTAAACCAATGTTGTAGGCTAGGGCTGTGTAAAGGCACATGTCTATGTTTAGCTGGATCATGTGTTGAGTTAAACCAATGTTGTAGGCTAGGGCTGTGTAAAGGCACATGTCTATGTTTAGTTGGATCATGTGTTGAGTTAAACCAATGTTGTAGGCTAGGGCTGTGTAAAGGCACATGTCTATGTTTAGTTGGATCATGTGTTGAGTTAAACCAATGTTGTAGGCTAGGGCCGTGTAAGGGCACATGTCTATATCTAGCTGGATCATGTGTTGAGTTAAACCAATGTTGTAGGCTAGGGCTGTGTAAAGGCACATGTCTATGTTTAGTTGGATCATGTGTTGAGTTAAACCAATGTTGTAGGCTAGGGCCGTGTAAGGGCACATGTCTATGTCTAGCTGGATCATGTGTTGAGTTAAACCAATGTTGTAGGCTAGGGCTGTGTAAAGGCACATGTCTATGTTTAGTTGGATCATGTGTTGAGTTAAACCAATGTTGTAGGCTAGGGCCGTGTAAGGGCACATGTCTATGTCTAGCTGGATCATGTGTTGAGTTAAACCAATGTTGTAGGCTAGGGCTGTGTAAAGGCACATGTCTATGTTTAGTTGGATCATGTGTTGAGTTAAACCAATGTTGTAGGCTAGGGCTGTGTAAAGGCACATGTCTATGTTTAGTTGGATCATGTGTTGAGTTAAACCAATGTTGTAGGCTAGGGCCGTGTAAGGGCACATGTCTATGTCTAGCTGGATCATGTGTTGAGTTAAACCAATGTTGTAGGCTAGGGCTGTGTAAAGGCACATGTCTATGTTTAGTTGGATCATGTGTTGAGTTAAACCACTGTTGTAGGCTAGGGCCGTGTAAGGGCACATGTCTATGTCTAGCTGGATCATGTGTTGAGTTAAACCAATGTTGTAGGCTAGGGCTGTGTAAAGGCACATGTCTATGTTTAGTTGGATCATGTGTTGAGTTAAACCAATGTTGAATACTTAAACCGTGTAAGGGCACAGGTCTATTTCTAGTTGGATCATGTGTTGAGTTAAACCAATGTTGTAGGCTAGGGCCGTGTAAGGGCACATGTCTATTTCTAGCTGGATCATGTGTTGAATTAAACCAATGTTGTATACTAAAGCCGTGTAAGGGCACATGTCTATGTTTAGTTGGATCATGTGTTGAGTTAAACCAATGTTGAATACTTAAACCGTGTAAGGGCACAGGTCTATTTCTAGCTGGATCATGTGTTGAATTAAACCAATGTTGTAGGCTAGGGCCGTGTAAGGGCACATGTTTATGTCTAGTTGGATCATGTGTTGAATTAAACCAATGTTGTAGGCTAAAACTGTGTAAGGGCACATGTCTATGTTTAGTTGGATCATGTGTTGAATTAAACCAATGTTGTATACTTAAACCGTGTAAGGGCACAGGTCTATTTCTAGCTGGATCATGTGTTGAATTAAACCAATGTTGTAGGCTAGGGCCGTGTAAGGGCACATGTCTATGTTTAGTTGGATCATGTGTTGAGTTAAACCAATGTTGTATACTTAAACCGTGTAAGGGCACAGGTCTATTTCTAGCTGGATCATGTGTTGAATTAAACCAATGTTGTATACTTAAACCGTGTAAGGGCACATGTCTATGTTTAGTTGGATCATGTGTTGAATTAAACCAATGTTGTATACTTAAACCGTGTAAGGGCACATGTCTATGTCTAGCTGGATCATGTGTTGAGTTAAACCAATGTTGAATACTTAAACCGTGTAAGGGCACAGGTCTATTTCTAGTTGGATCATGTGTTGAATTAAACCAATGTTGTAGGCTAGGGCCGTGTAAGGGCACATGTTTATGTCTAGTTGGATCATGTGTTGAATTAAACCAATGTTGTATACTAAAACCGTGTAAGGGCACATGTCTATGTCTAGTTGGATCATGTGTTGAATTAAACCAATGTTGTATACTAAAACCGTGTAAGGGCACATGTCTATGTCTAGCTGGATCATGTGTTGAATTAAACCAATGTTGTATACTAAAGCCGTGTAAGGGCAGATGTCTATATCTAGTTGGAGTATGTGTTGAATTAAACCAATGTTGTAGGCTAGGGCCGTGTAAGGGCACATGTTTATGTCTAGTTGGATCATGTGTTGAATTAAACCAATGTTGTATACTAAAGCCGTGTAAGGGCAGATGTCTATATCTAGTTGGAGTATGTGTTGAATTAAACCAATGTTGCAGTCACATGTTGTTCAGTGTTATCTAAAAGATCTGTTGCACACCTTCACCTGAATGTTATAATGTTCCCTAGGCATATTGACGGACTTAAGCAATGAGGTGTGTCAACACACGCATGTCAGTCATGGACGATTTCACAGCCGCTAAAGATCAGGTCTTTTGAAATTAAATCTTACAGAAAAGTTATTGGGACATTGTGGACTAAGAAACAGAAAACACCTCCAGTCTACAGAGTGATGTTCCATTAATCCTGTCTGAAACGTGATATTCTATGTCTCCCATCTACAAGGTGATGTTCTATGTCTCCCATCGACAAGGTGATGTTCTATGTCTCCCATCTACAAGGTGAGGTTCTATGTCTCCCATTTACAAGGTGATGTTCTATGTCTCCCATCTACAAGGTGATGTTCTATGTCTCCTGTCTACAAGGTGATTTTCTATGTCTCCTATCGACAAAGTGATGTTCTATGTCTCCCATCTACAAGGTGATGTTACATGTCTCCTATCTACAATGAGATGTTCTATGTCTCCTGTCTACAAGGTGATGTTCTATGTCTCCGATCTACACGGTGAGGTTCTATGTCTCCCATCTACAAGGTGAGGTTCTATATCTTCCATCTACAAGGTGATGTTCTATGTCTCCCATCTACAAGGTGAGGTTCTATGTCTCCCATCTACAAGGTGATGTTCTATGTCTCCTGTCTACAAGGTTATGTTCTAGGTCTCCAATCTACAAGGTGAGGTTCTATGTCTCCCATCTACAAGGTGATGTTCTATGTCTCCTATCTACAAAGTGATGTCTATGTCCGCTATCTACAAGGTGATGTTCTATGTCTCCTATCTACAAGGTGATGTTCTATGTCTCCTATCTACAAGGTGATGTTCTATGTCTCCCATCTACAAGGTGATGTTCTATGTCCCCCATCTACAAGGTGATGTTCTATGTCTCCCATCTACAAGGTGAGGTTCTATGTCTCCCATCTACAAGGTGATGTTCTATGTCTCCAATCTACAAGGTGATAGTCTATTTCTCCTGTCTACAAGGTGATTTGCCATGTCTCCTATCGACAAAGTGATGTTCTATGTCTCCCATCTACAAGGTGACGTTCTATGTCTTCCATCTACAATGAGATGTTCTATGTCTCCTGTCTACAAGGTGATGTTCTATGTCTCCCATCTACAAGGTGAGGTTCTATGTCTCCCATCTACAAGGTGAAGTTCTATATCTACCATCTACAAGGTGATGTTCTATGTCTCCTATCTACAAGGTGATGTTCTATGTCTCCTGTCTACAAGGTGAGGTTCTATGTCTCCCACCTACAAGGTGATGTTCTATGTCTACTACGGACAAGGTGATGTTCTATGTCTCCTATCTACAAGGTGATGTTCCATGTCTCCCATTTACAAGGTGATGTTCTATGTCCCCTATCTACAAGGTGATGTTCTATGTCTCCTGTCTACGAGGTGATGTTCTATGTCTCCCATCTACAAGGTGATGTTCTATGTCTCCTGTCTACAAGGTGATTTTCTATGTCTCCTATCGACAAAGTGATGTTCTATGTCTCCCATCTACAAGGTGATGTTACATGTCTCCTATCTACAATGAGATGTTCTATGTCTCCTGTCTACAAGGTGATGTTCTATGTCTCCGATCTACACGGTGAGGTTCTATGTCTCCCATCTACAAGGTGAGGTTCTATATCTTCCATCTACAAGGTGATGTTCTATGTCTCCCATCTACAAGGTGAGGTTCTATGTCTCCCATCTACAAGGTGATGTTCTATGTCTCCTGTCTACAAGGTTATGTTCTAGGTCTCCAATCTACAAGGTGAGGTTCTATGTCTCCCATCTACAAGGTGATGTTCTATGTCTCCTATCTACAAAGTGATGTCTATGTCCGCTATCTACAAGGTGATGTTCTATGTCTCCTATCTACAAGGTGATGTTCTATGTCTCCTATCTACAAGGTGATGTTCTATGTCTCCCATCTACAAGGTGATGTTCTATGTCCCCCATCTACAAGGTGATGTTCTATGTCTCCCATCTACAAGGTGAGGTTCTATGTCTCCCATCTACAAGGTGATGTTCTATGTCTCCAATCTACAAGGTGATAGTCTATTTCTCCTGTCTACAAGGTGATTTGCCATGTCTCCTATCGACAAAGTGATGTTCTATGTCTCCCATCTACAAGGTGACGTTCTATGTCTTCCATCTACAATGAGATGTTCTATGTCTCCTGTCTACAAGGTGATGTTCTATGTCTCCCATCTACAAGGTGAGGTTCTATGTCTCCCATCTACAAGGTGAAGTTCTATATCTACCATCTACAAGGTGATGTTCTATGTCTCCTATCTACAAGGTGATGTTCTATGTCTCCTGTCTACAAGGTGAGGTTCTATGTCTCCCACCTACAAGGTGATGTTCTATGTCTACTACGGACAAGGTGATGTTCTATGTCTCCTATCTACAAGGTGATGTTCCATGTCTCCCATTTACAAGGTGATGTTCTATGTCCCCTATCTACAAGGTGATGTTCTATGTCTCCTGTCTACGAGGTGATGTTCTATGTCTCCCATCTACAAGGTGATGTTCTATGTCTCCCATCTACAAGGTGATGTTATATGTCTCTTATCTACAATGTGATGTTCTATGTCTCCCATCTACGAGGTGATGTTCTATGTCTCCCATCTACAAGGTGATGTTATATGCCTCTTATTTACAATGTGATGTTCTATGTCTCATGTCTACAAGGTGATGTTCTATGTCTCCTGTCTACAAGGTGATGTTATATGTCTCCCATCTACAAGGTGATGTTCTATGTCTCCCATCTACAAGGTGAGGTTCTACGTCTACTACCGACAATGTGATGTTCTATGTCTCCTGTCTACAAGGTGATTTTCTATGTCTCCTATCGACAAAGTGATGTTCAATGTCTCCCATCTGCAAGGTGATGTTACATGTCTCCTATCTACAATGTGATGTTCTATGTCTCCTGTCTACAAGGTGATGTTCTGTCTCCCATCTATAAGGTAAGGTTCTATGTCTACCATCTACAAGGTGAGGTTCTATATCTCCCATCTACAAGGTGATGTTCTATGTCTCCTATCTACAAGGTGATGTTCCATGTCTCCCATTTACAAGGTGATGATCTATATCCCCTATCTACAAGGTGATGTTCTATGTCTCCTGTCTACGAGGTGATGTTCTATGTCTCTCATCTACAAGGTGAGGTTCTATGTCTCCCATCTACAAGGTGATGTTCTATGTCTCCTATCTACAAAGTGATGTTCTATGTCCCCTATCTACAAGGTGGTGTTCTATGTCTCCTGTCTACAAGGTGATGTTCTATATCTATATCGAAAAGGTGAGATTCTATGTCTCCCATCTACAAGGTGATGTTCTATGTGTCATATCTACAAGGTGATGTTCTATGTCTGCCATCTAATAGGCGAGGTTCTATGTCTCCCATCTACAAGGTGATGTTCTATGTCTCCCATCTACAAGGTGATGTTCTATGTCTCCTATCTACAAGGTGATGTTCTATATCTCCCATCTACAAGGTGTTGTTCTATGTCTACCATCTACAAGGTGATGTTCTATATCTCCCATCTACATCTCCCATCTACAAGGTGATGTTCTATGTCTCCCATCTACAAGGTGATATTCTATGTCTCCTATCTACAAGGTGATGTTCTATATCTCCCATCTACAAGGTGATGTTCTATGTCTCCCATCTACAAGGTGAGGTTCTATGTCTACTACCTACAAGGTGAAGCTCTATGTCTCCTATCTACAAGGTGATGTTCTATGTCTCCTATCTATAAGGTGATGTTCTATACCTCCCATCTACAAGGTGATGTTCTATGTCTCCGATCTACAAGGTGATGTTCTATGTCTCCCATCTTCAAGGTGATGTTCTATGTCTACTACCGACAAGGTGATGTTCTATGTCTCCTATCTACAAGGTGATGTTCTATGTCTCCCATCTACAAGGTGAGGTTCTATGTCTCCCATCTACAATGTGATGTTCTATGTCTCCTATCTACAAGGTGATATTCTATGTCTCCTATCATCAAGGTGATGTTCTATTTTTACTATCTACAAGGTGATGTTCTATGTCTCCTGTCTACAAGGTTAGGTTCTATGTCTCCTATCTACAAGGTGATGTTCTATGTCTCCTGTCTACAAGGTGATTTTCTATGTCTCCTGTCTACAAGGTGATGTTCTATGTCTCCTGTCTACAAGGTGATGTTCTATGTCTCCTGTCTACAAGGTGATGTTCTATGTCTCCTATCGACAAGGTGATGTTCTATGTCTCCCGTCTTCAATCTGATGTGCTATGTCTCCTATCTACAAGGTGATTTTCTATGTCTCCTGTCTACAAGGTGATGTTCTATGTCTCCTGTCTACAAGGTTGTGTTCGTTACTTCCTGTCTATATGCTGACGTTCGTTTCCCGTCTGCAGACGATGTTTCTTTCCTGTCTACAAGGTTATGTTTTTCTTCTTGTTCTGCCTTCATCTGGAATGTTATTTTAGACGTAATTGCGGTGTGCCTGTTTACAGCAGAGCTGCGATGTTAGCATCTTTCGGCCGACACATCCGACTTCTTCAGGCATTTGTTGACCGTGTTACCTTCCCGGGTAGGTGGTGTTCAGTATATATATG
This sequence comes from Cepaea hortensis, assembly GCA_963921405.1. Lineage (NCBI taxonomy): Eukaryota > Metazoa > Mollusca > Gastropoda > Stylommatophora > Helicidae > Cepaea > Cepaea hortensis. The sequence goes on from OY992886.1 coordinate 42,296,276, forward strand.
TGACTATCGCGATGAACGAAATAACTTTCAACGGTGACATAAGAGACATACACTTCACAGAAAACGAAAAAAGGCAACCGAATGCTGAGGCGCAATGCATCAAATAAAAAATATGGTTAGACCTATATGACCATAAACACCACATTACAAGAATTAAACATTTTTGTAAGGAATAATTCAATAAGATATTTTCTTCTTCTTTCGTTCGCTTCAACTGTATCTATTTCTGCAATGTTGAAGATTTTAGTTGAACAATTTTAAGGGGACTTTCTTGTTATAAACTCCTTCGGCATTCCATTGTAGTATGTTGAGTGTCCGGGGTGTTTGGTCAATAGCTCTTAACCTAATCCTCTGTGCCTTGACTCCACAGCACAGGGGAAGGTGACCACCAGTAGTAATGGGTGGACCCCCTCGAGGCAGGGGGCCCGGCACTCTCACCGCCTGATGGGACTTCACGGGATTAACACCATACTGATTAATTTTAAACTGTGGCATCATGAAATGATTAAGTTACGTTGCACTGCACTGTCTGCCTATCCTTTTGGATTTCTATGGAAAGTGCTGCAGTCACTTCTGCCATAATATTTGTATTTTGGTATCTATTTCATACATAAATTGTAAATGTCTGTCTGTCCTGGGCTCCCACACGAAAGGGTGAGATTACAGTATCACCAGTGTGCTAATGGAGGGGAACATTTTCCGTACTCTACGATATTTGCCAAGATAAGCCATCTATATGTTTACTTAAAAGTGCAATAATGTTGGATCATTCATCTAACAAGTCATTCATGTTTCTGGTCTTTTCTCAAGTTCACCACCCATTACATACATACACCGTTATTCAATATAATCCTTTTCTGTCTCGAACATTGGCCAACGTGGGCGTTGGTTTCCTATAAACACCTGCAGCGATATAGCTTCGAAAGCACTGAAGACACCTTCACATGCCGTGTTGCGCTGCATGCAATCGCGGCGGTTTTCAGCTTGTGTTATTTGTTCCCCCAGGAAGCCATGACAAATTGTCAAGGGCGCTATAGGAGAGGTTCAGTTGGTGTCCTATCGAGCAGCTAAGCATTACTTTGTCTGTCTGTTTTCTGCTTTATTTTAACATTTATCAAAGGGTTGCATGTTCTTTACAGGACGCGGAAGTCAACCCTAGCACTTTTTTCACTGTTTGGGATTTTCTATGCAATGTTAAGTTCTGTAGTTTGCCATTGCTTTCAGAACGACTGACAGTAATCCCCGTGTTAAACATCAGCACAAGAAGGTCTACTTCCAAATAGTCTGCAGCTGATTTTGAAATCGGTATGTGGGATTGTGAAACGCGTTCACTACCCCTTACTCAAAGGGTACTTTTTATATATTATTTCATGTACGTTAAACAAATGCCAGGGATGACGGTTGGTGGACATACTATAAATAACGTCCGTTGTTCAGGAGGAACAGGGAGTCTAGTCTCCGTGGCGAAGTGGTTAGGCCGCTGCCGCACACGCGAAGGTTGTGGGTTCGATTCCGGCCTACGTCGGTCGGTTCGAGATTTTAATTTTCTCGGAGATTCCTATGGGTTAACGCTTGAGCTACGTAATTCGTGCTTTGTGCGACGATTTTGGTAGGCTTCCCCTGCGGAAAGAGACCGAGCCAAATGGAACAAACCCGGTGCAATGAAGTTGACGCACTTGTCTTTTATAGCCATTTTTTTTAGGAGGAACTACCAAAATTAAAATAAAAAAGATGATAAATATAGGGATTGTAGAAAGTAAACGATGGTCATGATCTTGAATAATACAAAGACAGAAGTAATGGTAATATCAAAGAAACAGATTGTACCCACATGTAAAATTAAAGTAAACGGTGTTAATTTGGGCAAATGTAGAAATTAAAATATTTAGACACACGGATAAAATCAGATTAAAGATGTATCACAGAGAGAATGAACCGAATAGGGCATTCAAGAACTGCATTTTTAAAAATGAAGAACATTGTATGCAATATCTTTGTCATAGAAGGTTAACAAAATTATGACATGTTACAAAGAACCAGTTTTAACATTTGGCTGTTGATACCGGACAGTTAGTAAGCAAACAAACATCCCTTTGAAGCTTCAGAGATATAATTTACCGAATAATGCCTACAATTCCTTGGACAGCGAAACTGAGAAATGTAAACATTCTGAAAAAGACTAAGACATAAAGAAACGCTATCTCAAATATCAGAAAGAGACAGTCATAATTATTTTGGCCACAGTATAACAAGACAAAAACTAGAATCTATTGTGACAACTAGAAACATTTGTAGAAGAGAGCCAAGAAGATAGCAAGAGACAGTTCTGGATAACCTTATGTCATGACACCTAAAGGTACCAGGGCACAGACTGATACATGCAGCTGGAGACCTCACGATGTGGAGAAGTACAATCGCCCATACCAGTCGCTAAGGCATTTTTGAAAGATGAGGATGCTGATGTGTAATTATGCTGACCTGAAAAAGACTAATGAAAGTACAGTGGAACCTCGCTTAACTAGCACCTCGCATAACGAGTAATTCGCATAACGAGCAAAATAAATTGTAAAAAAAAAGACTCGTTGAACGAGCGACGTTTCGCATAACGACTGACGCGGGGAGGGGAAGTCCCGGATTTTGCGCCTGCAACAGCGAACAAGATGACCTTCTTGAAGAATTTAAATTCATCAAGATCCAGTTTCTGCCTTCCAACACTACTCCGTTACTCCAGCCTTATGGACCAGCAGGTTATTTCTAACTTTAAGAAGCTCTACACTAAAGCGCTCTTCAAGCGTTGTTTTGAGGTGACTGAAAGGACCAATCTCACTCTCAGAGAGTTTTGGAAATATCACTTCCACATCGTTGCCTGCCTCAAGATGATCAAAAAGGCATGGGCAGGGGTTTCCAAGACAACCCTCACTTCTGCTTGGAAGAAGCTTTGGCCGGAGAGCGTTGTCGAATGTGACTTTGAGGGGTTTGAGACAGTATCTGTGGAGCCTGTAGTCAACGAGATTGTGTCTTTGGCCAAGATCATGGGACTGGAGGTGGATAACAAAGAGCATGGCCAAGAGCTGAACATCGAAGAGCTTATGGAATTACATTGTGTTTCACAGCAAGAAGTTTTGGAGGAGAGTTTATCCGCTGAGGAGGAGAAGGTAACAGCAAACCAACAATCCTTTAGCGCAATAAGAGAAATGCTGAAAGCATTGGAAACTGTTGCATCGTACATTGAGAACCATCACCCTAATAAAGCAGTGGCTATGAGAGCTACTAATTTATTTAATGGTAATGCTGTGTCGCATTTCCACCAAATTCTGAAACGTCGGCAAAAACAAATTTCTCTAGACAGCTTTCTAGTAAAAAAGAATTAGGTATGTATTATAAATTGTAAATTAATTATTTCTATTTTTTTCTTCTACAAATCGAATTCTCATTCCAGGTTCGTTCATTCCGCGATAGAATAGGAAGATTAATCACGCTTCTTAACAATGTATATATAATTTTCTTTGAATAATATTTTGAGTATTTTTTCGGCATGGAACGCATTGTCATCTTTGGACCCACTAGGGATACACGAAGTGGAGAGTGGAAAAGAAGAAGTAACAAAGACATTTATGATCTGTTTAAGTCCCCGCTAATCACTAGTATCATGAAGGCTAATAGACTACAATGGCTGGGGCATATAGAAAGAATGGAAGATAATAGGGAAACAAAACTCGCTTACACTCAGGAAATAAATGACCGTAGACCCCGAGGTAGACCAAGAAAACGGTGGAGAGATAATATATATACAGACCTACAAGCACTTGGAATCAACGACTGGCAAGAGAAGGTCAACCAGAGAGACGAATGGAGACGGATTGTACCTGCAGCAAAGAACCTCAATGGCTCGGAACGCTGAAGAAGAAGAAGAAGAAGAAGAAGAAGAAGAAGAAGAAGAAGAAGAAGAAGAAGAAGAAGAAGAAGAAGAAGAAGAAGAAGAAGAAGAAGAAGAAGAAGAAGAAGGAACGCATTATCGTTGTCACGAATTGGCAGCCTTTACTTCCCAGAACAATTTTCGGTCCACTTTTGATAGGCCATGTAGAGAATCAACAGACGAACAAAACTGTTTTCTCTATATTCAAGGCTATACCGTCTTGACGTAAGCTTGCAAAACCTGCAAGTAAACAAACCACCAGGAATGGCTTTCTATTTGGGAAGTTAATTTGACACCAGTACCGGTCACCCCCAGAGGTTATCAATCCAGCCAGACGGGAGGGCAGACTCAGGGGACTGAATAGTAATTAAAACCAACCAGGCATGACGCAAGCAAACCTGGTTTACCAACAGAGTTGTAAATTGGCTGTTGACCATGATAACCTAATTGTTCCCTTGACATGACACCTGATAAGAATAGCTAGGAAATCGCCCAACCACGATGGCTGACCCCATCTGGTAGAGACTAGAGGCGCAAGGTGTGAAATCACTGATAAGACTCAGTGGGCTAATAATTGTCAGACCCACAGGTGTGAAGGCTAGTGTGCATGCAGAAAGAATTTTTATGACTGGACAGACTTGGAGTTAATAGCAATTACCGTCAGGTGGAGATAAGAAGAATTTATGATGGGAATGCCAAGGAGATAATACTGTCTGCTTGACTCAGCTTAAATAAGGGTCCCTAGCCTGTTTTATGTTAGATTAAGTCTGACTTCAGAACAGGTAGGCAGCCAGCTCAATGTTTGGTAGTCATATGTATGATTCTTATGTTGCTAGATTTAACTAGGAGAATTATTTCTTAGTAACTAGTCAGCCTATATCGGACATAGGTTATTTCAATAAATATCATTGTCTAAGTATACTTTTAGGTGTCTTGGTAGATGCTTGTCATTTCTTGGTACACTAGCATAGTTGCTTGTTGGTGTGTGCATTTGTTGTACATAATATAGTCAACTGACTATTTATTTAATTCTTACAACAGCAGGTGATTAAACCGGGCAGCTCAGCAAATATAGCTGGTCTGTGTGGTAACTTCAATTAGACTTGTTGTATATCTCATTTTGTAGCTATACAATATTAGTACTCATTAATAATGCCTGATGCTATTATGTTGAGTATCATTAGATGTCCATCTTGAAGTAATATAATGTTTACGGATATGTTGGATGTATGTATGTGTAATTTCATAAACTAACTAGTGCATTATGCTATGATGTTAAAGTATCATAATATGTCTAGTTTAATTAATGTTTTATGGGTATTTCATGTTTGGTATATTGATTTGTCATATGCAAGCCTATCAATATGAAGTGTTATATTATGGTGTGCGCATTGGCACACTAACCATCGATTGTCTGTGCATTGGCACATTGGCCAATGATTGTGTTGGAAGCAGAGGTGTAAGGGTACAGACCTTACCCACAATTGGTATATGGTGCTAAACTTTCTCAGTGTATTGTGGGCGTGCGTCCACGGTAATGCATGGAAACCTGGCACAGATACTGGTCACGGCTTGTAAGCCCGGATGACCCGGCATTATTATAATACCATTACCGATCCTGTGACCTGCTAAACCAACTTGGAACGGAGCGGCTGTACGACACAGAATTTCTGCATTAGCGACATGGACATGGGGCGGCAGAAATGTAATCATTACAGGCGTGTGAGACAATTGAAAAGCCCGCCCCAGACTAAAGACAGTAGGGAGAAGGAGGATGGTGAACACAGTAGAGCTGGAAGATAAACTTGGCCAGACTGGTCATTGTATATGTTTGTGTTATGATATGTTTTAATTAGGATTGCGCTGATGTAGAACTGATATAACACATTCTTGACTTTCTTTCAAGCTCTCACAAGGAGCACCTATGTTATAGATCTCAAGACTAGAGACTACTGACTAGGAGTGTCAGGACTGACAGGATCGTCAGAATACCGGCAAGCTGTTTCTTTTTTGAGTCTACCGGAGAGTGGGGATCTGGACCACAGATCCAGATAGATCAAGTAACAAGTAAAGTTACGTAATGTTTGTCATCAATATCAATATGTATATGATTTCATCATCCTCATCTTGAACCATCAGATGTCTATGATTATGATTAGTAAATAAATGTTGTAGTATTGTAACTCATAGTTCTGTCGTTATCTTTTAATTCCAATTGTGCATACGTGTTGTGTGTGTACATTGGTGGTGGTTCACTTACACACCAAGGAAAAGAGCAGTCAGGGAGAAAAACCTGTACTAGGATAGTTGTCCTTAAACTTTAATTCAGACGTAAAAATCTATCTTAGCTAACCTTCTCTTTCCCATTCCTTTGCGAATATTCAGCACAGTTCATTTCATTTTGTAACGAGCCACTTGGAGCTGTACGTTGGATATTCAGGGCTTAATCTATAGTTCAGCCATATAGTTTTTGTCCCTAGTCAGTTTCTGACTATTTGGGGTTGCTCGCCAGTGAAAAATACTTTCATCTAGCCGGTGGGGCACCCCGACTTCTGACAGATTGGGGTCCAGTCCGCGATCCTGAACCAGGATTCTAGTAATCATAGTGATTCTACTAGACCCTAGACAAACGATTTTTCAAAGTCAATTCTTGTAATCTTCAATCATCAAAATAGACTATCATCAAATGTAGCTACTTTTAGTTGAGGAAGTTACAGAGTATAAATATAACTTTTCAAAAGTTTATAACAGATAAGAACTTATGAGAAAACTACCATCATCTATCATTTATTGATATTATCAATTAGTGTTACCATTAATAATTTATTGATAATTGAACACTTTAATCATATTTACATTGATGTGTTTGATGATTTAACTGCTTGACTGATTTGCAATTTTATGATAATATATGCCATGTTCATTTTGAACCGTATGCAGTGCATTTTAATGTTTATTTAGATAAATATTACTGTTGATTACTGTGTAGTATACCTCTCACACTTACTTCACTGCTGTCGCCAGGTACTACTTGAATATTATTTTCAGTTGTCTTTCACTGCTGAGGCTAAACTATACACATTGGATAGCGTAGACTGTCAGTAGTTAACTCTTGTCGTTCTAGCTTAGATCTGATTTTTGATATATACATAGGAGCTTACCTGAATATAGTCATTTGCAATTATGGCCTTACGTTACCGGAATCTCGAAGAGGACATGAAGGCGCGCACAGATTTCTCAGAGTCCGCGAAAGGGTGGGGCATAAGAAAAGGCTTAAAGGGGGAGCAACTAGAAATGTATATCATAGCTGAGTTAGAATGGTGGGACCAAGAAGAAGAAATTATGTTTAAAGAAGATGATGAGTTCTTTGAAGCACAAGAGCGTAGCAAAACTGAAGGAGTAAAGATGGAGAAAACGCATATGGAAGCAGTCAATGCGGAGAAGCTAACCTTTCTAGCGGAACATAAGGTAGGAGATATGGATGCTCACACAACCAGGAAGGAAGGGACATCTTTGCCACCCACCGCAGAATCAGAGGTAGTGGACCGGGAACTACAGGTTCTCATTCGACCCAGTCCTAAACGGAAAAGAGGGAAGAAAAAACGTGCCAAGGGCATATCAAACAGTCACAAACGTGATAACTGTTTGCACCACGGCAATAGTCGTTTGACAGTAGAGGACCTTCAGGAAAACCACTTGACTGCTACGAGAAATGAATCTCGAGAGAAAGAGGAACTGAAGACAACCTTTAATGAGGTCGCAGGCGGAGACCTAGCCGATTCTCACATTCCCTTCTGGTCACAGAATCACGAAGTGGAATTACATCTGACTGAAATAGGGAGGAAGGAAGGAACAGAATCCCAGGTGAATTTCACTGCTGCAACGCGGGAAGAGTCACTAATTATCAGTTTAGATAATTTACCTAGTAACAGTTACCCAGAGGACAACTGTTTGCACTACGGTTTGCCAGTACAAGACTCCCAGGAATCTCATTTTACTTCAACGAGAGGTGAAACTCAAGAGGAAGATGACCTGAGGACATCTTTTAAGGAGGTCGGAGATCGAAAGGTAACCGACTTTATTATTCCCTTCAGCCCAGACGAGGAAGAAGTGGGATTAAATTTGACTGACAGTGGGATGAAGGATGACCCGGAACCCCTTGTGATCTTTGAGGCTGCAGCTCAGGAAAAGACACTAGACATCAGTTCAAATGATTTACGTAGTGTGATGGATTGTTTAGACACCAGCCCATCACAGGATTTACCTCAACTGGACTTAGCCCATGAAAGCATGACCAGAGAGGAACATCCAGACCAGGAAACATTTCCAGTTGTTATCTCACAGTATACCAGTTCGGAGACTCAGGAAACACAGGGAATTGCCAGGAGCCAGAATATGGACTCTGATATTGTGCAGACAACATTGTCTGTAGTTGCTAAAGAAGAAAATTCTTTGCACAAGATGGAGGAAGAAACGCCTATCATCTCATTAGCTGAAGTTATCAGGGAATTCCAGCAACAGGAACCTGAAGTAACAGAAGTCAAGAGTGGTTTGGAATCAACACTCTTAGGACTCAATCTACCCTTCAGTCAGGTCGATTTGATAGGAGTTGATCAGCTATTTGTGGATACTGTATTCAAAAGTAACTCTACTTTATCGCCCTGGAGTAACTATGTTATTTCTCAAGGCATGACAACTTGGCACAATAAATTTCCAATTTCTAGCACGGTTTGTACAAGAAACTCTAATGCAGAGAAACTCAGCCCATTAACTGAATATCAGGGGAAGAAACCGCGACACCGAGGAGGGACGATTGTTACGCCCGACTTTGAATGAGGAAAGCGCCATTTGAATTTACATCATGGGACCATGATGTGTAACATTATTCCTTTCAAAAGGAAGCTATTGATGGATCAGTTAAAAATCTATAAAGGACGGAGGAAAATCACGGAGACAAGCTTTGCTGTGGCCAGCTTATGCGAGACTTCACTACGGGGACATCCTCGGCTGAAAGGATTAAATCACGTGAGGGAGTGGACTAAGACCGTTGGCCAGAGGCGCCGAAGAATCCCGTTGATTGTGATCTTTCCCAGAAGGGTAAAATTACAACCTCCTGACAATTACCGGATTTTACCAAGCTATTGCATGGAATCCCGGCCGAAAACCAGATACAAGGACCTATCCAAAGTATCCTGGGAGTATGGAAATGGAACTTCTTTATGCAGATGCAGGACTATCCACTGCCACAAGGAATATTGGAAACCTTTAGGCAGATACAGAACGGAGAGTGCTTAGGCATTATTCTGGGATGTACGGCGTGCTTTGACAAAAGATTTCTGGCAGAAACTTTTTTTTAAGGGGAAAGCTCTGTCACGAATTGGCAGCCTTTACTTCCGAGAACAATTTTCGGTCCACTTTTGATAGGCCATGTAGAGAATCAACAGACGAACAAAACTGTTTTCTCTATATTCAAGGCTATACCGTCTTGACGTAAGCTTGCAAAACCTGCAAGTAAACAAACCACCAGGAATGGCTTTCTATTTGGGAAGTTAAATTGACACCAGTACCGGTCACCCCCAGAGGTTATCAATCCAGCCAGACGGGAGGGCAGACTCAGGGGACTGAATAGTAATTAAAACCAACCAGGCATGACGCAAGCAAACCTGGTTTACCAACAGAGTTGTAAATTGGCTGTTGACCATGATAACCTAATTGTTCTCTTGACATGACACCTGATAAGAATAGCTAGGAAATCGCCCAACCGCGATGGCTGACCCCATCTGGTAGAGACTAGAGGCGCAAGGTGTGAAATCACTGATAAGACTCAGTGGGCTAATAATTGTCAGACCCACAGGTGTGAAGGCTAGTGTGCATGCAGAAAGAATTTTTATGACTGGACAGACTTGGAGTTAATTGCAATTACCGTCAGGTGGAGATAAGAAGAATTTATGGTGGGAATGCCAAGGAGATAATACTGTTTGCTTGACTCAGCTTAAATAAGGGTCCCTAGCCTGTTTTATGTTAGATTAAGTCTGACTTCAGAACAGGTAGGCAGCCAGCTCAATGTTTGGTAGTCATATGTATGATTCTTATGTTGCTAGATTTAACTAGGAGAATTATTTCTTAGTAACTAGTCAGTCTATATCGGACATAGGTTATTTCAATAAATATCATTGTCTAAGTATACTTTTAGGTGTCTTGGTAGATGCTTGTCATTTCTTGGTACACTAGCATAGTTGCTTGTTGGTGTGTGCATTTGTTGTACATAATATAGTCAACTGACTATTTATTTAATTCTTACAACAGCAGGTGATTAAACCGGGCAGCTCAGCAAATATAGCTGGTCTGTGTGGTAACTTCAATTAGACTTGTTGTATATCTCATTTTGTAGCTATACAATATTAGTACTCATTAATAATGCCTGATGCTATTATGTTGAGTATCATTAGATGTCCATCTTGAAGTAATATAATGTTTACGGATATGTTGGATGTATGTATGTGTAATTTCATAAACTAACTAGTGCATTATGCTATGATGTTAAAGTATCATAATATGTCTAGTTTAATTAATGTTTTATGGGTATTTCATGTTTGGTATATTGATTTGTCATATGCAAGCCTATCAATATGAAGTGTTATATTATGGTGTGCGCATTGGCACACTAACCATCGATTGTCTGTGCATTGGCACATTGGCCAATGATTGTGTTGGAAGCAGAGGTGTCAGGGTACAGACCTTACCCACAATTGGTATATGTAGCTAAACTTTCTCAGTGTATTGTGGGCGTGCGTCCACGGTAATGCATGGAAACCTGGCACAGCTACTGGTCACGGCTTGTAAGCCCGGATGACCCGGCATTATTATAATACCATTACCGATCCTGTGACCTGCTAAACCAACTTGGAACGGAGCGGCTGTACGACACAGAATTTCTGTATTAGCGACATGGACATGGGGCGGCAGAAATGTAATCATTACAGGCGTGTGAGACAATTGAAAAGCCCGTCCCAGACTAAAGACAGTAGGGAGAAGGAGGATGGTGAACACAGTAGAGCTGGAAGATAAACTTGGCCAGACTGGTCATTGTATATGTTTGTGTTATGATATGTTTTAATTAGGATTGCGCTGATGTAGAACTGATATAACACATTCTTGACTTTCTTTCAAGCTCTCACAAGGAGCACCTATGTTATAGATCTCAAGACTAGAGACTACTGACTAGGAGTGTCAGGACTGACAGGATCGTCAGAATACCGGCAAGCTGTTTCTTTTTTGAGTCTACTGGAGAGTGGGGATCTGGACCACAGATCCAGATAGATCAAGTAACAAGTAAAGTTACGTAATGTTTGTCATCAATATCAATATGTATATGATTTCATCATCCTCATCTTGAATCATCAGATGTCTATGATTATGATTAGTAAATAAATGTTGTAGTATTGTAACTCATAGTTCTGTCGTTATCTTTTAATTCCAATTGTGCATACGTGTTGTGTGTGTACATTGGTGGGGGTTCACTTACACACCAAGGAAAGGAGCAGTCAGGGTGAAAAACCTGTACTAGGATAGTTGTCCTTAAACTTTAATTCAGACGTAAAAATCTATCTTAGCTAACCTTCTCTTTCCCATTCCTTGGCGAATATTCAGCACAGTTCATTTCATTTTGTAACGAGCCACTTGGAGCTGTACGTTGGATATTCAGGGCTTAATCTATAGTTCAGCCATATAGTTTTTGTCCCTAGTCAGTTTCTGACTATTTGGGGTTGCTCGCCAGTGAAAAATACTTTCATCTAGCCGGTGGGGCACCCCGACTTCTGACAATCGTATTTTACATTAATTTTTATGGGAAAACTGTTTCGCTTAACGAGTGATTCGTTTTACGAGTAAGGTTCTGGAACGAATTATGCTCGTTAAGCGAGGTTCCACTGTAGAACATTATATACAACTATAAGAAAGAGACAACCTAGAACATTATATAAAACTATAAGAAAGAGACAAACTAGAACATTATATGCAACTATAAGAAAGAGACAACTTAGAACATTATATAAAACTATAAGAAAGAGACAAACTAGAACATTATATACAACTATAAGAAAGAGACAAACTAGAACATTATATGCAACTATAAGAAAGAGACAAACTAGAACATTATATACAACTATAAGAAAGAGACAAACTAGAACATTATATACAACTATAAGAAAGAGACAAACTAGAACATTAAATGCAACTATAAGAAAGAGACAAACTAGAATATTATATACAACTATAAGAAAGAGACAAACTAGAACATTATATGCAACTATAAGAAAGAGACAACCTAGAACATTATATAAAACTATAAAAAAGAGACAAACTAAAACATTATATGCAACTATAAGAAAGAGACAACCTAGAACATTATATAAAACTATAAGAAAGAGACAAACTAGAACATTATATGCAACTATAAGAAAGAGACAAACTAGAACATTATATACAACTATAAGAAAGAGACAAACTAGAACATTATATAAAACTATAAGAAAGAGACAAACTAGAACATTATATGCAACTATAAGAAAGAGACAAACCAGAACATTATATACAACTATAAGAAAGAGACAAACTAGAACATTATATACAACTATAAGAAAGAGACAACCTAGAACATTATATAAAACTATAAGAAAGAGACAAACTAGAACATTATATGCAACTATAAGAAAGAGACAAACTAGAACATTATATACAACTATAAGAAAGAGACAAACTAGAACATTATATGCAACTATAAGAAAGAGACGACGATAACATTATACACAACTATAAGAAAGAGACGTTTGGTCAGGTCTTAGTCAGATATCACTGAGCTACCTTATAACAGTAGACGGTACTATCTGCTTCTGTTAGCGCCGAATGTTGGGCGACGCTTACCAAACTCGACACCCCACATTGTGCCAATGGCTTCGGGCGGAGGAGCTCAATTGGGAGGGTACAAGCCTTATCCTAGTGCGAGGAAATGCAACCTAAAGACTGAATGTCGTGGCAGGGCAGACCAGGCCCTAAGCCGTGGTTGCCCTGCCACGACATTCAGTCTTTAGGTTGCATTTCCTCGCACTAGGATAAGGCTTGTACCCTCCCATTTGAAGCTCCGACAGGTGGACAGTTAGAGCATTGCTTTGCTGATCCGGCAGCTTCTGCAGCTTGTCTTGTTCCAGAAGTATCTGTGTTACCTTTCCTCTGGAGTACACTAGACAGTCCGAGAGAGGGATCATGCTGTTAGGACAACACATGGTCTCTAAATTCAGCCCAGGCTTTGTGTTATGGAGAGGTATAACTCTATTTTACAAACTATCGTCTGTCAAGACGGCAAGGTGCCAGCCAAGTAAGAGACAAACTAGAACATCATACAACTATAAGAAGGAGACAGAGTAGAACATTATATACAACTATACGAAAGAGACAAACTAGAACAATATATTCAATTATAAGAAAGAGAAAATCTAGAACATTATATACAACTATAAGAAGGAGGCAAACTAGAACATTGCATACAATTATCAGAAAGAGACAAACCAGAACATTACATACAGCTATAAGAAAGAGACAACTATAACATTATATACAATTATAAGAAAGAGAAAATCTAGAACATTATATACAACTATAAGAAGGAGGCAAACTAGAACATTGCATACAATTATCAGAAAGAGACAAACCAGAACATTACATACAGCTATAAGACAAAGACAAACAAGAACATTATATACAGCTATAAGAAAGAGACAACTATAACATTATATACAATTATAAGAAAGAGACAAACTAGAACATTATATACAACTATAAGACAAAGACAAACAAGAACATTATATACAGCTATAAGAATGATCAAAATAGAGCATCATATACGACTGTCAGAAAGAGACAAACTAGAACATTACATACAGCTATAAGAAAGAGACAGACTATAACATTATACACAACTATCAAAAAGAGACAAATCAGAACATTACATACAGCTATAAGAAAGAGACAGACTATAACATTATACACAACTATCAAAAAGAGACAAACTAGAACATTACATACAGCTATTAGAAAGAGACAGACTATAACATTATACACAACTATCAGAAAGAGACAAACTAGAACATTACATACAGCTATAAGCAGAGATAGACTATAACATTATATACAACTACCCTCCCGATGTGTCTCCACCTTGTCGCGGTGGGGTGGGAGGGGGGGGGGGGGGGCGGCCTTGCGTGTTCCAGTAACCCCAAAGAGCTCTGCCGACGGAAACAAAACTTCATGTCGGACAGGCCTTGGCATAGGGACCAGACTAAGCGAGACACAACCTGCTGCTGTGCAGGTAAGACTGAGGATAGCTGTTAAAGTCTAAATCAGGCGCACGATGCCGCTATTTCGAGGTCCAGACACATACACTAAGGCTCCCATTCGAGGGGTATAGCTGAGCGCCTCTAAGCCATAAACCATCGGATGTGAGAGCCAGGTCGATACCCACCTACCGAAAAATGGAGGTGAGGTGCTGAGCACGCTACATGCTCAGTTCAGATACTTGTTCGAAGGCTCTCATCTGGGGGATATGTGGGATCCACAAATGAGAGGGTCTGGCCGTTTCTCGCTCACTGGTGAACGGAGGTAAGGTGTTGAGCCTGCAGCACATGTAGCCTACCAGGTGAGCGAGAACAAAAGGTAGAAAATGTCCCACGAAATGATTACGAAAAATGTCTGTATCTATATCAACAGAGAGTGTAGTCAAAGGTGGAAAAAACCTCTCAATAACACAAAATGGAACGCTTGACTAGCGAACCCATTGCGTACTCCGAAGTCCGAAGCGAAAGCTTACATAGTGGATGTCGCCCGCAGACTGACCGTTCCTGGTTTGTGCGGGGAGCTTCGAGTGGCTAAGGAAATGCCAAATACATGGAAGTGAGGAATTAAAGCAGCCATGAGTAGGGCGTGGCAACTCCTTGGGTGAGCCCAGTCTCAGAGCAATATGTGCTGGCTCTGCAATTATGGAAGCCTCCTTGGATAGCGGGGGAATGCCTATGGTCTGCCCATGCCTTCCATTGAGGGTTGACTGTGATGTCTTTGACCGTTCTACCTTGACCAGCTGAGATGTGGACGACACCACAACACTAACAGTCTAACGCCCATCGAAACCCCGGGAAGGCCAACCCGTAAAAATGCCTGCTGAAGTCGGATGTTTTGGTCTACGGGTGCAAATAAATCAGGCACAACGCAAAAAACGTCCGAGTGAAATGTCTTTCGTGCTAGGAACAGCTCTGACTAACTAGTTTTCCGAATAGCTCGTGTCCGGAAAAGCTCTGACTAGCTAGTTTCCGAATATCCGTTGTGCCTGGAACAGCTCTGACGGGCACATCGACAAGCACATGTCCGAATTGAAAACTCGCTGAGTGGATACCATCTGCAGACCGGTCTGGTCTGTGCGGGAAAGGCCCGTGGTGAACGATATGCCCAATATATCGAAGTGAGGAATTAAAGCAGCCATGAGCAGGACGTGACGATTCCCTCGGTGAGCCGAGCACCAGGGCGCTATGTGTCGGCTCTGCAACTATGGAAGCCACCCTGGATCGCGGAAAATGCCATGGACTGTCCCTGCCTTCCCTTGAGGGCTGATCGTGAAGATCTCGACCGTTTCAACTTGACAAGCTGGGATGTTGACGGCACCACAAACGTGAGAGTCCCACAGGAATGCTAACCTGCCAAAAATGCACGCTAAAAGTCGGATGTGTTGGCCTAAGGGTTTCGGCCCAAGGGTGCATAACGAGACACACGGCAATCACATCTAAAAAAACACTCCGGATGAACGCAAAGAAGAAGATATTCAACTAGAAAATTATATAGACTACACTTTTGCTTTATTGACTACACAAAGGCTTTCAATAAAGTGAAACATGTCGACATGATAAGGATGCTTGAAGATTTACAAATTGATGGAAAAGACCTTAGATTTGTAAAAAACATATATTGGAAACAACAATCTGCCATCAGAATTAATAATGAAGTAGGTGAATATCCTCTCACGAGGGTAAGTTAATAAGTAAGTCACAAATGGCTGTAGAAACATAACTAAAGATGATAACAATTTGAAACCAGTTTATTTTTATACATACCTTTATTTCTCAACATAATTTCCATCAACACTGGTGCACTTATCCCATCGTTTTATCAATCCTCCCAAACCGGCTGCACAAACGTGGTTTAGAAAACAGAGCATGCAGTTCTATGCAGCCGGTTTGGGAGGACTGATAAAACGATGGGATAAGTGCACCAGTGTTGGTGGAAATTATGTTGAGAAATAAAGGGACAATGTATCTATAAAAATAAACTGTTTCAAGTTGTTATCATCTTTAGTTATTTTTCTACAGCCATTTACGACTTACTTATTATCTTACCCTCGTATTAAAAGCGGTGTGAGACAAGGATGTATAATGTCTCCAGATCTTTTTCCCTGTACAGTGGAAATACTTTGAGAAATATAGACGATATGGGGAACGATACATCAATAACATTAGATATGCAGATGATACAGTCTTGCAGACAAAGAACGGGATCTGCAATATTTAGATGAGGTTGCTGCACACAGTGAACAACTAGGGTTAGAACTGAATAGTAAGAAGACACAGATTATGGTCGTCACTGGGAAGAAGGACATTCCACAATGTAATATCCGAGTTAATATGCATATTCTTAAACAAGTGAATCGGTACAGTTATCTTGGAACAGTCACAACATCTGATGGGAAATGCATTGTAGAGATTATAACAAGAATTGCATTGCGAAGCTAGAGTTTTGCAAGATAAAAAAACATACTGACCAATAAAAAGATATCAATTGAAACGAGAAAAAGAGTGTTGAAGTGCTACATAGAGCCTGTACTTTTGTATGGATGTGAAACTTGGACAATAAGCAGTCAAGCTGAAAAAAAAACATCTGATGGCTGTAGAATTGTGGTTTCTGAGGAAAATGAAATGGACAGACAGAAAAACCAATGAACAAGTTCTTCAAGAAACAAATGAAGATCGTAAACTAATTAGAGGCATTAGATGTAGACAGTCAAAAGATTTTGGGCATGTTATGAGAAGAAATGGATTGGAGAACTTGATGACAACTGACAAGATTGAAGGGAAGAGACCAAGAGGAAGACCGAGAAGTAAATACCTGGATTGTTTGGCTACGTGGCATGGTCGAGACAGGAACATGGAGCTGATCCACGACTCTGGTGATCAAGTGAGATGGCAAAACATGACCGCCCTCGCTTATTGGCATGACACGTGATGGATGAATGGATATACAACTATAATAAACATACAATCTAGAACATTATATACAACTATAAGAAAGAGACAAACTAGAACATTATATACAACTATAAGAAAGAGACAAACTAGAACAATATATTCAATTAAAAGAAAAAAAAATAGAACATTATATAAATCTATTCGAACGAGGCAAACTAGAACATTATATACAATTATCATAAAGAGACAAACTAGAACATTATATACGACTATAAGAAAGAGAAAACTAAACATTATATACAATTATAAAAAAGAGACAAACTAGAACATTATATACAAATATAAGAAAGAAACAACATAGAACATTATATACAGCTATAAGAAAGAGACAAACTAGAACATTATATACATCTATAACAGTGGTTCTCAACATTTTTTGGCCCGTGCCTCCTTCACAATATTTTCAGAACGTCATTC
This sequence comes from Cepaea hortensis, assembly GCA_963921405.1. Lineage (NCBI taxonomy): Eukaryota > Metazoa > Mollusca > Gastropoda > Stylommatophora > Helicidae > Cepaea > Cepaea hortensis. Next base: position 42,313,949 of record OY992886.1, read on the forward strand.
CCTCCCTTTCGTATTTCTTACCTACAAATCCCCCCTCCCGCCCCTACACAGTAAACGTAATAATGGAAGCACATACTAAAACAAGTCTAGACGTCCACATAAAACGTGATTTGTGAGTCTACTTACTTTATAAAATAAATTTTAGAAGGGTGAGGCGTACAGAACCGTAAAGTATTAAGGGAAAAAACAAGATCAAGTAATTGGTTCTAGTATTAACGCGATCTTCATCCCCCCTGGAAACCCTAAACCCCCCCCCCTGGCGGGGGGGGGGGGGCGGAATTCCCCACCGGTTGAGAACCACTGATCTATAAGAAAGAGGCAAACTAGAACATTATATGCATCTATAAGAAAGAGACAAACTAGAACATTATATACATTTATAAGAAAGAGACAAACTAGAACACTACATACAACTATAAGAAAGAGACGAACTAGAACATTATTTACAACTATACGAAAGAGACGAACTAGAACATTATATACAGTTATAAGAAAAAGTCAAACTAGAACATTATTTACAACTATAAGAAAGAGACAAACTAGAACATTATTTACAACTATACGAAAGAGACGAACTAGAACATTATATACAGCTATAAGAAAAAGTCAAACTAGAACATTACATACAGCTATAAGATAGAGGCAAACTAGAGCATTGTATACAACTATCATCATCAAGTGCCATGCCGGCTGGCGTAGGCGTTCATGGCTCTCCACAGATCTCGGTCTTTGGTTTTCTGGATCAACTCTGCTGCTGATATTCCTCCGTGCCACCGTCTCAATCCATCCAGCATCACTTCTCTTGGTCTACCTCTGCCTCTCTTCCCCTCGATCTTTCCAGTTGTTACGATGTTCTCCAATGCCTCTATTCTCATCACATGACCGAAGAAAGATGTTTGTCTCTGTCTTATTGTTGTATATAATGTTCTAGTTTCATTAGCCTGTTTCAGGCAGTCGTCGTTAGTTACTCTGGCAGTCCAAGGAATTCGCAACATTCGTCTCAGGAACCACATCTCTGTTGCTTCTAATTTCTTCTTAATGTGTTCATTTACATTCCAAGATTCACTGCCATACAGCAAAACTGGTTCTACATAGCATTTCAGCACTCTCTTTCTTACATTCAGTGATAGTGACTTATTGCATAAGATACTCATCATTTTCTGAAATGCGGCTTTTGCCTGCCCTATTCTGCTCCTAATCTCTGTTGTACATCTTCCATCTGATGTTATAAGTGCCCCTAGGTATCTAAAATTATCAACTTGGTTAAGGATTTTCCCTTCTATTTCTATGTCACATTTTGGTGTCACCATTTTCTTTGATATTACCATTGTTACTGTTTTCTTGATATTCAAGGAGAGTCCTTTCCTTGCACTCTCTGTTATTACAACGTCTAATAATTGTTGTAGGTCTGTTGAATTATCCGCCACCAATACTGTGTCATCTGCATAGCGTATATTATTTATATTATAACCTCCAACTAGTATTCCTGGCATCTCTTTGATCTCTCTCATTATTACTTCGCTATACAGGGAGAAAAGATCTGGTGACAAGACACACCCTTGTCGTACTCCTAGCTTTATCTGTTCGTAACTACTCTCTTTATTTCCCATTTTAACTGCTGCTACTTGGTTCCAGTAAACATTCTTTATTATTCTTAAATCTTTTCCATCAGTGTTGATATCTTCCAACATTTTAATCAGTTCATCATGTTTTACTTTATCAAATGCCTTAGTATAATCTATGAAGCACAAATATATGTCTCTCTGTTTCTCTATTGATCTTTCTATTGGTGTCCGTAATGTATAAATTGCATTGTTTGTGCCCTTTCCTTCCACAAATCCATACTGTTCTTCACTAATTTCCATTTTTATTTTCTTTTTGGTTCTTCTCATTATGATTCTGAGTAGAAGCTTAGTGATATGGTTTATAAGGTTAATTGTACGAAAATCTTCACAATCAATTGCTCCTGGTCTTTTTGGTATAGCTATAAATACAGATTTCAGCATATCACTGGGTAAATATCCACTGCTGTAAATATCATTCAACATTTTGGTTAATATATCTACTCCAAATTCTCCAAATACTTCTAATTCTTCTATTGTGATTTCACCTGGCCCAGCTGTTTTTCCTTTCTTCATACGTTTCATAGCGTCAGCGACTTCTTCTTTCAGAATAGGTGGACCTTCTAAGTTACTATCTTCTGTTAATTCTTCCCTTTCTCCTTCATATGATTCTCTTATATACTCATTCCACCTCTTCATTATAGCATCTTCCTCTAATATTCTCTTTCCTGTTTTTGATTTCAAACACCCTGTATTTATTCTTATTTTTCTTCCTGTAATCTCACTGATTTGTCTGTGCATATTTTTTGAATCTTTAATGGAATTTAATTCAATTTTTTTGCATTGCTCGTTTAACCAACTTTCTTTAGCCTTCCCACATTTATCTTTTATTTCTTTATTTATCTTAGCGTATTCTTGTTTTTCATTTTTATTCTGTTTTCTTTTGTCCATCAGTTTTAAGATATCTTCATTCATCCATTTTTTCTTAGCTATTTTGCCTCTCTCCGGTAATACTTCTTTGCTAGTTTGATGGATGGAGTCCCTTAACATTTCCCATTGTTCATCTATACTCTGTATTTTAGTTATTGCATTGTACCTATTTTCCACAGTCACTCTGTATTGTTCTTGCATTTCTTTATTTATTTTCAGAACCTCTTTATTAAGTCTCATGTTCTTAACCATTTTTTTCCCTCTCTTTAATCTTACTTTTATTTGTCCACATAGTGGTACATGATCACTATTACAGTCAGCACCAGGCATTGTCTTTACATTAATTAAAGCATTTCTAAATCTTTTATTAATTAGTATGTAGTCAATTTGGTTGCGTATTTTCTTATCAGGGCTTATCCATGTGTACAGTCGTCTTTTATGGCGTTTAAACCATGTGTTTCCAATTATCATATCATTGATATTTGCCCATTCTATTAGCTTTTCCCCTCTTTCATTTCTTGTACCTAAACCATAATTCCCCACTACATCCTCCATTTTTCACTTTCCTACTTTTGCAATAAAATCACCAAGTATTATTTTTATTTCTTGTGATCCAATTTGAGCCATCGCCATTTCTATTTCGTCGTAAAAGTGTTGTATTTCTTCATCACTACTCCTTGCTGTTGGTGCATATACTTGTATAATATTTATGTCTATTGGTTTGCCTTTGATTTTTACCATAATAACTCTATCTGAAATACACCAGTATCCATTAATTGACTTGGCTGTTTTTTCGTCTAATATTATTCCTACATCTTTTTCATGTGTATCCCCTCCAGAATAAATTATTGTGTGATTGTCAGCTATAATTTTGCCCGATCCCTTCCATCTCATCTCACTAACGCCTAGTATATTTATTTTCATGCTATCCATCTCTCTTAGAACATTGGTCAACTTTCCTAGCTCATTTAATGTCCTAACATTCCATGATCCTACTCTAAATTTATTTATTTTAGTTAAGATTTTGCCATCAGTAGCTGGATGACGGTCTGGTGTCACCTGTGGCTCATGACTGTCCCTACCGGACGAGGATGCCCTAAGATAGCCATTAACGTCCTTCACTAACTTTGATATATGTTTTGCCATGAAGTCTTGGGAAGATAATGTGGTGGTTTCCCCTTGCCTTCCACATCCACATGGTGGTATTTTTACCTCTGCCTTTGACAGCCATTTCCGACTGTAAGGACAAGTGAGTGCCCTGCTCTGCTCAGCTGCAGAGTTGTCCACTTATTCCAGTGGATACTCGGTCCCCAGAGCTGTGTTAGCCACACCGTAGTGTGTTTCCATCCTCTACCGCGGGGAGGTGCAGTTGGGATTTTCCCAACTATAGAACTATACAACTATAGAAGAAACAAACATTATAAACAGCTATAAGAAAGAGACAATGTTACTTTGTCATGCAATTAGAAATAAAAGCACTGGGAAATTGCATGGCCGCTGGAAAGATCAGTGGTAAAATAGGTAGATGCAGACAGAGAGTAATGAAGCTCGATGTCCTGACAAGTTACAGGGAAAAGTAACGCTGAATGTCCTAACTCTGTGACAGGGAGAAATGATGCTGAATGTCCTAACTCAGGGACAGGGAGAAATGATGCTGAATGTCCTAACTCTGGGACAGGGAGAAATGATACTGAATGTCCTAACTCTGTGACAGGGAGAAATGATGCTGAATGTCCTAACTCTGGGACAGGGAGAAATGATGCTGAATGTCCTAACTCTGTGACAGGGAGAAATGATCCTGAATGTCCTAACTCTGTGACAGGGAGAAATGATGCTAAATGTCCATAACTCTGTGACAGGGAGAAATGATTCTGAATGTCCTAACTCTGTGACAGGGAGAAATGATGCTTAATGTCCTAACACGATGACAGAGAGAAATAACGCTGAATGTCCTAACACGGTGACAGAGAGAAATAATTCTGGATGTCCTAACACGGTGACAGAGAGAAATAATGCTGAACGTCCTAACACGGTGACAGGGAGAAATGATGCTGAATGTCCTAACTTTGTGAAAGGGAGAAATGATGCTGAATGTCCTAACACAATGACAGAGAGAAATGAGGCTGGATGTCCTAAAACGGTGACAGAGATAAATAATGCTGAATGTCCTAACACGGTGGCAGAGAGAAATAATTCTGAATGTCCTAACACGGTGACAGGGAGAAACGAGGCTGGATGTCCTAACATGGCGACAGAGAGAAATAATGCTGAATGTCCTAACACGGTGACAGAGAGAAATAATTCTGAATGTCCTAACACGGTGACAGGGAGAAACGAGGCTGGATGTCCTAACACGGCGACAGAGAGAAATAATGCTGAATGTCCTAACACGGTGACAGAGAGAAATAATTATGAATGTCCTAACACGGTGACAGAGAGAAATGAGGCTGAATGTCCTGATACGATGACAGGGAGAAATGAGGCTGAATGTCCTAACATGGTGACAGGGAAAATAATGCTGAATGTCCTAACATGGTGACAGGGAGAAATGATGCTGAATGTCTTAACATGGTGACAGGGAAAAATAATGCTGAATGTCCTAACACGATAGTACGAGTAGTAAGTAAGGGGGTTGTGACACCTTTTTTGGGGAGTCAAGAGGACAAGATGTCCTGACACGGTGACAGGGAAAAACGATGCCGAATGTCCTAACACGGTGACAGGGAGAAATAATATTGAATGTCCTAACACGGTGACAGGGAGAAATGAGGCTGAATGTCCTAACATGGTGACAGGGAAAAATAATGCTGAATGTCCTAACTCGGTGACAGGGAGAAATGAGGCTGAATGTCTTAACACGATAGTACGAGTAGTAAGTAAGGAGGTTATGCCACCATTTTTTTTTGGGGGGGGGGGTCAAGAGGAGGAGTTTGGCGAGTATTTCCTTATATAGCTCAATGTGACGTCATCCCACTCCTCGAAAACCGACTCCCCATTCTCACTGGGGAGTCAAAAAGATATAACTTATGAATAGCGACTCAACTGGGTGTTTGCACTATTACATCCCTTTAATAATATTACAATCCGACTGGTGGTGTGCGTGTGCCAGCGTGATGGTGGGTGGGTGTGTTAGGATTACTGTGCTCGTCCTCAGAGTGAGGAAATGGTTGTGGAGTGGGCGTAAGACAGGTTTTCGTTGTTAAAGAAGCGTTTATCTGGCCTGTAGAGGTTATTAGTGGCTTACACACTATCATCATAGGGTTACAGCTCTTCATATGAAACACACAATAAAGTAAAGATGATGATTATTAGTGGGGGTGGACGAAGAGTAGAGTATCAAGAGTGTGTGAAGGTGGTGACGTGGATATGGTAGGTGCCTCGTGGTCGGGATGTGTGACTGTGTGGTGGTGAGGGATAATGTATCAACAGTGTGTAAAGGTGGTGGCGTGGGTACGAAAGTTGCTCAGTGTCTAGCTGGTTATGTGTTGAACTACGTTTGTTTCTGCAGCGAAGCACCATATGGAAGTGACAGGTTCGTATCCCAGGATCGGGTTGGAGGATTGCTGTTTCTAAGGGCAGAGAGTTTGTGACCGGGCAATTTCAAATTAATGTTTTAAAAATTTAAATATGGTTGGGAAAGCGGTTGGTCGGTCGGTCGATGGGTTTAAAAAGTTAGAGGATTTAAAATTTAAAAAAGTTAAAACTCAGAAATTCAAAATGTTAAAACAGTTTTTAAAAGTCAGAAAGTTAAAGCAAATGAAGTAGCAAGTTAATAAAGTTTCAAAAATTTAAGACTTTAAAAAGTTTAAAAAATTAAAAAAATTAAAAAAAACTTTCAAAAGTGTTTAAAAAGTCAGAAATTTTTAAGTTAAAGAATTAACAAGTTTAAAAAAGGTTATAAAATTCAAGATTTTAAAATGTTTAGATAACTTTACAAAATTTTAAAAATGTAAAAAATGTTTTAAAAATTCAGACAGTTAAAATTAAAGAAGTAACAAGTGTAAAATGTTCACAAATTCAAAAATGTTTACAATTTTTAAAAATATCAAAAATTTTTAAACGGTTAAAAAGGTACAAACCAATTTAAAAATTAAAATATTCAACAGTAAAAATGCGACCGGGTTATTATTCGTCCTCCCTCGTTGTGTTCTGAAGTGACGGGCCTCATCTCCAAAACTATGAGGTCAGACCGGTCGTATACACCAGACATGTGTCTAGTCAGCAGATCCGACATACTTAAACTACGGATACTATTGTATACTATCCCGCTATGGGCATAAGAGAACTCAGATTGAATGTCACAAATGTCCTATTGGTGTAGCGGTCATGAGACCAACCACTGACCTTGCACTTTGATTTTAGGGCTATATTCCCAAAAATCTTTTCGTCAGTTCAAGGAGACGGCAGTGCTAAAAGCGCAATTATTGGGATTGCTTCCTGGTCTTTTCTGAATATAATTTAGACAACCTCTGAAAAAACTTTGAATGTTTTATGTAATGCTAACGATGTTATTTCCCCCAAAGGTGCATCCGTTCATAGCTTCTAATTTTCTGAAAATACGAACAGTGTATAAGGGAGCTGAATAACTTTTAGCCGCCCTGGCCTCTATAGCGTCGCTTAATAAATTAAATAACATGCTGAAGATGAAATGTTTAATTGGTATTTGACATCTCCGGTTTTCTGCTGACTTGGCAACTTATTTATGTGAACGAACTAATTAGGAAACCATTGGAAGCATCGTAATGTGGTTTATGAAACGAATATTGCGAACACCTTGGACTGCCAGAATAATGAACAAGTAGTAAATGGCTAAAACCGGACCACGTGAGGAGTTGCATACAGCCGGTCACATGTGTAAGGGACATCCGGTACAGGTGGGTATTGAGTACATTCGGTCAACGGTTGCGTTGCTTTCAGTCACACGCTTAAGCATACAACCAGTTATGTGGGTAATGGTTACATCCGGTTAATGATGTTGTTGCATCCGGTCACATGTGTAAGACTACAACCGAGGCGCGTGGTTAATAGGAGTACAATAGAAAAAGTGTGTCCTGTTGGTTATCAAACAGAGAACCTAACTCCTGATGATCACCATGTATGGGAGTGATACCACTACCTTGTCAACAAAGTATCCAAATCTAAACGGGTCTCCAGTCTCTCTCCTTTCTATATCAGTTAGGGTGGTCCAATGAGTAACACCAAAGGACATCCTGGCATCAATACAACATAATACGGTATCGAAAGCAAGTCATCACGCTGTCCAAGATGTGGTAACCGCCGCCAGTCGAAGAAGGCATACCTTTTCTTAACAACTGGCGGGTTATTCTGCAACGAGTGTTTAGCGCAAGTTATCAGCTGTATAATTTTACACACGAACACAACAAGCTGTCCTAGCTCGAACTTAGGCGGCTATGGAACATGACATGACACGTGCGAGCTGTCCTGGCCAGCGAAGTTATCACGTCTCAAATTAGAAATTCTCCCCCGATGTGTCTCAACCTTGCCGTGGTGGGGGAGCTTGAGAGTCCCACTGACCTCAAGCGCGATGGATATTAACTACATATTGGACAGCTCTTGGGATAGGGACCAGACTAAGAGAGACACAACCTGCTGCTCTGCAGGTAGACTGAGGATAGCAGTCTAAAATAGGCGAACGATGCCAATAATCTGTCTGGACACAACCTCTAAGGCTTTCAGCCGGGGGATAGCTGAACGTCTCTAAGCCATAAACCCTCGGGCGTGAGAGCCTGGCCGACACATACCTACATCAAAATTGAGGTGAGGTACTGAGCACGCTACATGCCTGGTGCAGGTACTCGTTCGATGGCTCTTAGCTGGGGGATATGAGAGATCCCCGGATGAGAGAGCCTGGCCGTTTCTCGCTCACAGACGCACTGAGGTAAGGTGCTGAGCCGGCAGCACATGTAGCTTACCTCGTGAGCGAGTACTCAAGGTAGAAAAACACCTCGGTCGCACGTTCCGATGAAAATCTGTAACTGTACTCATTGAGTGAGTGTAGTCAAAGGTGAAAAATTGTCTCGTTGACACTAAATGGAACGCTTGGCTTGCGAATCCATTACGTGTCCAAGCAAAAGCTTGTTGTGTGGAAGTCGAAATAAAAGTCTAACTTGTCTCGAAACCCGAGGAAGGCTAACCTCATTAAAAATGCCCGCTGAAGTCGGAAGTGCCAGCCTACGGGTGGCAAAATAAAAATGGCACTGCGCAATTACGTCCGAGTGAAATGTCTATCATGACCGGAAAAGCTCTAACTAGTCTTCCCTCGTGGTAGGAAAATCTACCTAGTTTCCGAATGCCGCTCTTGTTCGGAACAGCTCTGACTAGGTAGTTTTCCGAATGTCCGTCGTGCCTGAAAGAGCTCTGACGGGCACAACGACAAGCACATGTCCGTGTCGAAAACTCGCTGAGTGGATACCGTCTGCAGACTTGTCTGGTTTGTACGGGAACGGCCCGGGGCGAACGAAGTGACCAATATATTGAAGTGAGGAATTAAAGCAGATATGAGCAAGACGTGACGATTCTCTCGGTGAGCCCAGCACCAGGGCGCTATGTGTCGGCCCTGCAATTATAGAAGCCACCCTGGATGGCGGAAAATGCTATGGACTGTCCCTGCCTTCCCTTAAGTGATGATCGAAGTCTTCGACAGTTCCAACTTGACCAGCTGGCATGTGGACGGTACCACAAAAGTGAGAGTCTCCCAGGAATGCTAACCTGGTCAAAACAGCATGCTAAAAGTCAGATGTGTTGGCCTGAGGGTTTCGATCCAAGGGTGCCTAACTAGACACACCGCAATCACATCTGAAATTTAAAAAAAAACACACTCCAGATGAACGCAAAGAAGAAGAGCAATTAGAAATTTACACTTTCATAACTTTTCTGTTTGTTCAAAGAGGTCTTTGCATCTTTCCCCCAGAAAACCATTTCCAAGACCAATATATGTTTTAAGGCTTGTCTGCTCATTGCCACGTCTCACGCCCAGAATAAAGTAAAGATTCTATGTATCACTTCAACATTAAAATAAGAAAATATGTTAGAAAAAAATTATTAAAAATGTAGGCCAAATACAGAAATATCTCGGCTGATTTGATAAAAAGTAGGGAAAATGATAGCCAAGTTAACTAAAATATGAAATATCTTAACCAATATTATATAAAAGTAGGAAAAATGATAGCCACATCAACTAAAAACGTTGACCAAATTAGGAAATATCTCAACAAAACTTATAAATATATCAAACAAGTAGGAAGAAATGTTAGCCAAACTAATAAAAATGTTGTCCACATTCTGAAAGGGCTTACCAAACTTATAAAAGGCAGGAATATATGTCGGCCAAAGTGAGAAAAATATCGACGAAAGTAGGAAAAATTTGTTAGTCAAATGGAAAAAAAATATTGGCCAAATAAATAAATATTTCAACTAAATTTATAAATATCTTATCCAAACTTATTAAATGTAGGAAAATGTGTTAGCCAGATGGGGAAAATGTTGGCCAATATATGAAATGTCTCGACCAAATTTATAAAATTAAGGAAATATACTAGCCAAAGTTATTAAAAATGTTGGCTGAATAAAGAAATATTTCACCCAAGCTGATGAAAAGTAGGAAAATATACAAGCTAAAGTAATAAAAATGACCGCCGAATGAATAAATATGTCAGCCAAACTTATAAAATGTAGGGAAATTTGTAAGCCAAGTGGGAAAATGTTGGACAAATACAGAAATATCTCGACCAAACTTATACAAAGTAGAAAAAAAAAATGTTGACCAAGTTAATAAATATATCATCCAAATTTATAATAAGTAGGAAAAAGGATAGCCAAATCAACTATAATGTCCACAAAATTTATAAATATCTCGTACAAATTTATGAAAAGTAGGAAACGTTGTTAACCAAATGTGGAAAAATATTGGCCAAGTGAAACCATATTTCAACCAAGCTTATAAATACGTGGTCCAAACTTATGAAAAGTAGGAACATTTGTTAACCAAATGGGAAAAATTTTGGTCAAATAAAGAAATATCTCGACCAAATTTATAAAACGTAGGAAAATGATAGCCAAATCAACTAAAATGTCGACCAAACTTATAAATATCTTGTCCAAATTTATAAAATGTTGGAAAGTTTGTTAACGACATATGAAAAAAGATTGGCCAAAAGAAAATGTATTTCAACCAAACTTATATATATCTTATCCAAACTTATAAAAAGTAGGAAAATTTGTTAGCAATATGGGGGGGGGGGGGGAGGGGGGGGGGGAGAATATTGACCAAATTATCAAATTATTAAATATTTCAACCAAATTTATAAATATCTTCCATACTTATACAAAGTAGGAAAATGTGTTAGTCAAATGTGTAAAATATTTGCCAAGTAAAGAAATATCTCAACAAAATTTATAAAAAGTAAGAAAATATACTAGCCAAAGTAATAAAAATGTTGGCCGTATTAAGAAATATTTCAACCAAACTTATAACATGTAGGAAAATATGTTGGCCAAACTAACAAATAGGTATGGCAAAGTAATAAATATGTCGACGAAACTAGGAAAAAAAATGTGTTATCAAAATTAAGAAAAATGTAGCTTCTGTAGTTTCGTCAAGAGTGTCTTGAACTTTTATCTGAAAAGGCATTTCACACTACATAATTATCAACGTCAGCGCTTTCCCACTTTTACATTATCGAAAGCTTCATCTTACCATTCCCGAGTATCTGCTAAAGAAGCATTTATACAAACTACTCACGCATCTCTCCATACTCTTAGTTTTTATTTTTACCAAAAAGTGTCTCTGTCTTCCATAGATAGCTTCACAACTTTTCCATGTCACATCACCAAGAACTCCAAACATTCGTTGTACATAAGCTCCAATGAAACAGTCATAACAACAATTATGTCAATACAGTCTGTGGCTCCACCTGGTATAGTTTCGATATCAGCTGAGCTTTCGTCATCAAGGGGCCATTTCCCATGGCTGATATCTTCATCTTTCCATATCACAATGTCTGCTACACTAAACTTCCATTGTTTCATCTCTCAACAATACAAGGGTTTTCTCGAAGTCTAGCTAAAATAACATTTCTTACTTTCGTCCACCTCTGTCTCACTTTGTCATTTCACATCCGAAATAGCGTCAAGTCTCCAACGAACTAACAGTGTCTGTTATGAAGTCAGCCTTGAATACCATCTACCACATCTTCCAACCGACTTGCAGCGTTTCATACCGCTTAACACTAACATTCACTTTGATTACACCACAACCGGTTGTCTGCTGACTGGACACATTTTCCAACCTACTGGAGATAAATCGTCTGTCCCCTATCCTACTTGACGCTTTTTCAGACATGGTCTGGATATGGTCATCGACCGGTATGGTCATTGCTAAGAAGGATATCAATGGGAAACGATATTCTTTACAGATGCCTATAAAATTATGATTCTTCTGAGAATGATAATGATAGGAATAAGAAAGATAATAAATGTTGAAAATTAGTGATGAGCAGTATGGATGTATGGAAAGAAAAGGGACATGATATGCAGATATACATTACGAACACTAATAGAAAGATCAAAATAGAAGAGAAAAGTGTTATCCAAGTGGATTATTATATATACTTGGGGTCATTTATAACATCAGATAGTAGATACTCAAAAGAGCTTTAAGAACAGAGTAGGACAAACAAGAGCTGTGTTTCGGAAAATGAAAAGTATCTTATGCAAAAAAGACGAAAAAGAAATACTCTTCTTTCAAGATGTCTCTGTATCGATATCTTACATACACCACCAGAATCGTTAAGTTGGTAACATCAGTGCTTTCGTCCAACTGTAGTAAAAAATACTTTGCAGATTTATCTATGATCTGGGTCATAGACTAAGACGAGGCAGGTCCTGGACGGCACAGGCAGAACTTTCTATAAGTCAGGTGTGTGATCTAGAGACCATCAATCGTGAAAGAGAGTGGGTTGAAGTTCCGGAAGACATGACGGACTGGCACAATGTAATAATAACACTGGTTCGTGAATGCAGAGAATGGACAGCGGGCTGCACTGAGTTTGACGTGCAACAGCTGATCCAGAGCAACACACATCAAGGTGACATAGTCGTCTACACCGATGGGTCAATGGTGAGAAACAGACGTAGTGGCTGGGGCTTTATTGCAAAGACTAACGGGCGAGTCTTGAAAAAGGAGAGCCTGGCATAAGAGACTACGATCTTCAGCATGAGAATGGAGAGGAGGCAGTAACAGCGGCATTCCGGTGGATAGAGGAGACTACTGCAACACTCGTTGTGTTCATTACGGATTCAAAGAGTATGCTTAGCAAGGTGGAGAAAGGAATGTTTCGTGTGGAATGGCTCTCGTCGCTTCAGAGGTCACAGATTGTGAGAATTGTATGGATATTTTGCCCTGGCCATGCGGGTGTACGGGGGAATGAACAGGCTGATAGGCTAGCAGGGAATGCACCTCTTGGTGGTATTTTGCTTATGGACAAAGGTGAGGTGGTCGTATGATTGTGGGACCAGGTGGAGAGGGCGGAGGAACAGACTGAGAACCCATATGTGGAAAGAATGAGACTGCGGGGGATCGGCAGGGGTTCAGGAAGAATCTCAAAACTGAGAGGGAAAACCAGGAGAACTTTTAATCAGATAGCGGGGGGAACGATTAGTAGTATGACTCTTCGCTGGTTGTTGAACGAGGGGACTGAGCACGTATGGGAATGTCCTGAGTGCAGTGATGTCGGTTCTGAACTCAACTCAACTCAACTCTATGATCTTCACTCGCTCAGACGATGGCAAAACGAATTATAATAGTACAACAAAAATCGCATATGTTCTGCATTTTATGACAGTCAGCAAATTATAATGTGCATTTTCCTCACTTTTCGTCACATAGGGAACCCCCTAAAAAAACAAAAAAAAACCGCACGTCGTCAAAAACAAATGTCGTCGACCGGGCCGGCTTTTAGTATCGGTCTCAGCTGGTTACTATTTTTTAACTTTCTCATTGAATCAATCTTGTTTTTAAAAAGTTCTAAACAATCCTCAAAGGAGTAAGTATGTAACATTTTTCTTACTTGTTTCAACTCACCTTGCGATCCGGCAAAGAAGGGCTCATGAACTGGCTCCGGTCCGCGGACCACCACTTTGGGAAGCACTGGTCTAAAATATTTTCAGAAAAGACTAAAAATGTGCTTTTAGCTTTTAAAAAAGTGATTTTAGCACTGTCGTATCATTGAACTGACGAAAACGCCCAGGTTTGTAATAACAGGTAGTGAATAAATTTTCGGGAATATAACCCTAAAATCAACGTGCAAGGTCAGGGGTCGGTCTGGTGACAGCAACACACATAGGACATTTGTGATATTCAATCCAAGTTCGCTAACACGCATAGCGGGATAGTATGTAATAGTATCCGTAGTTTAATAATGTCGGGTCTGCTGACTAGACACGTGTCTGGTGTATACAACCGATCTGACCTCAAAGTATTTAAGGTGAGACCTGTAGACTTCAGAACACAACGTGGGAGGACGAATACTAACCCGGTCGCGTTTTGATTGTTGAAATTTTCATTTTTACAAATGTTTTATAACTTGTTAACCTTTTTAAAATGTTTAAAATTTTTATAAAGTTTAAAAAGTTTTGAATTTTTGTGTTACCTCGTTAACTTTAACTTTCCGATTTTTAAAAACTTGTTAACATTTAAAAAATTTTATAATGTTTCTAAACTTTTTAAAATCTTAAATTTTATAACCTTTTTAAATTTGTTAATTCTTTAACTTTAAATGTGTGACAGTTTTACGCTTACAGTTTTCTTACAGTTTTGAAATTTTTTAAATGTTTTAAACATTTTAAAATCTTACAATTTGAAAACTTTTAAAACGTGTTACCTCTTTAACTTTAAGTTTCTGACGTTTTAAAACTTAAATTTTGTTTAAATTTTTAAACTTTTTAAACTTTTTACAATCTTAAAGTCTTAAAATGTTTTAAACTTGTTATTTATTTAACTTTAACTCTCTGACTTTTAAAATCCTTTTTTAACATTTTGAATTCTTGAATTTTAACTTTAAAAAATTTTAACTTTGTTAAATTTAAAAATTTCTAACTTTTTAAACGCATCGACCGACCCACCGACCGCTTTCCCGAGCATCTTTAAATTTTTAAAAATATTAATGTAAAATAGGTCCGTGGCGTACTGTCTGCCCTTAGAAACAGCAATCCTCAAACCCGATCCTGGGATTCAAACCTGTCACCTCCACGTGGTGCCTTGCTGCAGGAACAAGTGTAGTTCAACACATAGCCAGCTAGACACAGAGCAACTATCGTACCCACGCCACCACCTGTACACACTGTTGATACATTACCCCTCGACCACCACACAGTCACACATCCCGACAACGAGGCACTTACCATATCCACGTCACTACCTTCACACCTTCACTCAAACGCTTGATACTCTACCCTTTGACCACCCCAGTCACACATCCCGACCAATAAAAATCATCATCTTTACTGTATTGCAGTTTTCATTTGAAGAGCTGTGATGATAGTGTAAAAGCCACAAATTGCCTCTACAGGCCATTTAAACGCCTCCTTAGCAACGAAAACCTGTCTTACGCCCACTCCAAAACCATTTCCCCCCATGAGGACGAGCACAGTAACCCTAACACACCCGATAACCATCCCACCACCGTGCGCGCGCACGCGCACACCACCGGTCGGACTTTAAGCTTATTAAAGGGATGTAATAGTGCAAAAACTGTTGAGTGGTTATTTATGAGTAATATCCCTTTCACTCGCCATTTAGAATGGCGAGCTGGTTTGGCGGGTGTGGGATGACGTCAAATAGAGCTATATAAGGAAATACTCGCCATACACCCCTCTTGACTCCTAAAAAAAGGTGGCAAAACCCCCTTACTTACTACTCACGATGACAGAGAGAAATGATGTTGGATGTCCTAACACGGTGACAGGGAGAAAAGAGGCTGGATATCCTAACACGGTGACAGAGAGAAATTATGATGGATATCCTAACACGGTGACAGGGAGAAATATCATCAGCAGAACTGATCCAGAACTACAGGGATCGATAACTGTGGTAGGACATGAGCACCCGCGCCATCTAGTAGCGCACGCAATGATGATGAACTATTTTATCAATTAGATTTGTATAGTTACATTTTAAAAACACCTTCCCAATGGTCACCTATTCTTCTTCTTCTTTGCATTCATCCGGAGTGTTTTTTCAGATGTGATTCCCAGTTATCAGATATCAGTTGGGGTATCTTCGTTGCTCTCCGGACATGTCCATAGGTGCTCAGATCCAGCATATTCATCAGCGTCCGGTGGCTAATAGTGCCAGTTCTGTGTTGGTTGACGAGGCGCTTTGTTTTCCCGATGTACCTCTCGCGTCTGGCTGTGCCGATTCTTACTCCCAGGTCTTTCATCCTGGACAGCGATGTGGAATCACTGACGTCAAAGTCCTCTGTTCTCGCCATATCTTTAAGGACGTTAATAACATCGGCACGATCCATGGGCTGGCCATCTACAGGGGGTGCAGAGGCAGCCAGTTTGTCAGCTCGTTCATTTCCCTCGACTCCCGCATGTCCCGGGACGAAGATGAAGGTGACTTTACGGACAACAGACTTCCGCAGCGATTCAGTCCACTGTCTACGTACAGATCCAGCTTTGACCTTCTGAATCATGCTCATTGAATCACTTAGTACACACACGTTGGTATAATGCTGTGATTCCAGCCATATGAAAGCCTGTGTAACTGCCATCACCTCCATCGTCATGCTGCTCGTGGTCATAGAGTGGGCACCACTGGATGCTTGAACGGTTCGGCCCGCCGAAAGGGCTGTAAATGCCCACGCACTTCTCTGCTGCTTTACAACAGATCCATCTGTATAGATGAGCACTTCGGGGCTATCTGAGTGTTCATAGATGAGCGCGTTAACCTCTGCATTGACAGCGGCAGGGTTCTGCTCTCTGCACCGTCTGTCGAGTGTGATAATGCAGGAGAAAGTGCACTTAAAAGCTGGAGGCAACGGCACCCATTCCTTGCCGGTGTTGATACTGTTAAGACTGCAGACCTGTCTGACGACATCTTCCGCCCGACCCATCCATGATTTGCCCCTCTTTAGCCTGTCACCCTTTTCTCTGAATATAGCGTCATGCAGAGGGTGCTGCTCATCTGCACTTATTTTTAAGTATGCACGAGCTCTCCAGATCTTGATCCTGTGTTCCATTGTCGGGAAGTCAAGGAGGTATCTCATTGCTACACAGCTGGTGTCTCTCGTGCAGTCCAAAATGATGCGCATGGCTTCGTTTTGTACCTTTTCAAGTCTTCCAATCTCTGTAGGGCTGACAGTGAAGATGGCCAGGGCATACTCGATGCGTGAAAGCACAAGTCCTTGGAACAGAAGTATTAGCAGTCTTTGCTCGATATTGGCAGTCGCCATGACTCTCATTGCTGACAAACCTTTTCGAGCCTTCGTTATGACATAATCGACATGATCTCTGAAGGACAGGCTACGATCAAGCCTCACGCCAAGATATGTCATTGACTGGGTTCTACTCAAGCTGCTCCCATCCATTCTTACTGCCGGCAGGTCTGTTTTCACAATATGGTTGTTTAGTGAGAACCATGTAACCGTTGCCTTTGCAGGGTTGACAAGGGCATCGGCATCAGCACACCATGAAGAAATTCGATCTAGTTCGCCCTGCATATCATTGGCAACCGCCTGTCTATCTCGACCCTGTCGATACACGAGGATGTCGTCAACGAATGACAGAGTCCTACCCCTCCCGTCCAACTGTTGTTCAGTGATCGGCACCGTATACACGTTGAATAGTACTGGTGACAGTGGTGAACCCTGCGGCAATCCTGGACATATCGTTATCGGCTCAGAAGACCAACTCCCGCATTGCGGTGTGTCTAGTTAGGCACCCTTGAGCCGAAACCCTCAGGCCAACACATCCGACTTTTAGCATACTGTTTTGACCAGGTTAGCATTCCTGGGAGACTCTCACTTTTGTGGTACCGTCCACATCCCAGCTGGTCAAGTTGGAACAGTCGAAGACTACGATCATCCCTTAAGTGAAGGCAGGTGTGACAAGACCGCCGGGGCTTGGTCTGGTTTGCCACGATAGATAATTATCCCCAGCCTTTGCTCCAACCACCTCAATAGCACTCTACATCTACCAGGCCCCACACAAGCCGGGACAGCTGGACCTCCCCTCCCTCACCTAGGGTTCCCTACCCCAAGGGGGCTCGGACCAGACACCAGTCATATCACTGCACAAAGTCATAGCTAAGAAAACAAAAATTTAATTCTGAACTAAGTCAACCACAACACAGAGAAGGATGGCTGAAAGCCAGACTAGAAGGTACTATGTACAAGAGCACATATGCAGATGAGGATTATTCATCATGGAGGCGGACGATAGCTCGTGCGGTTGTCCAGTCGTGGTAGCGACTCACCCAGGCTCCTCCAGTGGACCGAAACTCCAAGGTCTGCTGCCTCTCCAAAGTTCCCTCTTCACACAGAGAACCAATCACGGGCTGATCAGGCGCAGTACCACTGCCTGCCTGACACGGCACCGATGAACAAGGATCCTTCCTTGCTGTCGTACTATTTCGCTCGTCACACTCCTGATGAAGTCTGGGCCGACCCTAGAACAATAGCGGTCTCCCACTTGCAGAAAAAGTACATGTAGCACCGTATCAAAATACACAAGAGCCTGGTCACTCTTCTATCTCATAAGTGACCCACACACTGATATGTCACCTACAAACTGAGCGGTTGCTCCACATGAACACAAAATGTCACTGGCAAAGTCTATCCGGTGACTAAACACTTCACCTTATTTCCATGTCCTTGGATCAATAGATCTTCACACAGTATCATGTAACTACCCTGATCGAAGGGTATCAATCACAACTTAGCATACACTGTCAACAGTTCACCACGTTGGCATGAGGTAGCTCCCTACCTTAACAACCATGTCACTCTGGTGTTCCCACCACGTATGTACTCAATGTCTTAGGTCACTGGACCACCTGTTGGCTTCAAAAAGGTAAACCAATGTATAAACACTATTCAAGCATAAATGATACACGGTGTCCCATGACAACCCAGCCGGGCCGGAAGCATAACAGAGTCCATGATGACCGGTAACAATGATCACTTTGCTCAACTTGAAAGTTCATGACCTTGCCATCACCAAGGTTTACACTGAGTTTGAATTTCACCAGTGCTTCACTGGCTAGAATCACCAGACGTTTCAGTGTTGGATCCTCTCGGGATCGGTTGACACTCGTCGGACTCTTGACGGAGGACCTAACCTAGACCTACCGACGTATTCAGCACTCAGCTCCTTTCAACATTGATCTCGCAGAATCAGAAGACCACTCCCAGTATGGCCTCAATCAACTTCATGATAGGCACTGGAATGAGTGGGCCCATAGAGCTCATGGTGAAGCTCTTGAATCTTCTTCAGTATAGTAATAACAGATCCTGAAACACGGAGAGGTTGGTGTGAGTACTCAACTACAACAAAGACTAACAGCATCTCCACCATGTCACCTGCCTCTCAGACATTCCTCATGTCTACCAACATGAGTATGAAATCATCACATCATAGATCTACTAGTAATTATAATGTATAGGCATAATGATATTAGAGAAAGCAATAGCCCACCTGTTCAGTCAAGTAACACTTCTGGGCTACAAATAACCCCTAGCACCAGAGTCGACTGTATGACTCGGTCAAAGCTTCTTTCACCTGGTGCCAGTCCAATCCTGTTTCACCTTCCATCATCAATCAACATATACACCTACTTTCCTTTCAGTGTAGTGATTACTTTACCGAGAAGGTGTCCAGCCGGACATCTCCTTCCTGACAGACTCATCAATTCACCAATCCCTTAACCCATGGACTGATCAATTACACACATTAATAACTATATGACCATAATAAATTATACTCCTGATAATTCATTACTATAGTATTAACAAAGGAGAACTCATGAATTGTTACACTTAAATAACAAACTCATATCACAGCCATAGTGTCAGTTCTGGGATCCCTGTCCCAGATCCTGAGTTGCCCTTTTATTCACTGACTATCCTCCAGGTCAGTTATACCTGTGCCGGTCGAGCACAGCTTTGGTGGCCATCCACCAGTACACTTTCCCACAGCTACTGTGGGTCCCGTGTACCTTGTCCCGTGACGACTTAAGTCACGTCATCCAATGTAGCAAGCCTCCAGACTCTCCACCACCACACTCTGGCTCCACCTTTTTTTTTTGGGGGGGGGGGGGGGGTTCCCCTCATATACTACTACTTCACGGCAGTATTCCCAATACTCCATGAACCGAATCAGGGTTCCAGAAGAGTAGAATATTAGAGACAGAAACGGTTAGGTTCAACTCCTCGATCTATCTAGACCTAACGGCCTCGAATTACGGAGTGCCGCATCACCCTCGATCGGGTATGTTCAACCATCGGATATGCTCGATCGCTTTGAGTCGGACCTGTAACCTAACAGGTTGGGCGTACCGGCCTACCTCCCAGTCGGCTACCTAGACAAACGTAAGACGGAACATGCACGGTCATTCTAGCGGACGGACCTGCACACAAGCAGTAACAATAGTATCATGAATACTTCCTATCAACTGTTATCCTACCGATGCAACACCATTCTGCTAACGCGGAATAACACTGCTATCTGCACACAGCAAATACACCACGGCTGATCTCACCTTGATTCCTCGAAAAATCACCATCACTGATAGAACAATTCAGTTACAATTCTAATGTCACGAAGCACATTACACATCTCTAATAATAAGCTCTACCTTATCATTATTTACAGCGTCTAGCATGTTGATGTAATGACTGACAAACTGTCGCCTTGCATGCATAATTAATAAACCAAACCAGTAACTGCTACACACTGTAAAGCACATCGTTCGGCCTATTTTATTTACACACCACTCGCTGTGGAATACGGCTTGTTCCGTCAGGTAACACATTACATCGCTGATCGATAAAGCTTACTTAAATATGCAGACAGCCAGCTGTAACTTGTAACGCTACGCGACGACTCATTTTCGACGGCAATTAATTCGTTCGGGGAGGTCGGCCCGGCATCAAGACAACAGTTAACTAATATAATAAGTATTCAACTAACCTGTGATTGAACAATCACAAACTTGACTGCAGATGTCCGCTCTGGCCGCGAATATTGACATCAAAATTACATCAGCCTGTTGGCTGCGATCTGTCTACGCTGAGGTCTGGTTGGCGACTGACCACGACTAAGTCAGTGCGCCTTCAACTCGCCTACACGGGCCGCGTGACTTTCATGATTCATGAAGAAAACCAGAGTCACGATGAGTTCCACCAACCCGTGCTGCATGAAGCACTCGTGAACTTAGAGATCTCTACCACGTACGCACTTGAGGGAACATTCTAGATTTTTCTATAAATAACTAGAATAGCTCCGCCCCCGCACTACTTTTCTAGGGAAATCCCCTATTAATTGATATTAATCTCAAGGGAGACCAACGCATCGCACTCCCTTCAAAGGGATATTATGCAGAGATCTGCCGATCTGTAGGCGTTTCGTCACATAGGCCCCCACTTAAGATGGTCGACCCGGTCGAACTCACTAGACAAAGATCGGTCCGAACTCTGAACCTCTACTCTATCGAGATTGGATGTCTGGAAAGGAAGTCAGCTCCGACATTCTCTTTCCCTGGGATGTATTCTACCGTAAACTGGTATGGTTGCAGTAATAACGACCACCTCATCAGCAGCGGATTTAATTTCTGCGATGAGGCAAGAAATGTAAGCGGTTGGTGATCCGACTGCACCTTGAACTGGACCCCATAAAGATAGGGTTGGAATTTTCGCACGGCTCAGACCAGAGATAGACATTCCCTCTCTACCGTCTAATAATTCCGTTCTGCCGGTAACAACTTCCGACTTGCATACGCCACTGGATAAAGAACAGAAGGATCGTCTCGTCCTTCTTGTAATAAAGTGGCCCCAATTCCAATCTGACTGGCATCCGTACGCAAGATGAACGGTTTCGTCAGATTGGGCAGTTGTAGAACCGGTTTGTCATTCAATACCTGCTTTAGCTTCACATAGGCCTCCTCACAAGCCGGCGTCCAGACGATTTCCTCGGGTGTCCCTTTCTTTAAGGTATCGGTCAGTGGTGCCCCAATCTCATTAAACCTCGGGATAAATTTTTGGTAATATCCACATAAGGACAAAAAGGATCTGACATCCTTTTTGGTCTGCGGTCTGGGCGCCAGTCTGACCTTCTCAATATTCTTGGCCTCTGGCACTATCTGCCCCGGAGTGATGGTGTGTCCCAAGAACTCTAGCTTCTGATACCCCAACATGCATTTGGTAGGACGCGCGGTTAATCCCACTTCCCTCAATCTCGTAAAGATTCTACTTAACGAAGTGAGATGCTCTTCGAAGATTCCTGATGCTATCAGAATATCATCCATGAAGGAGCATATCGAGGGGTCCTTGAGGGGTCCTAACAAAAGCCGCATCATCCGGGTAAAGACACTTGGGGCGTTGTTCAATCCGAACGGCATCACTTTGAACTCATAATGTCCCGAGGAAGTGCTGAAGGCTAAGAGAGGGCGAATTGCCGGCTTGACCGGGATCTGGTAATATCCCCGGCTTAAATCAACCTTTGAGAAATATATGGCCTGATTTAATCGAGAAAACAACTGATTCGCGTTTGGTACCGGCTCCACCTGGAATTGGGTACACCTGTTCAACATTCGGTAATCTATACAGAGTCGGTGTTCCCCGCTGGGTTTCCTCAGTAAGACCACCCCGGCATTGTACGGGGAGGTCGAGGGAGAGATAATATCATCATCCAGGAGTTTCTGGATTTCGTCTTCCAGCGCCTTCTCTTTCGAGAACGGGACTGGGTAGACCCTTTGGCGAACCGGCTCATGGCTAGTGAGAGTCATGTCAAACTCCACCAACTCTGTCCTACCGGGTTTATCCGTAAGCACGTCCTGATTGGACTTCACCAGACGGGATAACCCCATTTTCTCTTTCGGGGAAAGGTTAGGATTGATCTGGACATCCAGATACGTTTCCCTAGAGATTAATGGGTATTCTGTATCCCCCTCTGATCCAGGCTCCGTTTCCATGGCGACTGCCATGGCCATGAAGTGGGAAGACTCTTCTTCGGATCTCTCCTCATATTTCTTGAGGAGATTAATATGGAAAATTTTCGTTTTCCCTCTGATCTTAATCCCATAATTGGTTCGGGATACCACCCGTTCCACTGGGAAAGGACCCTGCCATCCGATTTCGAGTTTATTGCCCCCGATGGGGAGTAACAACAACACTCGGTCTCCCACCTGAAGAGATCTTGCTTTTGACCGTCTATCATAATAGGCAGCATGTCTCTTCCTGGCTTTCCTCAAATTCTTTGCGGCCAGCTCCCAACCAGTCTTGAGGTTACTTTTCAACTTCTCAACGTATTTGTAGGAGGACCCTTCTTCCGCGGACGTCCCCTCATCCATACACCCTCTCCGTAGGGCTTCCAGGGGACCTTTAATGGGGCGCCCGAACAACAACGTCGCCGGAGCCAGTCCCGTGGACCCATGAGGCACCTCTTGATAGGCAAAAAGGGCGGCTGAGATAATCTCATCCCACCGATCGGGCTTATCTTGGGCCAGTTTTCGAAGCATGGTCATCAACGTTCCGTTGAACCGCTCCACTTGTCCGTTGGACTGAGGGTGATAGGGGCTGGTGTGAATGTGGTTCGTCTGAAATATCCCAAAGACCTCCTCCATCAATTTCCCACAAAATTGGGATCCATTGTCAGTGAGGATCTGATGAGGGAACCCCAACCTCGTGAAGACCTCCACCAACGCGTGTGCCACCCTCTTGGAATCTATGGTGGTTAATGGGATGGCCTCTGCCCACATGGAGCAGCAGTCCACCATGGTGAGGATATACTTGTTCCTCTTCCGGGTCCTCGGCAGAGGTCCCAGGATGTCGACTGCCACTCGTTCAAATGGTGAGGTCATAATGGGCATCTCCCCTAGAACCACCGGAGCTGTCCAATGCCGGGGAGCCACTCTCTGGCATTCCGGGCATGACTTAACATACCTCCGCACGTCTCCCGTCATTCCCGGCCAATAATAATGGCAGGAAATTCGTTGGAAGGTTGCCCCGACTCCCATGTGTCCACTGAACGCTATCGTATGTCCCATGTGAAGAATCTGGGATCGATAGTCTTTCGGGACCACTAACTGCCCATACGGTCGATCTGCCTTTCCTGCCCGACGATATAGTAACCCATTTTTCATATAGAACTGACCCCTTTGTGGAGGGGCAGAACTATGGGGTAACTTCCTAAAGCACGGACGTAATGTCGCATCCATACTTTGAGCCACTCTCATTTCACCCGGTCGAGGGTTGGATATGACCTCCTCAGAGGGTTCAGTCACGATCTGAGATCTGGTCTGCATAGCCCCTACTACGATCGGGTTCTGTGGGATCCCCAGGAAGACATATTCGGATCCCAGAATCAAAGGGTAGATCGGATCTGGTAACACCGCTGCCTGAATGGTACCCGTAACGTACTTGCACTGAATATCGACCCGTGCGATCGGCAAGGTCAAGGCTTCAGAGCTCTTGGTGGCTGGTTGGATCTCTTTGGTT
Organism: Cepaea hortensis; assembly: GCA_963921405.1. NCBI lineage: Eukaryota > Metazoa > Mollusca > Gastropoda > Stylommatophora > Helicidae > Cepaea > Cepaea hortensis. The sequence goes on from OY992886.1 coordinate 42,338,175, forward strand.
TCCCCGGTGAACTGCTCTGGGCGCACCAAGTGAGAAGCTATTACAGCCTCGAAATCCAACCCCGTGTCATATAGACACTCCACCGGGTGTCCATTCACTACTATCATCTCTACCACAGGTGGTTTCTCTGATTTTGTTTTCGTGGAACCCCCCTCGGCTTTCTCGTTAGGTCTATCCCTATTTTCCGCGAGACAAGTTAAGTGCAAGTCCTTAGGCTTCCTCCGACAGTCCCCGATATTATGGGAAGCCGACTTACAGAAGGTACACCACCTCTTACTCCACTTCCGTTTGGTAGGACGAAGCTGGCGTTTCCTTCCGGGTTTCTTACCAGAGTCATGTATCCCAGGATCTGTTGCCTTGGGAGATTTTCTAGATCTTTTGGTCTTGGGCTTCTGCTCAAACCCCTTTGGCATTTTACGTGGATCCGTCTGACTGGAATCCCCAGTCTCTCCATAGACTTCCACATACCTTTCAGCTAACTTATTTACTATGTCTAGCCTTTCCGCCCCATTTTCCCCTAAGAAATTCCTTAAAGGCTTGGACATCTGCATTTTCATTTGATCCACCACCATCAACTCTCTCAGACTCTCATAATCCTCTTTGAAATTGGCCAAGGCCATCCATTTCAACAGGTAGGAATTCAGCCTCACACTATAGGCCGAGAACATCTCACCTGGTTCTCTCTTGGAAGTTCTGAACCTCCGCCTGTAAGCATGGGCTGTCATTTCGAATCTTTTCAAAAGAGCCGATTTCAGGGTTGGATAATCATTTTCCATCCCTGGGGGAAGACGCGCATACACTTCGTACGCGGTGCCACGGAGTCCTTGTGAAAGCTTAAGATTCCAACGCTCAGGATCTAAGCCCATAGCTTTACACATTGCCTCGAACGTCTCTAAGAATTGATCTATCTTCTCTTGGTCCGGTTCAAATGGTGGAAACGGCCATTTCATAGCTTGGTAAGCTGGTCTGCTGGCTGCTGATGAGCTAGGTAAAGCTACTCCCCCTACTGCTCCCTCAGAATCACCAACAGATTTAGCCTCTACCTCAAGTTGCTTCATACGGAACTCATGTTCCATTTCCAATTTCCTAGCTTCTAATTTCTTAGACTCTAGGTCAGCTGCAAGTTTTTGTGACTGTTGGTCTGCCACCAACTTTTGCTCTTCAAGTGCTAACTTTCGAGCTTCAAGCTCAATTTCTGACTTTCTTCGCTCACTCTCTTCTGCTCTGAAGTTTCTCTCTACTTCCAGTACATAGGCTTTGAACTCCTCACCTTCCAATCCCATCTCAGTTGCAGATGCCCGCACCTTAGCTAAATCTAAAGTACGAGTAGCCATGCTTAGTGTAACTTCGGATCAGTATAGATATACAATACCCAATCACAATTCTAACTGTACTTCAACCAACACTGTAACTATGTATCTATACTAACTTAACTAAATGTCTGTCCACGTCGAAGAGAAAGGTATCAGTAGCCCTACTCGTCAAGTAGACAATAGGTATAGGACAGATGACACTATAACCTATTCCTACGAGATGTCAGAACAAAGAGAAGATCCCGGACGAGCCCCCACTCTATCTTGTGACAAGACTGCCTGGGCTTGGTCTGGTTTGCCACGATAGATAATTATCCCCAGCCTTTGCCCCAACCACCTCAATAGCACTCTACATCTACCAGGCCCCACACAAGCCGGGACAGCTGGACCTCCCCTCCCTCACCTAGGGTTCCCTACCCCAAGGGGGCTTTGACCAGACACCAGTCATATCACTGCACAAAGTCATAGCTAAGAAAACAAAAATTTAATTCTGAACTAAGTCAACCACAACTCAGAGAAGGATGGCTGAAAGCCAGACTAGAAGGTATTATGTACAAGAGCACATATGCAGATGAGGATTATTCATCATGGAGGCGGACGATAGCTCGTGCGGTTGTCCAGTCGTGGTAGCGACTCACCCAGGCTCCTCCAGTGGACCGGAACTCCAAGGTCTGCTGCCTCTCCAAAGTTCCCTCTTCACACAGAGAACCAATCACGGGCTGATCAAGCGCAGTACCACTGCCTGACTGACATGGCACCGATGAACAAGGATCCTTCCTTGCTGTCGTACTATTTCGCTCGTCACACTCCTGATGAAGTCTGGGCCGACCCTAGAACAATAGCGGTCTCCCACTTGCAGAAAAAGTACATGTAGCACCGTATCAAAATACACAAGAGCCTGGTCACTCTTCTATCTCATAAGTGACCCACACACTGATATGTCACCTACAAACTGAGCGGTTGCTCCACATGAACACAAAATGTCACTGGCAAAGTCTATCAGGTGACTAAACACTTCACCTTATTTCCATGTCCTTGGATCAATAGATCTTCACACAGTATCATGTAACTACCCTGATCGAAGGGTATCAATCACAACTTAGCATACACTGTCAACAGTTCACCACGTTGGCATGAGGTAGCTCCCCACCTTAACAACCATGTCACTCTGGTGTTCCCACCACGTATGTACTCAATGTCTTAGGTCACTGGACCACCTGTTGGCTTCAAAAAGGTAAACCAATGTATAAACACTATTCAAGCATAAATGATACACGGTGTCCCATGACAACCCAGCCGGGCCGGAAGCATAACAGAGTCCATGATGACCGGTAACAATGATCACTTTGCTCAACTTGAAAGTTCATGACCTTGCCATCACCAAGGTTTACACTGAGTTTGAATTTCACCAGTGCTTCACTGGCTAGAATCACCAGACGTTTCAGTGTTGGATCCTCTCGGGATCGGTTGACACTCGTCGGACTCTTGACGGAGGACCTAACCTAGACCTACCGACGTATTCAGCACTCAGCTCCTTTCAACATTGATCTCGCAGAATCAGAAGACCACTCCCAGTATGGCCTTAATCAACTTCATGATAGGCACTGGAATGAGTGGGCCCATAGAGCTCATGGTGAAGCTCTTGAATCTTCTTCAGTATAGTAATAACAGATCCTGAAACACGGAGAGGTTGGTGTGAGTACTCAACTACAACAAAGACTAACAGCATCTCCACCATGTCACCTGCCTCTCAGACATTCCTCATGTCTACCAACATGGGTATGAAATCATCACATCATAGATCTACTAGTAATCATAATGTATAGGCATAATGATATTAGAGAAAGCAATAGCCCACCTGTTCAGTCAAGTAACACTTCTGGGCTACAAATAACCCCTAGCACCAGAGTCGACTGTATGACTCGGTCAAAGCTTCTTTCACCTGGTGCCAGTCCAATCCTGTTTCACCTTCCATCATCAATCAACATATACACCTACTTTCCTTTCAGTGTAGTGATTACTTTACCGAGAAGGTGTCCAGCCGGACATCTCCTTCCTGACAGACTCATCAATTCACCAATCCCTTAACCCATGGACTGATCAATTACACACATTAATAACTATATGACCATAATAAATTATACTCCTGATAATTCATTACTATAGTATTAACAAAGGAGAACTCATGAATTGTTACACTTAAATAACAAACTCATATCACAGCCATAGTGTCAGTTCTGGGATCCCTGTCCCAGATCCTGAGTTGCCCTTTTATTCACTGACTATCCTCCAGGTCAGTTATACCTGTGCCGGTCGAGCACAGCTTTGGTGGCCATCCACCAGTACACTTTCCCACAGCTACTGTGGGTCCCGTGTACCTTGTCCCGTGACGACTTAAGTCACGTCATCCAATGTAGCAAGCCTCCAGACTCTCCACCACCACACTCTGGCTCCACCTTTTTTTTTGGGGGGGGGGGGGGTTTCCCCTCATATACTACTACTTCACGGCAGTATTCCCAATACTCCATGAACCGAATCAGGGTTCCAGAAGAGTAGAATATTAGAGACAGAAACGGTTAGGTTCAACTCCTCGATCTATCTAGACCTAACGGCCTCGAATTACGGAGTGCCGCATCACCCTCGATCGGGTATGTTCAACCATCGGATATGCTCGATCGCTTTGAGTCGGACCTGTAACCTAACAGGTTGGGCGTACCGGCCTACCTCCCAGTCGGCTACCTAGACAAACGTAAGACGGAACATGCACGGTCATTCTAGCGGACGGACCTGCACACAAGCAGTAACAATAGTATCATGAATACTTCCTATCAACTGTTATCCTACCGATGCAACACAATTCTGCTTACGCGGAATAACACTGCTATCTGCACACAGCAAATACACCACGGCTGATCTCACCTTGATTCCTCGAAAAATCACCATCACTGATAGAACAATTCAGTTACAATTCTAATGTCACGAAGCACATTACACATCTCTAATAATAAGCTCTACCTTATCATTATTTACAGCGTCTAGCATGTTGATGTAATGACTGACAAACTGTCGCCTTGCATGCATAATTAATAAACCAAACCAGTAACTGCTACACACTGTAAAGCACATCGTTCGGCCTATTTTATTTACACACCACTCGCTGTGGAATACGGCTTGTTTCGTCAGGTAACACATTACATCGCTGATCGATAAAGCTTACTTAAATATGCAGACAGCCAGCTGTAACTTGTAACGCTACGCGACGACTCATTTTCGACGGCAATTAATTCGTTCGGGGAGGTCGGCCCGGCATCAAGACAACAGTTAACTAATATAATAAGTATTCAACTAACCTGTGATTGAACAATCACAAACTTGACTGCAGATGTCCGCTCTGGCCGCGAATATTGACATCAAAATTACATCAGCCTGTTGGCTGCGATCTGTCTACGCTGAGGTCTGGTTGGCGACTGACCACGACTAAGTCAGTGCGCCTTCAACTCGCCTACACGGGCCGCGTGACTTTCATGATTCATGAAGAAAACCAGAGTCACGATGAGTTCCACCAACCCGTGCTGCATGAAGCACTCGTGAACTTAGAGATCTCTACCACGTACGCACTTGAGGGAACATTCTAGATTTTTCTATAAATAACTAGAATAGCTCCGCCCCGCACTACTTTTCTAGGGAAATCCCCTATTAATTGATATTAATCTCAAGGGAGACCAACGCATCGCACTCCCTTCAAAGGGATATTATGCAGAGATCTGCCGATCTGTAGGCGTTTTATCACAGCAGGGACAGTCCATAACATTTTCCGCCATCCAGGGTGGCTTCCATAATTGCAGGGCCGACACATAGCGCCCTGGTGCTGGGCTCACCGAGGGAATCGTCACGTCCTGCTCATGGCTGCTTTAAATCCTCACTTCAATATATTGGGAATTACGTCCGCCCCGGGCCGTTCCCGCACAAACCAGACCGGTCTGTAGACAGTATCCACTAAGAGAGTTTTCGTTTCGGACAGGTGCTTGTCGTTGTGCCCAACAGAGCTGTTCCGGGCACGACGGACATTCAGAAAACTACCTAGTCAGAGCTGTTCCGAACAAGAGCGGCATTCGGAAACTAGGTAACTGTTCCTAGCACGAGGGAAGACTAGTTAGAGCTTTTCCGGTCACGAAAGACATTTCACTCGGACGTAATTGCGTAGTGCCATTTTTATTTTGCCGCCCGTCGGCTGGCACTTCCGTCTTCAGCGGGCATTTAAAAAAAAATGAGGTTAGCCTTCCTCGGGTTTCGAGACAAGTTAGACTCTTCTTTCGACTTCCACATAGCAAGCTTTTGCTTCGGTCTGCCACGTAATGGATTTGCAAGCCAAGCGTTCCATTTAATGTCAACGAGACAATTTTTCACCTTTGACTACACTCACTCAATGAGGACGGTTGCAGATTTTCATCGGAACGTGCGACCGAGATGTTTTTCCACCTTGAGTACTCGCTCACGAGGTAGGCTACATGTGCTGCCGGCCCAGCACCTTACCTCCGTGCGTCTGTGGGTGAGAAACGGCCAGGCCCTCTCATCCGGGGATCCCTCATATCCCCCAGCTACGAGCCATCGAACGAGTATCTGCACCAGGCATGTAGCGTGCTCAGCACCTCACCTCAATTTTGATGTAGGTATGTGTCCGCCAGGCTCTCACATCCGAGGGTTTATGGCTTAGAAACGTTCAGCCATACCCCTCGGCTGAGAGACTTAGAGGATTTGTCCGGACTGAAATTATTGGCATCGTTCGCCTGTTTTAGACTGCTATACTCAGTCTACCTGCAGAGCAGCAGGTTGTGTCTCTCTTAGTCTGGTCCCTATCCCAAGAGCTGTCCAATATGTAGTTAATATCCATCGGCACAGCGCTTGGGGTCAGTAGGACACTCAAGCTCCGCCACCACGGCAAGGTGGAGACACATCGGGGGAGGTCACCTATTCAAAAACTATAAGTATAAACGCCGAAACATTGCTAAAGTTGTTACCAGTAATCCCACAGTTCAACCGCAGCCAATATATTCTTGGTCATTGGGGCGATGGACTTAACGAGGATGAAAACCGCTGTACTATTAGACGCTGCTGCACATTTTCCTTTCTCTGCAGTAAGAAAAGCAGCTCACCGCTGTGATTCGTTTCATTCCTATTAATTGTAAGATCTTCTAGCATGTCTCTCGCGGTGTCGACAACATCCTGTACCGTGAATAATTAGCAAGCAGCACTATGAAAACACTTCAGTTGTATCAAGCAGTGCAATAATTTACTAGTGTTTCATCGAATATTACACGCAATATTTGAAATACTTATATGGCTTTGTGGTACTTTTATATATGAATAACCTCTGGATTATTTCATAAAACTGTAAGTAGATCAAGTTAAACTTTTGAAATGAAGGCGTCTGCTCAGAGTCTGGACAATGTGTGTTTGAATTCATTCAGTTCTCTAGAAAATGGTTACATCAGTACATCGGACGGCAACACAAGAAATGGGGATAACAACACAATGTCAGATACAAGGACAGACAACACCAAAATAGAATTTCCTAACGCAGACAAGCAGTTTCATCTAAGGTGAGACCAATATAATATTATTTCATCATCATCATCATCATCATCATCATCATCATCATCATCATCATCATCATCATCATCATCATCATCATCACCATCACCATCACCATCATCATCATCATCATCATCATCATCATCATCATCATCATCATCATCATCATCATCATCATCATCATCATCATCATCATCATCATCATCATCATCATCATCATCATCATCATCATCAAAAGCAGTATCATCATCATCATCATCATCATCATCATCATCATCATCATCATCATCATCATCATCATCATCATCATCATCATCAGCAGCAGCAGCAGCAGCAGCAGCAGCATCATCATATCATCATGTAGCAAGCTGTTTGTAGGATTTCGTTTTCTTTTCGGCCCGCCGAACAGTTTCGCGGTTTCTGGCTATTTCTACCGCCTCGTGCAGCCCAAGGTGTCTGCAATGTCCTGCATCCATCTCCGTACTGACCCCAGTCTCTTCGTCCAGCAACCACGCCCCCCCCATGAATGTTCTCTCCAAGTCACTGTGACGATTAACACTGCTTATATTAGCTTCCGTGACTGTTCTATGTCCCTGTCTCTCTGTCCCTGTCTGTGTGATAGAGTGAGAAAGTGAGTGAGTGAGTGTGAGTTAGAGAGTCAGCGAGTGAGTGAGTGAGTAAGGGAGCGTGAGTGAGTGAGAGAGAATTTGTGAGTATGCGTGTGTGTTCGCGAGTGAGTGAGTGTGAGAGAGAGAGAGAGAGTGAGTGTGTAAGAGAGAGAGAGAGAGAGAGAGAGAGAGAGAGAGAGAGAGAGAGAGAGAGAGAGAGAGAGTGAGTGAGTGAGAGAGTGTATGAGAAAGTGAATGAGTGAGAGTGATTTTGATTGGACCACTATTTTATTTTTACGTTACACAATGTATACCATATATTCATCACCATTTTCCATATTTTCCATGTTTTCCCAATTTTGAATGTTCTTGTGAGGATGCTCACGATAGTCGACAGTGTGCACGTGTGAAAAGTGTGGGAGTTTATTCATATTAGTTTTAGTGATTATGTGAGGAAGCATGTATGTGTGTGGATGAATGGGTGTGTCTGTGTGTGTCTATGTGTGGGTGTTTATATGTATGGATGCATGTGTGTGTGTGTGCATGTCTGTATGTGTGTATGGGTGTATATGTGTGTGTACATGTGTGTATCTGTGTGTGTCTCTGTGTGTGTATGTTTGTACGTGTGTTAAGGTGTGCGTTCATGTGTTTTTATATGTGTTTATATGTATGTGCGTGTGTATATGTGTGTATGTATGTGTGTATGTATGTGTGTATATATGTGTGTGTGCTCGTGTATGTATGTTTATATGTTTGTGTGTGTAAGTGTGCATGCATGCAGTGTATGCGAGGGAGTGTGTATTCGTGTTTTATGTGAGTACGTGTACGTAAGTATGTGGATGTGTGTAGGTGTGTTTATGTGCGTGGGTATGTGTGTGTATTTGCGTGTGTATGTTGTGTGTGGTGTGTGTGTGTGTGTGTGTACGTGTGTGAGAGAGAAGAGAGAGAGAGAGAGAGAGAGAGAGAGAGAGAGAGAGAGAGAGAGAGAGAGTTGAGCGCACGCATGTCATCTAACATACTGTTCCATATTTTTTGTGAATTCTCATTGTCATATTATCATTTTAAATGCCACTTGATTTTAACATGCATAAAATTAACACATGTAAATTACTCTAGAATGAGTGGGAGAGGTTAGTGAGTGTGAGTGAGTGAGAGAGTTAATGAGTGTGAGAGTGTGTGTATGTAAGAGAGAGAGAGAGAGAGAGAGAGAGAGAGAGAGAGAGAGAGAGAGAGAGAGAGAGAGAGTAGCGCACGCATGTCATGTAACATGCTATTCCATATTTTTTATGCATTCTCATCTTTCATATTACGAGGTATCATTTTGTTTGCCACTTGATTGTCCTGTAACATGCCATTCCATTTTGTTGTTGTTGTGAATTCTCATCTTTCATATTATCATATTGTATGCCACTTGATTTTATCATGTATAATATACAATATAACATTACTGTGATGTGAGTGAGAGAGTTAGTGAGAGAGAGAGAGAGAGAGAGAGAGAGAGAGAGAGAGAGAGAGAGAGAGAGAGAGAGAGAGAGAGAGAGAGAGAGAGAGAGAGAAGAGAGAGAGTTGAATTGCATCACTAATTTTTACGCTTACACAATGTATATGTACAATGTTTTCCCCACTTCTTACAATTTTTGCGAGAATGCTCACGACAATCGTCAGTGTCTCAACTGTGTGCAAAGTTTGGGAGTTGTTCTTATTAGTTTCAGTGATCGAGTGAGGCATCATGTAAGTGTCTTGATGTGAGGATGTTTGTGTGGGTGTGTATGTGAGAGATGTGTGTATGTGGGGGGGGGGGGGGAAATGTATGTGTGGAGGGGTTGTGTGTGTGGGATGTGTATGGGTTGATGGGTGATGTGTGGATGGGTGAAGGGATGTGTAGTCGGTGGGGGATGTATGTGTGTTTGGGGGATGTGTGTGTGTGTGTGTGTGTGTGTGTGTGTGTGTGTGGGGTGATATTTGGGAGGATTATTGAAAGTATGTGGGTGTTGGTGTGTTGGGGTGTGTGGGTAGGGAATGTGTATTTGGGTGGGTGAATGGGTGTGTAGGAAATTGTGTGGATTGGGGATGGGTGTGTAATGGGTGTGGGGGATGAGTGTATGTGTGTGGGGGGTGTCTGTGAATGGTATATGTCTGTGGGGTGGGAGTGAGTGTGGATGGTGTAAATGTGAGTGGTGGGTGGAGGATGTATGTATGGGTGGTGAGGATGTTTGTGGGTGGGGGTTGTGTGGGTGGGTGGGGAGATGTGTGTGTGTGTGTGGGTGAGAGATGTGTGGGCGGAGATGTGTATGAGGAATGCATGTGGGGGATGTGTGTGTGGGGGGAATATGTTTATGTGTGGAGTTTTGTGTGGGAGGGGAGATGTGTGAGAGGTGGGAGAGGTGTGGGATGTGCAGGTGGATGAAGGATATATGTGAGGATGGGGGATGTGTGTTTGGCTGGGTGGTTGTGGTGTGTGTGGGTGGGAGGGGGGGTAGATGAGAGATGCATGTGTTGATGCGCGTGTGGGTGATATGTGGGTGTGAATGGTTGATGGATGAGTACGTGAGTGGGTGTATGTGTGTGAGAGACGAGTGTATGGTTGGGGGATGTGTGTATTTGTGGGAAGATGTTTGTGAGCGGCGGATGTATGTGGGTGGTGGGGTGTGTGTGGGTGGGAGGTGTGCGTTTTTGGGTGTTTTTGGGTGGAGGATATGTGTGGGCTGGTGGGGAGATGTATTTGTGGGTGGGGATTGTGTATATGTTGGGATATGTAGTTGAGAGGTGGCGGATATTGGGTGGGTGAGTGGGTGCAGGTTGGCTGATGTGTGTGTGGGTGGGTGGGGAACATTGTGAGGGTGCGGGATGTATGTGTGGATAGGTGCGGGATGTGTGGGTTGACGGAGGTATGTGTGTGTGGTTTTGTGATGTGTGTTTTTCTGGGTGGTTGCGGGTGTGTGGGTGGGTGGTGGAGAATATGTGGGTGGGTGTGTGCATGTCGGTTATGGGATGGGTGGGGGATGTATGTGTGGGTGGAGAAATGTGTGTGGGTGGGGATCAGTGGGTGGATGGCGGCATGTATGTTTGCCTGAGTCTGTGTGAGTGCGTGGAGGTATGTGTGGGTTGGTGGGGGTGTGGTGGGTGGGGGATGTGTGGGTGGCTGCGGGATGTGTGGGTGGCTGCGGGATGTGAGGGAGGATGGGGGATGTGTCTCACAACATTGCAATATGCACTGTTTATGTTTACAACTTTCATTTGACAATGTTTTTTCCCCGATGTGAATGTACCATGCGTAAAATGCACTGTTTATGCTTACAAAATCCATTTGACAATGTTTTGTTTTTTTCCCTATGTGAATGTAACATGCAAATTTGATACATGAAAGATGAGTGATTGAAAGGGCCGAATGTAAGACGGGCCTGCGTGCCCAATTTGTTACCCTTTTAAAATAAAGTTCGTTCATTCGTTCGTTCGTTCGTTCGTTCGTTCGTTCGTTCGTTCGTTCTATCTATCTAAGCCACTGTGACGTTTAACACAACTTATGTTAGCTTCCGTGACGTGTTACTGTTTATGAGCCAGTTTTTTAGGGAGTCTCCGTGGCGAAGTGGTCAAGCCGTCTACCTCGCGTTCAGAAGGTTGTGGCCGTCTCAAACCATAGAATTAACGCACAGCGGTCTGCTTCCAAACCGCCTCGGCTGATGTCCAGTCCTCGACATGGTGAGTCGGAGAAATATGGAACTGCGCATTTCACCATCCTCTAAGCCAGGGGTGGCCAACACGAGGCCCGCGGGCCTAATGCGGCCCGCCGGGGGTCATGTTGCGGCCCGCGGAGCTAGGTCATATGAACATAAATGCTAACTTTATTGTACATATCACCAAAACATATTTCCAATATTTTATGCCTATCAACGACACTTGGATTCCCTATTAAACTGTGTATTCAGAGGTCACAATGTTAATTCGAGGCCAAGCCCAATGTTCTAGCCATAACACTTAACCCGCCGGGACGTTTGAAGTTGACAGGATGTGGAAACTGCGTCCATACGACATAGGAAAACGTGTGACCATCTGGTGGGTGACAAGAAGACGGGAGATGGCAACACTACTGCCCCCCCCCTCTCTCTCTCTCTCTCTCTCTCTCTCTCTCTCTCTCTCTCTCTTTCTCTCCACTTTCTCCAGCCCGGCTCTTTGCGAGACACCATCCTCACCAAGCTGTCATGTTCGGTGCTAAAAGTGCGCCTAGGATAGGAACATTAAAAGAAATCGAGTGGGTGGATTGAATTGAGAAGTTTTTAAGGGGTGAAAGTGAGAACTGTGAGGAGTCTGAGAAATGCTTTTCTAGCGACCAGCTGTATTTTCCGTATTGCATACAATGGGGTTATTTGGACTCCAGGATGGTGGACTGTGCCTTAGCCGAACATGAAACGTAGTACAAATGCTCTAGTTCTCATTTGGAGTGGCTGATTCATCGGCACAGGATGAAAATGATTCTCCTTCATATTGCTGTAAGAGCAGAATTTCCTGAATATTATTTGCTCTCCAAGTTTACGACAACCTCAACATTACAGAAGTCTATTGAGTGAGTCATCAATGTATATAAGAGGATGGCCTGGCCAACACCAATGTACCTACTACTCAAGTAAATGCACCAGCTGAGTCCTCCCTTCATGGCTAGTTGTTAAATTCAGGAGAAGGGTTATGAACATTGTCTAAACCTGGCGGTTATCCAGATGGACATTTACAAAACATGGATTGTTTAAACCTGGACATTTTTAAAACCTGAACTTTATCTATGAGGACATTTTGTAAACCTGAACGGTATCATCGTGGATATTTTTCACCGCCTGAAACTTATTACTGCCCGTCGTTTATCATGTATGGATAATTTCCATCCTTGACTGGTATCATTATGGATATTTATGACTCTTGATGTTTATCTGCCCCATGGATGTGTATAACTCCTGAAGTTTATATGCCCTTTGGATGTGTATAACTCTTGAAGTTTACCAGCCCTGTGGATATTTATAACGTCAGAACTTTATCTGAACTATGGACATTTATAACTCCTGAAGTTTATCTGCCCTGCGGATATTAATAACTTCTGAGGAAATTTATTAACAGGTATATTTCATCGCTTGAGGAATGTTTCACTGGATACTCCCAAATCCGGAACATTTAGCAGAATGAATATGTGCACATTGGGAACTTATTAACCCGGCTAGTTCTATTCCAGTGACTTGAACATGAACATTCGTAAAGGGAATATTATGGACCATAGACTGTAGGAACCATGGTGGTTTAGTTTGTGAAAAGACCTTGTGGTATTAGATATAAACTCTCTGTTCCTGATATTTCTCTGAGTGGATGTTGTTGAAGGAAGAAATAATATTGGTTGGATATTAGTGAGAACATAGTGAGAAAGGTATGATTAATATAGATTATTAATATTATTTTAATGTGGGTTTTTGTTATGTGAATATTCATTATGTGTATTTGAGGTATTACGTAACCATTGTGTCAACTAGTAAAGACATTGGACCAAAGAAGAGAAAAATCACAGAAGAATTAAGAAGTTTTCAAGACAGGTGGACAATAAACTATTTATTCGTGGAAATTAAAACATAGCTCATATGCTTGATATGCAACGAATCTGTTTCTGTCTTGAAAGAGAATAACATCAAACGGCACTACGAGATTAAACATGCAAATAAGTTTCTTCTTCTTCTTCTTCTTCTTCTTCTTCTTCTTCTTCTTCTTCTTCTTCTTCTTCTTCTTCTTCTTCTTCTTCTTCTTCTTCTTCTTCTTCTTCTTCTTCTTCTTCTTCTTCTTCTTCTTCTTCTTCTGCGTTCATCCGGAGTTTTTTTTTCTCCGGATATGATTGCGTTGTGCCTGTTTACAGCAGAGCTGCGTTCTTGCGCCGTTAGGCCGACACATCCGACTTCTGCGGGCATTTGTTGACCGGGTTAACCTTCCCGGTGGTTTCTTAGGACGTTTGACTCTCACTGTTGGTGTTATCTCCCATCCTAGCTGGCCCATATAGAACAGCCAAAGACATCCTGGTCAGCCCTCAAGGGAAGGCAGGGGCAGACCATGGGCATTCCCCGCCATCCAAGGAGGCTTCCATACTTGCAGAGCCAAAACACAGCGCTCTGGTACTGGGCTCACCCAAGGAATCGTCACGTCCTGCACATGGCTGCTTAGCCTCACTTCCGTATATTGGGCCTTACGTTCACCATAGGCTGTTCTGTTCTTCCGGAAACCAGAAGAATGCAGTGTGCAGATGACATCCACACAGTGAGCTTGCGATTCGGACTTTCCGCGTAATGGATTTGCTATCCTAGCAATATTCCATTTCGTGCCACTAGGACACTTTTCCCACCTTTTATGGAGCCCACACAGTGAGCTTTTGATTCGGACTTTCCACGTAATGGTTTTGCTATCCAAGCAATATTCCATTTCGTGCCACTAGGACACTTTTTCCACCTTTTATGAAGCCCACACAGTGAGCTTTTGATTCGGACTTTCCACGTAATGGATTTGCTATCCAAGTAATATTCCATTTCATGCCTCTGGGAGGCTTTTGTAACCGACATACCTGTGGTATGAAGTGTGGCAGTCTTAATACTTCTTCATACACCTTTAAATGTCAACCTGTATGTAGTTAAAGTAAGCTGCGGTCAACTTGAGCTTGTTGATATCTCCATAGAGCTTGTCCTCAAAAGAAGCAGGTGTGGGCCAAAATATCATTCTCTGTTCTGCATATATTGGGTAATCCTGCAGCAAATGTTTTGCTGTCACTTTTCCAGTTCGACAATTACATTCATCAGTATCTCTTATCTTTAGTTTATTGAACAAGTGGTATTTCAGCTTGTTATGTCCTGTACGGAGTCTGAAGATTGCTACTTGTTCTCTCCGGTCGAGTTTGTAATGTGCATCATCCTTCTGGTGGCCTGGATGCTCTGATTCCCATTTGGTTCTATAGGTGCTTTTTATCAACCTCTTTGCCTCATTATAGGTTATGTCTATGTCAGGCTGTGGTAGTCGTCCGCCCTCTTTTGCCAGTCTGTCAGCCTCTTCATTTCCAGGTATACTGCAATGTGATGGGATCCACTGTATTACAACTTTTTTGGATTTCTGGCATAGACCATGGAGTGCTGCTCTTAGGTCAGCTATTTCTGTGCTGTTATTGCTCTTCAGTATTGAGACAGCTGACCTTGCATCCGTGAAGATAGCTATTTGCTTCTCTTTATTTTCCTCCATCAAGAGCATTTCTGCTGCAGTTTTCAGAGCCTCTACCTCCGCTTTGAAGTTACTTGAAAACTTTCCAGTTGCCACTGAATGTGTTTTTTTCACTCCATTTTTTAAATTTAGGAGAATTCCTCCTCCTCCATTCTCTACTGAATTTTTGGCTGATCCATCTGTATATGCATGGGTCCAATTGCTGCTTGGGTAATGTTCTTTTATGTAGTTTAGGGTTATTTCTCTTCTTTCGGTTTCATGCTGAGTGTTCTTTTTCTCAATACCAGGAATGTTTTCTATCATCTCAGGCAGGTGCTGCTGTCTCCAAGCTGGGAACTTGTGTGCATAGTAAATGGGTTTGACTGTTGATATGTTAAGTATAGGATCTGCCCTAATCTTTCGTTTTGCAGTTTCTACAAAGTTGCTACGCTTCAGACTTCCTTTTCCAAAACCACTAAACCTTTTATACATAGGGTGGTCTGTCAATCTTCTAAGTTTTTCTGCTTGTTGCTGGGCTCTGCTATCTCTTCTATCCTGCATTGGTTGTAAACAAGTGATCATTTCTAGTTCATTAATAGGCGTTGTCTTCAGGCTTCCAGTTATGATTCGCATTCCTTGATTTTGGACTCTACTTACTTATTTTGTTAAAGTTTGACTTAGCTGCTGTTGCCCAAGCTGCAATGCCATATTCCAGTACTGGCCTCACCCGTCCAGTATATAACTTCTTGAGAACTTTCTCATCTGCTCCCCACGTTGTACCAGCAAGCTATTTCATGATTGCCATTCTTTGCCTTGCTCTTGTTCGATTTTTCTCAACCCGTGTTTTCCATGTCAGGCGACGAGCAAAGGTGACTCCTAGATAGTTTGGATTTTCTTCATGGCGCAATATTTTTCCATTCAATACCAGCTTAGGTTGCTGAGTTTTATTTGAGAGGGAGAACACTGTATGTTGTTTTCTCCTCACTTATCTTCACTAGCCATGATTTTGACCAGTCCTCTAGCGCTAATAGGGCTTGCTGTATTCTGCTGTTAGCTGTACTAATATATTCTTCTGATGTCCATATGGCTAGGTCATCTGCAAAGGATAATGTGTGTACTCTGGCTGGAAAATTTTCCGTAATGTCGTTTATATATGCTAGGAATAATGTTGATGAAAGAACTCCTCCTTGGGGGACACCTTGCTCCAACAGCATCATTTTGCTGGTTTGTCCTTGTACTTTTGTCCTGGCAGTTCTGTTCTCAAGGTAGTGGCTGATCCATTTGTACATTTTTCCACAAACATGCATTTTTTGCAGTTTTACTTTCAGTCCTTCCTTCCATACTTTATCAAATGCTTTTTCTAAATCTATCCAGACCGCTAGTATGTGTTTTTTTCTCTTGGAAGGCATCCTCTCTTTCCTGAGCTATATAGGTTATTTGATCTTCAGTGGATCTGTACTTTCTGAATCCTGCTTGGTGTGGTGTTAAGAGTTGGTTTTCTTCCAGATGCCATGCCAGCCTGCCATTGACAACGCGTTCCATTAACTTTCCTACACAGCTAAGAAGACTGATAGGTCGATAGCCATTTGGTTCTTCCAGGTCTTTTCCTTTCTTTGGGACTGGTATTAGTATAGCTTCCTTCCATGCCTGTGGGACTATTCCCCTCTTCCAGCTGTAATTTAGGACTGCTAGTAGTTTCTTTTTTGCCTTAGTGCCTAGTCCTATTAGCATTTCATTTGTGATTCCATCCTTTCCTGGTGATTTCTTCTTTTTTAGGGTATTCATAGCCTGTTCCATTTCTTCCATTGTTAGATTTGCCATCATATATTCTGCTGCTGTCTCTGTATTACTATGATGTATCTGTTTATATTTGATTGCTTTCTTCTGTTCGGTTGTAATATCAATGTGGTTTGCACTGGCATAGTGTTCCATTAGTGCATTTGCAGCCTTTTTTTCCTGTAAGCAAGGCATTTCCTTGTTTAATTGTTATTTGTTTGTTTCTAGGTCCTTCATTGTTCATGGCTTTCACTAGTTTCCATCCCTGTCAAAATACAGGTTTTCTGTTTTTTTTCCCCCTCCAACAATCTCTTGTTGTTTGATTTACTGTTCTTTTATATTTTGCTGAGATGGCTTTGAGAGAGATGTTCGCTTCAGTTTTTTGTTCTCTCTCTGCGGTCTTCCTGGCATCTTCAACTTTGTCCTCCAAAATTTGTAGTTCTTCAGTCCAGTATGGTTTGTAATTTTTCCTCGCTCCTCTTGGAATAGACTCAGTGGCTGCCTGTATTATTGCTCTGTTTAGACTTTCCACCATTTGCTTCATGTTGCCATATCGTGTATTTTTGTGTTCACAATATTTGTCTGTTAGTATGGCAAATCTATCCCAATCTGCTCGTTTGTAATTCCAGCGGGGCAAAGGCTTTCTGTGGAACATACTCCATATTCATTACAATCTTGATTGGTCTGTGGTCACTACCTGCCAATTGGTCAAGCACATGGCGATCGATTTTGTGGAGGATGTCTCCTGTGCAGAAAGCTAAGTCTGGAGTAGAAGTGGTAATCCATCTTCTGGAGTAGAAGCTCGGTGTGTCATCCGCTTTGTTGAGTAGATGGAGATTTGAGTCTATTTCACAGTCCTCCACTTCATCTCCTCTTTTGTCAGTATCTGGGTATCCCCATCTTTCTGAACGGCTATTAAAGTCTCCGACAACAATGCAATTTGTGTCAGTTATTTTCATGTTTGAGAGTGTAAGATCCTTATCTGCCGGGCTATACAGATTGTAAATTCTTATTTTCACGTCCTTTATCATTATATCAACACCTATAATTTCCGTTTGGTTTTCAGAGATTACAGATACTTCGCTGCAAGGTATTGTATTTCGTGTAAGTATTAGAACTCCTCCTTTGTGTCCTTCGCGGTCGAAACGTGTGGCCTGATATCCCTTGACTGAAAATTTGCGATTGGCGTTGAGGTATGTCTCTTGAATGCATGCCACATCTATCCTATCTTTATGAAGACGCTGTGTTAGGGAGACTTGCTTGTTATATACTCCTTCGGCATTCCACTGTAGTATGTTGAGTGTCCGGGGTGTTTGGTCAGTAGCTCTTAACTTACTCCTCTGTGCCTTGACTCCACAGCACAGGGGAAGGTGACCACCAGTAGTCATGGGTGGACCCCCTCGAGGCAGGGGGCCCGGCACTATCACCGCCTGATGGGACTTCACGGGATTAGCACCATAACGATTAATTTTAATTTGTGACATCATGAATTAAGGTACGTTGCACTGCTTTGTCAAGCCTGTGGCTCAATACATCCGATTTCGACAAGCATTTGTTCGGGGTGCTTTCCCTAGTCTTTGACTGTCCCCAGTCTACCTACAAGGCAGCAGGTTTGTGTGTCACTTGGTCTGGTCCCTCTCCCTTGACCTGTCCGACATGGGTGACCCTACCAGTAGCTGTGCTACCGTCGGCATAGCTCTTGGGGTCATTGGAACACACAAGCCCCTCTACCTCGACAAGGTGGACACACGGCAGAGGGGCAAATAAGTTTGATAAGTACAATGGGCAATTTCGACAAGCCCAAGTAAATGGCTTAAAAAACATTTCTGCACAACAAAGGATAATTACTAGAGCGGGTTCAGAGTCAACCATCCATCCATCCATCATGTGCCATGCCGGTAAGCGTGGGCGGTCATGTTCTGCCATCTCACTCGATCACCAGAGTCGTGGATCAGCTCCGTGTTTCTGTCTCGACCATGCCACAAGGCCAAGCCATCCAGGTACTTGCTTCTAGGTCTTCCCCTTGGTCTGTTCCCCTCGATCTTACCAGGTGTCACCAAATTCTCCAATCCATTTCTTCTCATAACATGCCCAAAAAATGTTGACTGTCTACGTCTAATTTCTCTAATCAATTTACGATCTTCATTTGTTTCTTGAAGGACTTGTTCATTGGTCTTTCTGGCTGTCCATGGTATTCTTTGCATTTTCCTCAGAAACCACATCTCTACAGACATCAGATGTTTTTCAGCCTGACTGCTCATTGTCCACGCTTCACATCCATACAAAAGTACAGGTTCAATGTAGCATCTCAACACTCTTTTTCTCGTTTCAATTGACATCTTTTTATTGGTCAATATGTTTTTCATCTTGCTAAAGGCTACTTTTGCCATGGCGATTCTTGTTCTAATCTCTTCAAGGCATCTCCCATCAGATGTTATTACTGTTCCGAGATAATTGTACCTGCTCACTTGTTGAAGAATATTCCCATTTACTTGTATATTACATTGTGGTATTTCGTTCTTCCTAGTGACGACCATAATCTGTGTCTTTTTACAATTTAATTCTAACCCTAGTTGTTCACTGTGTGTAACAATCGCATCTACTAAATTCTGCAGGTCCTGTTCATTGTCTGCAATCAAGACTGTATCATCTGCATATCTAATGTTATTGATGCATCGTCCCCCAATGTTGATTCCTTCCATATCTTCAATATTTCTGAAAATACTTTCACTGTACAGGGAAAACAGATCTGGAGACATTACACATCCCTGTCTCACACCCCTTTTAATAGGCTGATATTGGCTTACTTCATTATCAACTCTTATGGCAGCTTGTTGTTTCCAATATATGTTTTTTACAAGTCTAAGATCTTTTCCATCAATTTGTAGATCTTCAAGCATCCTTATCATGTTGACATGTCTCACTTTATCAAAAGCCTTTGTGTAGTCAATAAAGCAAAGGTGTAGATCTTTCTTTACTTCTATAGAACGTTCGATTATGTTTCTCAGTATATACACAGCATTTACTGTACCCTTGCCTTCAACAAACCCACATTGTTCTTCTCCTATTTCAGGTTGTATTTTCCTCCTAACTCTTTGCATGATAATTCTTAGCAAAATCTTCGTGATGTGACTCATTATACTAATTGTTCGATGTTGATCACATTCCAAGGCTCCTGATTTCTTTGGGATTGCAATAAATACAGAATTACATAACTCCTGAGGTATATTTCCAGTATCATATATTGTATTAAGCAGACTGGTAACTTGATCTATTCCATATTCTTCTAAAGCATTAATCATTCCTGTTGTGACGCTGTCTGAACCGGGGGTCTAGCCAGATTTCATATGGTTAAGAGCATTCTGAACCTCCATCTTCAAAATTGCTGGTCCTTCATTATTATTTTGAACATCATACTGTTCGTCTCTGTTATCGTCATAAAGGTATTTCACGTAATCTGATCATACATGTAAGATCTGATCTTTTTCTATTATGACTCTTCCATCTTTTGTCTTTAGGCAGCCTGCTGATGTACGTGTTCTTTGATTAGTAAGCTCCTGAATTCTTTTGTGCATTAGTTTCGCATTGTTACTGTTGTGTTGTTTTTCAATTTCTCTGCAATGTTTCTCAAGCCATGTTTCAGAGTCAACATGCTATGTAAAAGCTATGAATAAAATTGGGTGGAACTGCGGCAAAGCTGTGAAAATGTAACAGTCGCTTAACAGTCGACAGGCTCGACTTCATTGCACCGGGTTTTATCCCATATGGCTCGGTCTCTTTCCGCAGCACGGAAAGCGTCGCACAAAGCACGAACTCCGTAGCTTTTAGCGACGACCCACAGGAGTCTCCGAAACATTTAGCTCGTAAACCGAAGGACGCGGCCCGAAATCGAACCAACAACCTTCGGAGCACGAGTCAAACGGCTTGACCACTTAGCCACAAAATGAAACAAAGTAGTGCAGCTTAACATAACAGATTTACGACACATACAGGACGTTGTGGCGATTAGCCTTCATCAGCAAACACATTTACAAACACAACATATAGTCAAGGAGATCTCATGTGACTACATCAAAAGGTGACGACAGGACGAGAGGAACAAAAGGATGAAAAAATTAAAGCAATGAGGAGAAAATGAAAATTGAAAAAAAAAATGTTTATACTTACCTCACAGCTCCGATCCGTGAGGTTACTCACGGATCGGAGCTGTGAGGTAAGTATGAACATTTTGTGTGTGCGAGTGTGTGTGTGTGTGTGTGTGTGTGTGTGTGTGTGTGTGTGTGTGTGTGCGGGTGTGTGTTAGCGTGTGTACAGTGAATATAATAAAATGGATTACCGGTGTCTATGGCTTAGAGAGACACCGGTAAACCATTTTATTATATTCACTGTACACACGCTCACACACACACACATCCACACACACACACATCCACACACACACACCTATCCACACACACACACACACACACTCGCTCACACATGTACATACACACACACACACATACAATCACACGAGCGCGCCCGAGCGATTATGTATTCCCCTGCTGAACACGAATGAACACGAATGGTTGTTTTGTCCGGGACCATGGCTTGTCACAGCCGTGACGGGTGTCAGTGTGCTTTATTTGTCGTCGTTTTTTTCATATACACGGTCTGGAGAAAGAGTCGTAGCGACCTAATCCAGGCACAAGGCCAAGCACGTATCTAGCCTGCACTATGTCTGGAGATCTGTAATAGCCCTGTCTGGAGATCTGTAATAGCGCTGATTGGAGATCTGTAATGGCCCTGTTTGGAGATATGTAATAGCCCTGTCTGGAGATCTGTAATACCGCTGATTGGAGATTTGTAATAGCCCTGTCTGGAGATCTGTAATAGCCCTGTTTGGAGATCTGTAATAGCCCTGTCTGGAGATCTGTAATAGCCCTGTCTGGAGATCTGTAATACCGCTGATTGGAGATCTGTAACAGCCCTGTTTGGAGATCTGTAAAAGCCCTGTTTGGAGATCTGTAATAGCCCTGTCTGGAGATCTGTAATAGCGCTTATTGAAGATCTGTAATAGCATTGTTTGGAGATCTGTAATAGCCCTGTTTGTAGATCTGTAATAGCGCTGTCTGGAGATCTGTAATAGCGCTGATTGGAGATCTGTAATAGTCCTGTTTGGAGATATGTAATAGCTCTGTTTGGAGATCTGTAATAGCCCTGTCTGGAGATCTGTAATAGCCCTGTCTGGAGATCTGTAACAGCCCTGTTTGGAGATCTGTAATAGCCCTGTTTGGAGATATGTAATAGCGCTATTTGGAGATCTGTAATAGCCCTGTTTGGAGATCTGGAATAGCCCTGTCTGGAGATCTGTAACAGCCCTGTTTGGAGATCTGTAATAGCCATGATTGGAGATCTGTAATAGCGCTGATTGGAGATCTGTAATAGCACTGCTTGGAGATCTGTAATGGCCCTGTTTGGAGATCTGTAATAGCCCTGTATGGATATTTGTAATAGCCCTGTTTGGAGATCTGTAATAGCCCTGTTTGGAGATCTGTAATAGCGCTGTTTGGAGATCTGTAATAGCCCTATCTGGAGATCTGTAATAGCCCTGATTGGAGATCTGTAATAGCATTGTTTGGAGATCTGTAATGGCCCTGTTTGGAGATCTGTAATAGCGCTGGCTTGGAGATCTGTAATAGCACTGACTGGAGATCTGTAGCAGCCCTGTTTAGAGATATGTAATAGCCGTGTCTGGAGATCTGTAATAGCGCTGATTGGAGATATGTAATAGCCCTGTCTGAAGATCTGTAATAACCCTTTTGGAGATCTGTAATAGTCCTGTCTGGGTGATCTGCAACAGCCCTGTTTGGAGATCTGTAATAGCGCTGTTTGGAGATCTGTAATAGCCATGTTTGGAGATCTGTAATAGCGCTGATTGGAGATCTGTAATAGCATTGCTTGGAGATCTGTAATGGCCCTGTTTGGAGATCTGTAATAGCGCTGGCTTGGAGATCTGTAATAGCACTGACTGGAGATCTGTAGCAGCCCTGTTTAGAGATATGTAATAGCCGTGTCTGGAGATCTGTAATAGAGCTGATTGGAGATCTGTAATAGCCCTGTCTGAAGATCTGTAATAACCCTTTTGGAGATCTGTAATAGTCCTGTCTGGGTGATCTGCAACAGCCCTGTTTGGAGATCTGTAATAGCGCTGTTTGGAGATCTGTAATAGCCCTGTTTGAATATATGGAATAGTCCTGTCTGGAGATCTGTAATAGCCCTGTCTGGATATTTTTAATAGCCCTGTTTGGAGATCTGCAACAGCGTTGTTTGGAGATCTGCAATAGCCCTATCTGGAGATCTGTAATAGCCCTGTTTGGAGATCTGTAATAACCCTGTTTGGAGATCTGTAATATGCCTGTCTGGAGATCTGTAATAGCTCTGATTGGAGATCTGTAATAGTTCTGTTTGGAGATATGTAATAGCGCTGAATCGAGATCTGTAATAGCTCTGCTTGGAGATCTGTAATAACCCTGTTTGGAGATCTGTAATAGCCATATTTGGAGATCTGTAATAGCGCCGTTTGAAGATCTGTAATAGCCCTGTTTGGAGATCTGGAATAGCCCTGTCTGGAGATCTGTAACAGCACTGTTTAGAGATCTGTAATAGCCATGTTTGGATATATGTAATAGCGCTGATTGGAGATCTGTAATAGCACTGTTTGGAGATCTGTATTGGCCCTGTATGAAGATCTGTAATAGCGCTGTTTGGAGATCTGTAATAGCCCAGTCTGGAGATCTGTAATAGCCCTGTCTGGAGATCTGCAACATCCTTGTTTGGAGATCTGTAATAGCACTGTTTGGAGATCTGTAATAGCGCTGTTTGGAGATCTGTAATAGCCCTGTTTGGAGATCTGGAATAGCCGTGTCTGGAGATCTGTAATAGCGCTGACTGGAGATCTGTAGCAGCCCTGTTTAGAGATATGTAATAGCAGTGAATGGAGATCTGTAATAGCGCTGATTGAAGATCTGTAATAACCTTGTCTGAAGATCTGTAATAGCCCTGTTTGGAGATCTGTAATAGCCCTGTCTGGAGATCTGTAATAGCGCTGACTGGAGATCTGTAGCAGCCCTGTTTAGAGATATGTAATAGCAGTGAATGGAGATCTGTAATAGCGCTGATTGGAGATCTGTAATAGCCTTGTCTGAAGATCTGTAATAGCCCTGTTTGGAGATCTGTAATAGCCCTGTCTGGAGATCTGTAATACCCCTGTCTGGATATTTGTAATAGCCCTGTTTGGAGATCTGTAATAGCCCTTATTGGAGATCTGTAATAGCATTGTTTGGAGATCTGTAATAGCCCTGTTTGGAGATCTGTAATAGCGCTGTCTGGAGATCTGTAATAGCACTGACTGGATACTTGTAATAGCCCTGTTTGGAGATCTGTAATAGCGCTGTTTGGAGATCTGTAATAGCCTTATCTGGAGATCTGTAATAGCGCTGATTGGAGATCTGTAAGAGCATTGTTTGGAGATCTGTAATAGCCCTGTTTGGAGATCTGTAATAGCGCTGTCTGGAGATCTGTAATAGTGCTGATTGGAGATCTGGAATAGCCCTGTCTGAAGATCTGTAATAGCCATGTTTGGAGATCTGTAATAGCGCTGATTGGAGATCTGTAATAGCACTGTTTGAAGATCTGTATTTGCCCTGTTTGAAGATCTGTAATAGCGCTGACTGGAGATCTGTAGCAGCCCTGTTTGGAGATATGTAATAGCCGTGTCGGAAGATCTGTAATAGCGCTGATTGGAAATCTGTAATAGCATTGTTTGGAGATCTGTAATAGCCCTGTTTAGAGATCTGTAATAGCGCTGTCTGGAGATCTGTAATAGCGCTGATTGGAGATCTGTAATAGTCCTGTTTGGAGATCTGTAATAGTCCTATTTGGAGATATGTAATAGCGCTGTTTGGAGATCTGTAATAGCCCTGTTTGGAGATCTGGAATAGTCCTGTCTGGAGATCTGTAACAGCCCTGTTTGGAGATCTGTAATAGCCATGTTTGGAGATCTGTAAAAGCGCTGATTGGAGATCTGTAATAGCACTGTTTGTAGATCTGTAATGGCCCTGTCTGGAGATCTGTAATAGCGCTGTCTGGAGATCTGTAATAGCGCTGACTGGAAATCTGTAGCAGCCCTGTTTAGAAATATGTAATTGCCGTGTCTGGAGATCTGTAATAGCGCTGTTTGGAGATCTGTAATAGCCCTGTCTGGAGATCTGCAACAGCCATGTTTGGAGATCTGTAATAGCGCTGTTTGGAGATCTGTAATAGCCCTGTTTGGAGATCTGGAATAGCCCTATTTGGAGATCTGTAATAGCCCTGTCTGGATATTTGTAATAGCCCTATTTGGAGATCTGTAATAGCGCTGTTTGGAGATCTGTAATAGCCCTGTTTGGAGATCTGTAATAGAACTGTTTGGAGATCTGTAATAGGGCTGTTTGGAGATCTGTAATACCGCTGTTTGGAGATCTGTAATAGCGCTGTTTGGAGATCGGTAATAGCGTCGTTTGGTCCAAGCCATAGAAGAGAACAATCTGCACAACTTTCCCAATATATATATATATATATATATATGTGTGTGTGTGTGTGTGTGTGTGTGTGTGTATGTCTCTGTGTGTGTGATTGTTAGTTGGATGTCCTTTACTGGACGTCGTAATCAATAAATGCCAACATTAGTTGGCAGTCTGTGATTTACCAACCAACCAACCGGTCAGCTTACCATTTAAGCTAGAACGCAATCAATAAAGCAAGCAAGCAATCGAACAACCAACCAAACAGCCAGCCAGCCAGCCAGCCAAGCAGCCAGCCAGCCAAATAACCATGCAACCAGCCTGCCAACCAAACAAGCAACCAAGCAACCAGTCAACCAACCGACCAAGCAACCAACCAACCAACTAGCCAACAACCAACCAACCATCCAACCAACCAAACAACCAACCAAGCAGCCAGCCAGCCAGCCAGCCAAGCAGCCAGCCAGCCAAATAACCATGCAACCAGCCTGCCAACCAAACAAGCAACCAAGCAACCAGTCAACCAACCGACCAAGCAACCAACCAACCAACTAGCCAACAACCAACCAACCATCCAACCAACCAACCAACCAACCAACCAACCAACCAACCAACCAACCAGAGAACAAAGCAACCAAGCAAGACTGCAACGAAAGAGCCAGCGAACTAACCAGCCAAGCAGGCAGGAAACAAGCAAGCAACTAACTAAACAACCAACAAACGAACCAACCAGCCAGCCATCTAGCCAGCGAACTAATCAGCCAATCAAGCAAGGGTGCAAGCAAGCAAGCGAGCAAGCAAGCAGCCATGCTACCAACAAACAAATCAGACAGCCAGCGAACTAACCAGCCAAGCAAACAAAGGAGCCAGCAATCAACCAAAAAAGCAACCAACAAACGAATCAGCCAAGCTAGCCAGCGAACTTGCCAGCTAAGCAAGCAACCAACCAGGCAACCAACAAACGAATTATTTAACCAGCCAGCCAACGAACTAACCAGCAAATCAAGCAAGAGTGCAAGCAAGCAACTAACCAAGCAACCAACAAACGAACCAGCCAGCCAGCGAAATAAACAGCCAAGCGAACAAGGAAGCAAACAAGAAAGCAACCATAGAGGGAAGGTATAAACGGTTTCAGGAAAGTATTATCTACTCTAGCAGCAAGCGCCTCATGCCACTGACCGCGGTTATCTCAACACTTGCAAGCTATCTGCTTTATCCACACTGCTCCAGGGCGGAGTGGCTTAGTTATCACTATTTCTATCTTTGGCTCTCGTGGACCTGGTCCGATGTCTGATCAGAACTGTGTGGGTTTCTAAAATAACAAGAAAATAACGATGTTGTGCCCCTTACCATGGGATAGTGGAGCGGACGTCTACTCTTCTCAGACAAGGGCGAAAAACTTGGAGGCGTTCGCGTTGTGCACGTTAGAAATATTCAACAGTTGAAAACCTGAAAGAGCAGATCAAATAGGCTACTTTCCAGACTGAAAGGAAAAACAAAAGGCTACATATAAGATTAATATTTAAATATTGAGCACAACCCACTACTGGCAACGCTGATCGTATTCCGGTACGAACCTAAGGCCCATCCACGTCAATATGGAAGCACTATACTCGAGTTTCGCTCTCGTTTGAGCTCGTCGGTAGTGCATAGCCCTGACCGGATCCGGAAACAAGCCCCGGATCACTGGCGTGTGAAGCGGGTGTGTAACCACGCGGCACACGCTGGACACGGCCAAATTATCATAACAGAATATTACAACGTCACCCATCGTAGGCTACAGCTCAACTCAAAGATTAATATTTACTGAAGTTTTCATTCTGGAATACGGAGTTCATGCACTGAGATTCTCTTTTGTTATTTATGAGAGGAGACTGAGAACACATGGAAATATCTGTGTACAGTGGAAATGATCCTGTATTACGAGGGGAAGTAAATAAGTAAGTCACAAATTGCTGTAGAAAAATAACTAAACATGATGACAACTTGAAACCAGTTTATTTTTATACATACATTGTCCCTTTTTTTTCTCAACGTAATTTCCACCAACATTGATGCACTTATCCCATCGTTTTATTAGTCCTCCCAAACTGGCTGCATAGAACCGCGTGCTCTGTTTTCTAAACCACGTTTTCACTTCACATTCAACTTCGGCGTCATTCGCGAAATGTCTCCCGCCAAGTTGGGTTTTCAGTGGACCAAAAAGGTGGAAATCGCTAGGGGCTAAGTCGGGGCTGTAAGGTGGATGTTCCAGAACTTCCCACCTTAGTTGGTTAATTTTCTCCTGAGTTAACCGAGCCGTATGTGGTTTGGCATTGTCATGAAGAAACAACACTCCTCTAGTCAGCAGTCGTGGA
This sequence comes from Cepaea hortensis, assembly GCA_963921405.1. Classification (NCBI taxonomy): domain Eukaryota; kingdom Metazoa; phylum Mollusca; class Gastropoda; order Stylommatophora; family Helicidae; genus Cepaea; species Cepaea hortensis. The sequence continues at coordinate 42,365,564 of OY992886.1, forward strand.
CGTTTTCTTCGAACTGCATCATAAAACATCGATAGATCTTCACAGTACGATTCAGAATTCACATTGCCACCTTTCTTCTTGAAATTGGTTAAAAGCGCTCCTTGACAATCCCAGAACACTTGTCAACATAACCTTCCCTGTTGATGGCATAACCTTGAAATTTTGGACACAAGGCGAAGAAGGATGTTTCCATCGCATTGAAGCACGCTTTGATTCGGGCTCGTAGTGATGCACCCATGATTCATCCCCAGTATCAATCCTGTTCAGCATGTCTTCTCCTTCATCTTCGTATCGACAGAGATGATGCAAGGACAGGCCAAATCGGTTCATGTTGTGTTTCTCCTTCAATTGTCTGGGTACCCACCTTGAGCACACTTGCTTGAATTTCAGTCGATCATGCATTATGCTGTATGCTGAACCATGTGAGCACCCTATTGCAGATGCTACAGAGTCTATCGCCACTCGCCTGTCACCTCTAATCATCTAATCCACCCGCTGCACGGATGCTTCTGTTGCATTCTCAACAGGACGACCAGATCAGATTTCATCAATAATTTTAGAGCGTCCTTGAGAATATTTTTCTACCCAGCTATGCCCTGCTTTACGGGACAAACATTTGTCAGCATAAACAGGAAGCATTTCCTTATGAATGTCCTATGCAGGCAGTCCTTTTGCCCACAAAAAACGCACAACCGCGCGTCGCTCTTTGGTTGTACATCCCGTAAGTACAGTCGCCATTTTGTTTATGCGCTGCGCATGGGCATGAGACACCTAGCGCCACCTGACGAACGGGAATATAAAGTTCGATGTTGCTGTCACCTAATGACACCTGTAGAAAATACTAACTACATTTACCCACCATCCCACAGAACTGTGTGTCTTGCTTATTGACTCGCCCTCGTAAAACCATTATTGAAACGTCTCCAAGAAGGCCTCGTTAATATCTCACTGATTCAATCAACCAATCAGGTGCCGTCTCCGCAATGAAGGTTGGCTGCAATGGATCTCCAACACTGTCTGTCTCTGGCCCTGATTGTACATTCTATCAGGCTGATGTTCGTCCATCTCTTGATGTTATCCCCCACTTGTATCGCTGTCTACCTCTTGCTCGCTAGCCCTCAACCTTGCCTTCCATATATATATGTATAGTTTTTATAAGAAGATCATGTCTTTTAACGTGGCCAAAATATTTCACTTGTCTCCTTTTTATTTCTTTCATCAACTCTCTCTTCATTCCCAGGTTTTCTAAGACCTCTGAATTCGATTGTTTTTGTTTCCATGAAATACGACATATTCGTCTGTATATCCACATCTCCAGGGCTTCTATGCGACTTTCTAGTTGCTTGTTCAATGTCCAGGCTTCCGAGCCACACAGTAGCGTTTAATATAAGTAGCATTCGACAATTCTCATTTTTAATGCGTTATTAATCTCTCTAGATGTTAATACTGATTTCATGCCGTTGAACGCATTTTTGGCCATTCCTATTCTCTTTTTGATTTCCATTTCACGTCTGCCATCATCTGTTATTATATGTCCAAGATAACAGAAACTTGTTACTTGTTCTAGTATGTGCCCGTTTACTGTGATGTTCATTGAAGACCTTTCTGTTTCTCTGCTAATTATCATAGTTTTTGTTGTTTGGATGTTAATATCTAAGCCATATTCTGCACTGTGCCTGTTTACTTCTTTCATTAGTTCTTGCAACTCTTGCTCACTTTCTGCTAGTAACACAGTATCGTCAGCATATCTAAGATTGTTTATGATTCTTCCATTGATGCTGAGTCCAGGCATTTCAACTTGTTTAAAAATCCTTTCTGTGTATAGGCTGAAGAGGCTTGGGGACAGTACACATCCCTGCCGTACTCCTCTTTTTATCTCTATAGGTGACGAATAGTTATTACCGCATTTAATAGACGCCACTTGTTCCCAATACAAGTTACTAATAAGTCTGATGTCCTTTCCGTCTACTCCTATATCTTGAAGGCACGTAATTAGTCGTTCATGTTGTACTCTATCAAAAGCTTGTGGTCTATAAAACAAACATATATACGTTTTTGAACTTCTATATATTTCGGCACAGTCATAACATCTGATGGGAGATGCCTTGAAGAGATTAGAATAAGAATTGCCATTGCGAAGGTAGCCTTTTGCAAGATGAAAAGCATACTGACCAATAAAAAGATATAAATTGAAACGAGAAAAAGTGTGTTGAAGTGCTACATAGAACCTATACTTTTGTATGAATGTGAAGCTTGGACAATAAGCAGTCAAGCTGAAAAACAGCTTATGGCTGTGGAAATGTGGTTTCTGAGGAGAATGCAAAGAATACCATGGACAGACAGAAAATCCAATGAACAAGTCTTTCAAGAAACAAATGAAGATCGTAAACTGATTAGAGTCATTAGACGTAGACAGTCAAAATTTTTTGGGCACGTTATGAGAAGAAATGACTTGGAGAACTTGGTGACGACTGGCAAGATCGAAGGGAAGAGACCAAGGGGAAGACCGAGAAGTAAACACCTGGATGGCTTGGCCGCAGGGCATGGTAGAGACAGGAATACTGAGCTGATCCACGACTCTGGTGATCGAGTAAGATGGCAGAACATGACTGCCCACGCTTACCGGCATGGCACATGATGGATGGATGGATATATTTTTCAATTAACATCCTCAAACAGATAATTGCTTCTCTGGTGCCGCTGTTTTTGCGGAACCCAAATTGTTCTTCAGCTACTTCATCTATTTTATGTTGAATTCTTTCTTGTATGACCTTAAGTAGTATCTTAGTTATGTGGCTCATTAAGCTAATAGTTCTGTAATCCTCACAATCAACAGCTCTTGGTTTCTTCGGTAGTGTGATGAAAATGGACGTTTTCAAGTCCTTGGGGATGTACCCAGTATTATATATATATCATTACATAATTATGTGATAGTTCCAATGCCAAAGCTGGATAAGGATTTTATCATCTCTGTTGTTATCGTGTTAGGACCTGCAGCCTTTCCTTCTTTCATCTTTTTAATAGCCTTTTCTACTTCAACCTTTAATATTTTTGATCCATCTTGAGTATTATACAATGTTGGTTTATTGACCCTGTTGTCCCAGAATTAATCTTCTGTGTACCCTGTCCATCTTTTTATTATGTCAGTGTTATTAATTATAATTTCTCCATTTTTTCCTCTGATACAACCGTTTCCTGTTATATTACTTTTCTTCTTTGTAAATCTTTTTATATGTTCATGTAATTCTTTCGAGTTGTGTTTTATTTCCAGATCCTCCATTTCTTTGCAATGTTTCTGCAGCCACTCTTCTTTGGCAACTCTGCACATGTGAAGTATTTCTCTATCAATTACTATATACTCTGGAGTGTTCTTTGCTTTCTTTCTTTGAGACATTTTACTCAATATTTCATCGATAATCCATAATTGCTTTTTCTTATTAATTTTCACTTGCAAGGTAGTATTTGCAGTCTGAATACTGGTTTTTATACTTTCCCATTTTGTATTAATTTTATCCTCAGGATTTTCATGTCGATATTGTTCCATACTTTCAATGATAAGCCCATCATATTTATTGTTGACTTCAACCAGGTATAGTTGTCTTATTTATGGTTTTTTCAATGCCGATATATCTATTTGAGGTGTCTTCGATTTCCTTATTCCTGGGTTTTTAAGTTTTATTTGTAATTTTAATACTACAGGATTATGGTAAGAGTTGATATCAGCACCAGGGTATGTTTTGGCATTTTAAACATTTAAAAAAAACCTATTTCTAATCATAATGTAGTCAATTTGGTTTCTTGTTCTATCTCCAGGGCTTTTCCATGTATACAGTTTCCTAGGATTATGTTGGGAAAATGTGTTGCAAACAATAAGATTGTTTTCTTCACAGAACTGTATCAGCCGGTCTCCTCTGTCGTTTCTGTTTCCCATACCATATTGCCCTACTATCTGCTTATATTTATTTTTCCAACTTTTGCGTTCATGTTTCCCATGACAATTAGGACTTCTGATGTTATTACGTTATTCTAAAAATATATGATCGACATTTGACTGCATTTTGCCAGAACCAACAAAGATAAACTGTAGGAGGGGGGATGAAAATCTGCTTGAGTTCGCTGTCATTAATAAACTCGTAATTTACATACAGTCTGTTTCCCGTTGTCATTAATCATCTCTTAAAGAACATGCAGCTTGTCTCATTTGTCATTTGTTTTTGTGTTTGTGTTTTTGTTTGTTGCATATCCCTTACAGGATTCTGCAGCTAACACCAGCATGTTTCAGCTGTTGTTGATGTAATAGGCAAGATTACGATCAGTAGTTTACCATTGCTTTCTGAGCGACCGGCTCACATACCCCCGTAAATTACCGGCGTAGCGCGATCCGCTACGGAATCTCGCGCAGCTGCGTTACTCACGAGAATATACGGGATTACGGAGAAAGACGTTAATCCCTACGCCAGGGAGCCCGGCGTCATTAATAAACTCTTAAAGAACATACAATATGTTTCCCCTTGTCATTAACCAACTCTTAAAGAACATACAGCTTGTCTCCTCTATGGATACAAATTGGTTACATAAAAGAACAAATGTATCCGCATGACAAAAGCTGAATATTGAAGGAGGTTGGCTACTAAAGATGATAAAACAAAGACAATTTAAATATTTTGGTCACTTGAAACGTCATGAAAGTTTGGAGAGAACAATCGTGGAGGGGTATATGCCCGAGAAGAGATGAAGGGGAATGCCACAGAGTAGATGAGTGCAGGATGTGGCGGATGATCCCCAGATGGGTGTATCGGACTCGGGACATCTTGCTTATGATCGAGAGGTGTTCCGGAAGGTTGTTATGGGAGCGAAGTTCTGCAAGGGGCATGCTACTGAATGAATGAATGAATTCATATTATGAACCCGTTAGAAGAAACAGACATTGAAGAAGAGTGTTCAGTCTAGTATAGACGAATTCACAAGTGTTAACAAGCGCTCGCTGATATAAGCAGATGAAAAAAGTAGAGATGAGAGGACACACTAGACAACATACAAACTAAAATCTACATGTACATTACGGGGATTCGAACTTGTCACCTCCAATCGATGACAGCACCTCGCTGCAGGAACATGTTTACTATGTCGCATGACCAACTAGTTCTGGATCTTGAGCAACAGAAGAAGCAGACACCAGTCTAGTTATGTATCTAGAACAATAGAAGAAGCAGGCATCAGTCTAGTTATGAATCTAGAACAATAGAAGAAGCAGGCATCAGTCTAGTTCGGGCATCTTGAATCATGAGTTCACAAATCTAGCTCTGAACGATTGTTATTTACAAAGTACAAAACAATAGGGTGTTATACCCCGGTCTCCTGGGGCAGTGATGTAGACGTATAGCTTTCTCAGAAATTGACTGATGCCCGTTCCATGCAGTGTTGCCATCTCACTGTGACGAAAAAGCACCAAAATTGACCCCAAAAAGCAATAAAAAGCACCTTTTTGTCTTTTTTTCATGAAAAAGCACTAAATTTAGTGCGAAAAGCACTAAAATAGCAACACTGGTTCCATGTGTACTGGTTCCAGCTAAATACCCCACACCATTTGAAAATAGTAAATAGAATATTGTGGATTATTCCTTCTAACAATGTAACAACAGCAGCATATTTCTAGCATTTATGATTCTGGTTAACATAAAGTGATGCGCCTCGCCATAACTCAGGTGTATGTGGTAAGAACCTTATATTGCGTTGCGTGACCTAAATCGGGGGGAGGAGGGAAAATGGAGAATTAATATAAAATATCAGGTGCCACGAAGACAGTACGGGCACCCGGTTCAATCCAACTCTATAGGGAATATTAAAAAAAAAAATTGTAACCTTTGTACACACGACAAAGGGAAGCAGTAGAACTTTAAATAGTGTTTCCTCTTCTTTTGTTGTTGTGTCAGGACTAAACTGATTCCCGCTAGTAGATAACTAAATAGTGTTTCCTCTCCTATATTGTTCATAACCAAAGCCAATGGTCGACATTTGGGGCAGGAGAGCCTGGCATATGATACCACAACATCCAGCTTAAGAATGGAGGTGGAGGCGGTCACTGCGGCTCTCCGCTGGATGGAGAATACGACACACACACACACACATCGTGATTGTAACTGACTCAGAAAGCATGTTGACGAGGGTGAGGACGGGCAAGCTTCGTGCGGAGTGGCTTGTTTCGCTTCAGAGGTTACGGGTGACAAGCATCGTTTGGATCTTTTCTCCGGGGCATACCGGTGTGCTGGGAAATGAACAGGCGGACAGATTGGCTGGCTCTGCAGAACTTGGTGGAGTATTGATACATGACAAGGCAGACGTGGTTGCGGCCTTGTGGGAGCACGTGCACACCTCGGAGGAGCAAATGGATTACCATGGTCTGGCAAGAATGAGACAGCGAGGAGTGACGAGGGGATCTGGCCGACGCTCAACGCTCAGAGGAAAGGCGAGACGGACATATAATCAGATTGCTACTGGTACTATTAGTGTTGGAACTCTTCGCTGGCTGCTGAGGATGGGGACGGAGCGCTTATGGGAATGCCCCGAATGCTGTGATGTCGATTCCTAAATCTATCAATCAATCAATCAATCAATCCTCTCCTATTGTTGTTATGTCAGGACTATACTGATGCCCGCTGGTAGATAACTAAATAGTGTTTCCTCTACTATTATTGTTGTTTCAGGACTAGACTGATGCCCGCTGGTAGATAACTATATAGTGTTCCCTCTCTATTGTTGTTTCATTACTAGAATGATGCCCACTGGTAGATCACTAAATAGTGTTCCCTCTCTATTGTTGTTGTTTCATTACTAGAATGATGCCCGCTGGTAGATAACTAAATAGTGTTTCCTCTCTATTGTTGTTGTTTCAGTACTAGACTGATGCCCGCTGGTAGATAACTAAATAGTGTTTCCTCTCTAATGTTGTTGTTTCATTACTAGAATGATGCCCGCTGGTAGATAACTAAATAGTGTTCCCTCTCTATTGTTGTTGTTTCATTACTAGAATGATGCCCACTGGTAGATAACTAAATAGTGTTCCCTCTCTATTGTTATTGTTTCATTACTAGAATGATGCCCACTGGTAGATAACTAAATAGTGTTCCCTCTCTATTGTTGTTTCATTACTAGAATGATGCCCACTGGTAGATAACTAAATAGTGTTCCCTCTCTATTGTTGTTTCATTACTAGAATGATACCCACTGGTAGATAACTAAATAGTGTTCCCTCTCTATTGTTGTTGTGTCAGGACTAGAATGATGCCAGCTGGTAGATAACTAAATAGTGTTTCCTCTACTATTGTTGTTGTTTCATTACTAGAATGATGCCCACTGGTAGATAACTAAATAGTGTTTCCTCTACTATTGTTGTTGTTTCATTACTAGAATGATGCCCACTGGTAGATAACTAAATAGTGTTCCCTCTCTATTGTTGTTTCATTACTAGAATGATGCCCACTGGTAGATAAATAAATAGTGTTCCCTCTCTATTGTTGTTTCATTACTAGAATGATGCCCGCTGGTAGATAACTAAATAGTGTTCCCTCTCTATTGTTGTTGTGTCAGGACTAGAATGATGCCAGCTGGTAGATAACTAAATAGTGTTTCCTCTACTATTGTTGTTGTTTCATTACTAGAATGATGCCCACTGGTAGATAACTAAATAGTGTTTCCTCTACTATTGTTGTTGTTTCATTACTAGAATGATGCCCACTGGTAGATAACTAAATAGTGTTCCCTCTCTATTGTTGTTGTGTCAGGACTAGAATGATGCCCGCTGGTAGATAACTAAATAGTGTTTCCTCTACTATTATTGTTGTTTCAGTACTAGACTGATGCCCGCTGGTAGATAACTAAATAGTGTTCCCTCTCTATTGTTGTTTCATTACTAGAATGATGCCCACTGGTAGATAACTAAATAGTGTTCCCTCTCTATTGTTGTTGTGTCAGGACTAGAATGATGCCAGCTGGTAGATAACTAAATAGTGTTTCCTCTACTATTATTGTTGTTTCAAGACTAGACTGATGCCCGGTGGTAGATCACTAAATAGTGTTTCCTCTCTAATGTTGTTGTTTCATTACTAGAATGATGCCCGCTGGTAGATAACTAAATAGTGTTCCCTCTCTATTGTTGTTTCAGTACTAGACTGATGCCCGCTGGTAGATAACTAAATAGTGTTCCCTCTCTATTGTTGTTTCAGTACTAGACTGATGCCCGCTGGTAGATAACTAAATAGTGTTCCCTCTCTATTGTTGTTTCAGTACTAGACTGATGCCCGCTGGTAGATAACTAAATAGTGTTCCCTCTCTATTGTTGTTTCAGTACTAGACTGATGCCCGCTGGTAGATAACTAAATAGTGTTCCCTCTCTATTGTTGTTTCAGTACTAGACTGATGCTCGCTGGTAGATAACTAAATAGTGTTCCCTCTCTATTGTTGTTTCAGTACTAGACTGATGCCCGCTGGTAGATAACTAAATAGTGTTCCCTCTCTATTGTTGTTTCAGTACTAGACTGATGCCCGCTGGTAGATAACTAAATAGTGTTCCCTGTCTATTGTTGTTGTGTCAGGACTAAACTGATGCCCGCTGGTAGATAACTAAATAGTGTTCCCTGTCTATTGTTGTTGTTCCAGGACTATACTGATGCCCGTTGGTAGATAACTAAATAGTGTTCCCTGTCTATTGTTGTTGTTCCAGGACTATACTGATGCCCGTTGGTAGATAACTAAATAGTGTTCCCTCTCTATTGTTGTTGTGTCAGGACTAGAATGATGCCAGCTGGTAGATAACTAAATAGTGTTTCCTCTACTATTATTGTTGTTTCAAGACTAGACTGATGCCCGGTGGTAGATCACTAAATAGTGTTTCCTCTCTAATGTTGTTGTTTCTTTACTAGAATGATGCCCGCTGGTAGATAACTAAATAGTGTTCCCTCTCTATTGTTGTTTCAGTACTAGACTGATGCCCGCTGGTAGATAACTAAATAGTGTTCCCTCTCTATTGTTGTTTCAGTACTAGACTGATGCCCGCTGGTAGATAACTAAATAGTGTTCCCTCTCTATTGTTGTTTCAGTACTAGACTGATGCCCGCTGGTAGATAACTAAATTGTGTTCCCTCTCTATTGTTGTTTCAGTACTAGACTGATGCCCGCTGGTAGATAACTAAATAGTGTTCCCTCTCTATTGTTGTTGTGTCAGGACTAAACTGATGCCCGCTGGTAGATAACTAAATAGTGTTCCCTGTCTATTGTTGTTGTTCCAGGACTATACTGATGCCCGTTGGTAGATAACTAAATAGTGTTCCCTGTCTATTGTTGTTGTTCCAGGACTATACTGATGCCCGTTGGTAGATCACTAAATAGTGTTCCCTGTCTATTGTTGTTGTTCCAGGACTAGAATGATGCCCTCTGGTAGATCACTAAATAGTGTTTCCTGTCTATTGTTGTTGTTTCATTACTAGACTGATGCCCGCTGGTAGATCACTAAATAGTGTTTCCTGTCTATTGTTGTTGTTTCAGTACTAGAATGATGCCCGTTGGTAGATCACTAAATAGTGTGTCCTGTCTATTGTTGTTGTTTCAGGACTAGACTGATGCCCTCTGGTAGATCACTAAATAGTGTGTCCTGTCTATTGTTGTTGTTTCAGGACTAGACTGATGCCCTCTGGTAGATCACTAAATAGTGTGTCCTGTCTATTGTTGTTGTTTCAGTACTATAATGATGCCCGTTGGTAGATCACTAAGTATTTCCTCTCTATTGTTTTTGTTTCAGGACTAGACTGATGCCCTCTGGTAGATCACTAAATAGTGTTTCCTGTCTATTGTTGTTGTTCCAGGAAGAAGAGACGTGCCCAGCTGGCGACTGCCTGTATACTCCTGCTGCAGATGTCTGAGAGGGTCACCTACTACAGCGTGGTGGCAAACATGGTCCTCTTCTGTACAAACAGCCTCAACTACGACACCGTCGATGCCACCACCATTTCACTGGTCTTTTCAGGTGTGTTTTGTCTTCCTTGTTTGAAGTTTTACCTGACGTCTGTCTCTTGTCTTCCTTGTTTGAATTTCTACCTGTCGTCTGTCTCTATGCTGAATAGAAGTAAGGTTTGACGACAGTGAACATTTTCTTTTATGAACTGTCATAACCACATCTCGATATGCACGCACGCACGCACGCGCGCGCGCACACACACACACACACACCAACTTACCCACTCAACCATTCTCGCACGCACAGAGACACATACGTACACACATGAAGGTCAGCATGGCCAAATGGATAAGAACGCGTGTTCTTAAACATCCTGAGTGCTGATGCCGAGGTAAGGGGTTCAACCAATATACCGGTCAGTTGAACTAACATGTTGACCTCTCGTCCTTGACTTGGGGACGTAAATTACAAATACCTTTGAAGTCGGAGTAGGTTCACCTATAGTGCATTTACATTTGTTTGCCTCAATATAAATATCCATATCTCAGTAACCAACTGAGGGAAAATTATGAGATTTAGTATATAACCTTATCATTATGTCCACCCAACAAAAAATTTTTTATTTTGGAGATTTTACAGCAGATTTCAAAGTTTGTTTATATGCGGTATATAATTTACGAGTCTGAGATGAAATTCATAATTTTAAATGTATTACAGCGTAGCCAGACAATCAGCGCTCAATGTTGAATATTTTCACGGGATTGGCCTTATACCAACTCCCCGCGTTGTTTAAACTAGGACTGTTCAGAGGTGTTTCAAAATGTGGGTTATTTCATGAAACCTGATTAATATGTTAAAAAAAAAAATCTTACCACTTATCGCTAACATTGAAATGTGTGAATATTTTTCAATGGAATTGAATGCGAAATTGTGTATACACTTCAAAGAATCGCTATGAAGTTGCACACATATGTTTGTCAAGAAGCTGATCGCAGGAAACTGTTTTATACTATTACAAATTCCGAAAAAAGAACAGTGCATGCATTGGGTTTGAGTAAACGGTTATTTCGTCGATGGGTGTAAGAATCTGGAATTAAACCACCACGCAATAACCAAACGGTAGGTAGAAAGATTATTGTAGACAGCTTTGACAAAGATGTCATAAGGCGAGCTTTTATAAAAATGCTTTAAAAAGTCGCTTAAAATTCGACAGGGTCGACTTCATTACACCGGGTTCTATCCCACATGGCTCGGTCTCTTTCCGCAGCGCGGAAAGCATTGCACAAAGCACGAACTCCGCAGCTCTAGCGATGATTCACAGAAGTCTACGAAAAATTTAACTCGTGAACCGAAGGATGCGGCCCGGAATCTAACCCACGACATTTTGGAGCCCGAGTCAAAAGGCTTGACCACTTCGCCACGGAAACTCCTAATATTATAAAGATTTTGGATTTTATATCCAGGATTATCCAGCATTATAAAAATGCTGGATGCCAAAGAAACAGTGACTGTAAGAAAACTGAGGGTTTGGTTGAGAAAGAATAGAGCTATCCAAAACAACTTTGTGGAAAATTATAAGGACATTATCTTCACTTTTTGAAAGTACAAGGGTGGTAGAAATATTCTTTGCGAGCAACCGCATTTAGGAGCCATGAGAAGCAGATACCTACGTGAAATAAGGGAAGTGCGCAAAGAAAATTATGGCATAGTATGTTTGGATGAAATGTGGATCAATGCGCATCACACAAGTGATAAGGAATGGCAATCAGTGGATGGACAGATAAAGCGATATGTGCCCAGTAGAATAGGATAGCTTTTGGTCATGGCCCATGCTGGTAATACGCATAATGGCTTACAACAGAATGCTGGGCTCGTGTTCGTATCAAAGCATACAGACAAAAGGGATTATCATAATAAGATGAATGGTAATGTATTTAGAGATTGGTAGATTTAGATATAAAAGAAGTAGCTTAAAAGTCGACAGGTTCGGCTGCATTGTACCGGGTTTTTATCCCATATGGCTCAGTTTCTTTCCGCAGCGCGGAAAGCGTAGCACAAAGTATGAACTCCGTAGCTCCAGCGACGACCCTCGGAAGTCTCCGAAAAAATGCACTCGTGAAATGAAGGACGCGGCCCGGAATCGAACATACAACCTTCGGAGCCCGAGTCAGACGGCTTGACCACTTCACCACGGAGAATCCCGAGAGGGGTGCAATGTGTAATATTAGTAAAGACAGAGAATTTACAGAGGCATGGGGTAAATAATTTGTAAATTGACAGGAAAGTAGAAGGAATATATTTCTTACCTTATTTTTCATTTCCTTCTTATTTCTTCAGCTGCTGGTTAATAATGTGTACACAAATATTCATGTTAGCTTTTTATATTGAGTTCGTGAAAGCTTTCAAATAGCTGTGAGTTAATGTGGGTATGGAGCGACAAGAAATGATACCGCAATTTAGTCATCATGTTTCCATTTTTAAGGATCTGTTCAGCTGTCTGTGTAGTTTGTTCACACGTACACATGGGTGACAGATCCGCTTTGAGTCTTTGTGAAAAACTGTCTACTCTGCTGTTTACCGATCAGAGACGGAACTTGATTACCTGTTTTGCACTATGAAAATAGTTGTCAGTGTCTCTGTAGTTGGCTTTCTTCTTAACGACCAAGATGTTGGTCCTCTTTTCATTGAAGTTTATAGATTGATTCGTATGCACGTGTGTTGTCCCCTAATTTGACAACGTGTTTGCTCTCACGTTTCTTGTTATGTCACAATATGCCAGTTTCCGCCGCAATATTACTCTTCTGTTAGTATTCAATGCGTTTAGTGTGTGTGTGTTTCTTTTCTTTTCCAATACAGTTGTTTGTTACCGCTGAGGGCTTGCGGAATTGAAAATTTATCACTCTGGAATACAAACTGTTGCCATTGACATTATGCTGATGAGCAAAATATCCCAGTAAATGTGGACGTAGATTAAGGTCTGGTATCTGCCCAGACCTTAATCTGTGTCGGATGATTCCAGTAGGTTGATGATTGCTCTCGGTTGCATAAAATTCAATCCATCCTTTCTCCAATAGTCCTCTTCCTCTTTCAACACATGGTCCTCACATTTTTTCCAGTAACCTTTATCAATATTTAATAGCGCGACTGGGTTAGTATCTTGACGTCAGATAATCTGAATGTAGTATTGGCAGCTGCCACCTGTCCTTTAATTTTAGTCCACACAAGTTCTATAGTGTTTACATGAGAATGATACGGTGGAAGTCTTAAGCACCTATGGCCATGCTCTTCTATCAACTTGTCGATTTGATATTTCTTGCTTTTTTTGCGCCTGTTTTACAAGGGACAACAACTACAGCTTGAAATATGTTTCTGGAAATGGTATATTTTCCCTTCGGAGCCATATCTTTATTGCTTCCTTTGTGCTCGATGCCGTAGGTATTTTGTCTCTTGGGCAACAACATTGTGATATGATGCATTGTCCATGATTAGACAAGACGGTCTATCAGGGGATGAATGTACTGTATTCTCGAGCCAATCTCTAAATACATTACCATTCATCTCAGTATGATAATCCCTTTTGTCTCTATGCTTTGATACGAACACGAGCCCAGCATTCTGTAGTAAGACATTATGAGTACTACCAGCATAGGCTATGACCAAACGCCGTCCTTTACTACTGGGCACAAAACGCTTTATCTTTCCATCCATTGATTGCCATTCCTTTTCACTTGTGTGGTGCGCATTGATCCACGTCTCATCCAAATACACTATGTCATGATATTCTTTGCGCATTTCCCTTATTTCATGTAGGTATCTGTTTCTCATGGCTCCTAAATGCGGTTGCTCGCAAAGGATATTTCTACCTCCCATGTACTTTCCAAAAGTGAAGCCTAATGTCCTTATAATTTTCCACAAAGTTGTTTTGGATAGCTCTATGTTATTGTTCTTTCTAAACAAAACCCTCAGTTTTCTTACAGTCACTGTTTCTTTGGCATCCATCATTTTTATAATAACTCGCCGGATGACATCCTTGTCAAAGCTGTCTATAATTGCCTTTCTACCTATCGTTTGCTTATCGCGTGTTGGTTTCATTCCAGATTCTTGCACCCATCGACGAAATGACCGTTTACTGAAACCCAATACATGCACTGTTCTAATTTGGGGATGTGTAACAGTATGAAACAGTTTCCTGCGATCAGCGTCTTGACAAAAATATGTGTACAACTTCATAGCGATGTTTTGAAGTCAGTGGCGTACAGAGGGGGGTGCGGGAGGTGCGACGTCCCCGGGCATCCAGCCGGCAGGGGGGCATCCAATTAGGGAGAGGGGGGCAGCACAGTGCAGTGGGAGAGGAGGAAGAATGAATTAGGGAAAGAACAATAAAGGGGCATCCAATCAAGGGGTTGGCCCCGGGCAGCAAAGAACCTCTACACGCCACTGTTTGAAGTGTACACAATTTCACTTATAATCCCATTGAACAGTATTTACACATTCAAATATTAGCTATTAATATTATATTAATTGTAAAATGTATTTATATATTTATTTATATAATCACGTTTCATGAAAGAACCCACATCGGAGACACCTCTAAACAATCCCATATAAATGCGCGCAGTCTGTGCCAAAACGAAAACCGCAAGACAATTTCAAAAAAAAAAAAAGCGCGGATGTGTCTTGGTGAAGCTGTAATACTTTTAAAATGATGGACTTAATCTCTAAGCCGTAAATTATATACCGCATATAAACAAACATTGACATCTGCTGTACAATCTCCAGAACAAAAATTCTTTTTGTTGGGTGGACATAAGGTTATATGCTAAATCTCATAATTTTCCCTCAGTTGGTTACTGAGATATTGAATTTTATATTGGGGCAAAAAAAAAAAAAAAAAAAAAAAAAAAAAAAAAAGTAAACACACTATAGTAGCAAATATACATGAGTTAAATATGTAAGGAATCTACGACTGGTCTAGCAAACCGGTAGGGAATTTACTTGATCCTAAAATTCTGCTCAAGATTCATGGAGGAAGTTGGAAGAAAGGCGCTAGTCACAGGCGCCGGAACTTTAATTACCCCTCCCCACGACGCCTAACGGCACAAGTGGAAGAAAAACAAAATCAACACACTACTAGAGTTAGTATGTATGGACTACGCTTGAGTTCAAAGCCAGCGAGCGCAAAAAATAAGAAGATAACTACCTACCTAGTACCTCATACCTACCTACCTAGTACCTCATACCTACCTACCTAGTACCTCATACCTACCTACCTAGTACCTCATACCTACCTACCTAGTACCTCATACCTACCTACCTACCTAGTACCTCATACCTACCTACCTAGTACCTCATACCTACCTACCTAGTACCTCATACCTACCTACCTAGTACCTCATACCTACCTACCTACCTAGTACCTCATACCTACCTACCTACCTAGTACCTCATACCTACCTACCTACCTAGTACCTCATACCTACCTACCTAGTACCTCATACCTACCTACCTAGTACCTCATACCTACCTACCTACCTAGTACCTCATACCTACCTACCTAGTACCTCATACCTACCTACCTAGTACCTCATACCTACCTACCTAGTACCTCATACCTACCTACCTACCTAGTACCTCATACCTACCTACCTAGTACCTCATACCTACCTACCTAGTACCTCATACCTACCTACCTACCTAGTACCTCATACCTACCTACCTAGTACCTCATACCTACCTACCTAGTACCTCATACCTACCTACCTAGTACCTCATACCTACCTACCTACCTACCTAGTACCTCATACCTACCTACCTAGTACCTCATACCTACCTACCTAGTACCTCATACCTACCTACCTACCTACCTAGTACCTCATACCTACCTACCTAGTACCTCATACCTACCTACCTACCTAGTACCTCATACCTACCTACCTAGTACCTCATACCTACCTACCTAGTACCTCATACCTACCTACCTAGTACCTCATACCTACCTACCTACCTAGTACCTCATACCTACCTACCTAGTACCTCATACCTACCTACCTAGTACCTCATACCTACCTACCTACCTACCTAGTACCTCATACCTACCTACCTAGTACCTTATCCCTACCTACCTACCTAGTACCTCATACCTACCTACCTAGTACCTCATACCTACCTACCTAGTACCTCATACCTACCTACCTAGTACCTCATACCTACCTACCTACCTAGTACCTCATACCTACCTACCTAGTACCTCATACCTACCTACCTAGTACCTCATACCTACCTACCTAGTACCTCATACCTACCTACCTAGTACCTCATACCTACCTACCTAGTACCTCATACCTACCTACCTAGTACCTCATACCTACCTACCTAGTACCTCATACCTACCTACCTACCTAGTACCTCATACCTACCTACCTAGTACCTCATACCTACCTACCTAGTACCTCATACCTACCTACCTACCTACCTAGTACCTCATACCTACCTACCTAGTACCTCATACCTACCTACCTACCTAGTACCTCATACCTACCTACCTAGTACCTCATACCTACCTACCTAGTACCTCATACCTACCTACCTAGTACCTCATACCCACCTACCTACCTAGTACCTCATACCTACCTACCTAGTACCTCATACCTACCTACCTAGTACCTCATACCTACCTACCTACCTAGTACCTCATACCTACCTACCTAGTACCTCATACCTACCTACCTACCTAGTACCTCATACCTACCTACCTAGTACCTCATACCTACCTACCTAGTACCTCATACCTACCTACCTAGTACCTCATACCTACCTACCTACCTAGTACCTCATACCTACCTACCTAGTACCTCATACCTACCTACCTAGTACCTCATACCTACCTACCTAGTACCTCATACCTACCTACCTAGTACCTCATACCTACCTACCTAGTACCTCATACCTACCTACCTACCTAGTACCTCATACCTACCTACCTAGTACCTCATACCTACCTACCTAGTACCTCATACCTACCTACCTACCTACCTAGTACCTCATACCTACCTACCTAGTACCTCATACCTACCTACCTACCTAGTACCTCATACCTACCTACCTAGTACCTCATACCTACCTACCTAGTACCTCATACCTACCTACCTAGTACCTCATACCTACCTACCTACCTAGTACCTCATACCTACCTACCTAGTACCTCATACCTACCTACCTAGTACCTCATACCTACCTACCTACCTACCTAGTACCTCATACCTACCTACCTAGTACCTCATACCTACCTACCTACCTAGTACCTCATACCTACCTACCTAGTACCTCATACCTACCTACCTAGTACCTCATACCTACCTACCTAGTACCTCATACCTACCTACCTAGTACCTCATACCTACCTACCTACCTAGTACCTCATACCTACCTACCTAGTACCTCATACCTACCTACCTAGTACCTCATACCTACCTACCTACCTAGTACCTCATACCTACCTACCTAGTACCTCATACCTACCTACCTAGTACCTCATACCTACCTACCTAGTACCTCATACCTACCTACCTAGTACCTCATACCTACCTACCTACCTAGTACCTCATACCTACCTACCTAGTACCTCATATCTACCTACCTAGTACCTCATACCTACCTACCTACCTAGTACCTCATACCTACCTACCTAGTACCTCATACCTACCTACCTACCTAGTACCTCATACCTACCTACCTACCTAGTACCTCATACCTACCTACCTACCTAGTACCTCATACCTACCTACCTAGTACCTCATACCTACCTACCTAGTACCTCATACCTACCTACCTAGTACCTCATACCTACCTAGCTAGTACCTCATACCTACCTACCTACCTAGTACCTCATACCTACCTACCTACCTAGTACCTCATACCTACCTACCTAGTACCTCATACCTACCTACCTACCTAGTACCTCATACCTACCTACCTAGTACCTCATACCTACCTACCTACCTAGTACCTCATACCAACCTACCTACCTAGTACCTCATACCTACCTACCTACCTAGTACCTCATACCTACCTACCTAGTACCTCATACCTACCTACATAATACCTCATACCTACCTACATAATACCTCATACCTACGTACATAATACCTCATACCTACCTACATAATACCTCATACCTACCTACATAATACCTCATACCTACCCACCTAGTACCTCATACCTACCTACATAATACCTCATACCTACCTACATAATACCTCATACCTACCTACCTAGTACCTCATACCTACCTACATAATACCTCATACCTACCTACATAATACCTCATACCTACCTACATAATACCTCATACCTACCTACATAATACCTCATACCTACCTACATAATACCTCATACCTACCTACATAATACCTCATACCTACCTACATAATACCTCATACCTACCTACATAATACCTCATACCTACCTACATAATACCTCATACCTACCTCCATAATACCTCATATCTACCTACATAATACCTCATACCTACCTACCTGCCTAGTACCTCATACCTACCTGCCTAGTACCTCATACCTACCTACCTAGTACCTCATACCTACCTACCTAGTACCTCATACCTACCTACCTAGTACCTCATACCTACCTACCTAGTACCTCATACCTACCTACCTAGTACCTCATACCTACCTACCTAGTACCTCATACCTACCTACCTAGTACCTCATACCTACCTACCTAGTACCTCATACCTACCTACCTAGTACCTC
The DNA here is from genome assembly GCA_963921405.1 of Cepaea hortensis. Taxonomy (NCBI): domain Eukaryota; kingdom Metazoa; phylum Mollusca; class Gastropoda; order Stylommatophora; family Helicidae; genus Cepaea; species Cepaea hortensis. Next base: position 42,384,281 of record OY992886.1, read on the forward strand.
ATACCTACCTACCTAGTACCTCATACCTACCTACCTAGTACCTCATACCTACCTACCTAGTACCTCATACCTACCTACCTAGTACCTCATACCTACCTACCTAGTACCTCATACCTACCTACCTAGTACCTCATACCTACCTACCTAGTACCTCATACCTACCTACCTAGTACCTCATACCTACCTACCTAGTACCTCATACCTACCTACCTAGTACCTCATACCTACCTACCTGCCTGCCTGCCTAACTGCCTGCCTGCCTGTCTGTCTGTCTGTCTGTCTGTCTGTCAGACAGACATGAGTTATCTATTGATGCGTCCGAAGAATGTGGGTTATTTGTTTCTCACAAGGATACCCAATCCTCTTCATGACCTGCCTTCTGTCAAGACGCGTTGATTACACTTGGTATCAGCCCACAGTGCCCTCATCATTCTTGTAAGTGCTCTTATCATTCTTGAAAGTGCTCTCATCATTCCTGTATATGCACTCAACATTGTTGTTCATGCTCTCATCATTCATGTAAGTGCTCTCATCATTCTTGTAAGTGCTCTCATCATTCTTGTAAGTGCTCTCATCATTCTTGTAAGTGCTCTCATCATTCTTGTAAGTGCTCTCATCATTCTTGTAAGTGCTCTCATCATTCTTGTAAGTGCTCTCATCATTCTTGTAAGTGCTCCCATCATTCTTGTAAGTGCTCTCATCATTCTTGTAAGTGCTCTCATTATTCTTGTTAGTGCTCTCATCATTCTTGTAAGTGCTCTCATCATTCTTGTTAGTGCTCTCATCATTCTTTAAGTACTGTCAGTGTATGTTTATTGTGTGTGTGTTTGCTGACGGAGGCTCTGGCCGCATCGTCGATGTTATCACTCGTGATTGTACTCCTAATAAGGAAGACAGATCAACGGTTATTTGCCATGTATCCTTGTGTGCTGATCACTTCTCTCTACAGACACTATCATTTGTTGTCCACTGCAGGCTGCGTGTACCTGATGCCAGTTCTCGGGGGATACGTGTCCGACTCCTGGGCGGGCAGATTCCTCACCCTGCTCATATCCTGCATACTCATTTTAGTTGGTGAGACACAGTTGATTGTTTCAGCTTCAGTTGTAATCTGCACAAGCCAACCTGGAGTGGTAAAATTGTTATTGCTTAGCAAGTTTAATATGGATAGTGTTCATTTGTCAAGTTCACAACTACCGCCATCGTCATCATCACATGATGATTATTGCCACAATCAATAGCAACGCTACAACAACAACAACAACGACAACAACAACAACTACTACTACTACTACTACTACTACTACTACTACTACTACTACTACTACTACTACTACTACTACTACTACTACTACTACTACTACTACTACTACTACTACTACTACTATTAAATAACCACCATCACCATTTCATCAATAGTATCCTCGTAACTGTCATCATCAATGCCTTGTTGGGCCGTCATGGCATACATATCCACAGTCACCGACCTCAAGCATCGTGCACTAATTCCGGCGCCACTATCTGTCAGTGCGGTTATGTAAAACTATCCACAGTTTGTCCTTGGTGCCGCCCCCTAAACCTTTTCCCATGAATCCTATCATATGATACAGTATACTTAAGCGCCATATTAGATATATAATCTCAACAGATAGGCGGGGGAGAAACAGAATGTAAATAGCTCAATAGTTGCAGGAGACAGTAAACTGGCGTACAGAGATGGGTAGTTTCATTAACAAATATTACAATGTTATGGTGCTCTACGGACAATAGGAGTGTTAAGGCTGTTGTCCCAAGTCTTACAATAAATGGCAGATTAACAGAGAGAGAGAGAGAGAGAGAGAGAGAGAGAGAGAGAGAGAGAGAGAGAGAGAGAGAGAGAGAGAGAGAGAGAGAGAGAGAGAGAGAGAGAGAGAGAGAGAGAGAGAGAACTGATGTTCTTGGAAATCACCTTCGACAGAAACCTGTCATTCAGGGGTCACGTGGTAGTAGCTGTTACGAGATCTAAAAAGGGACACGGTGCGCTGAAGATCATGGCATCAATGGACACGGAGCAAAACATGTTGTTCATACTCTATCAACATCTAATTTTCTCAGTAATTGAGTATAGATTGGGACTGCTCACAGCGTCAAAGTCCGCCGGTGAAACTTAAGCGCATATAAAATGAAGCTATGAGAATACCACAACATCAAGTCTCTCAATGGATGTGGAGACAGTCACTGTGTCGTTCGCTGGCTGGAAGACAAACAGCACACGCATGTTGTGCTTGTAAGGACTCTCTAAGTATGAAGAGACGGTGAAGACAGGTATGGTTCGGGCAGAGGGGCAGGCTTCAATTCAACAATAACAAAAGAGAGCATCTGTCCCCCCCCCCCCCCATGACATTTAGGTGCGGTGGGAAACGAGCAGGCGGACAGATTGGCTGGGTCTGCACCCCTTTGTGGGGTATGGGTGCATGTTAAGACAAATGTGATCGGGGCCATTTGGAGTCGTCTGTGTGGTTCAGAAAAAAAGGTAGATAATCACGGCATTGGGGAGATTGGTGCTACCAGGAGTGACCCGAGGATCTAGCGGAAACTCAAAACTCCGAGGAAAGACAGACGGACACATAACCAGTCTGCTACTGGTACCATTAGTATTGGAGCTCTTCGCTGGCTGTTGCAGATGAGAACGGAGCACGTATGAGAATGTCCAAAGTGCTGTGATGTCGGTTCTTAACTCAACTCCAAATAGATGGTACTGTCTACTTCATTGCCGTTACTTCTATAATGATACACGATACTTCAATGGCATGTTACATCTATAATGATACAGGATACTTCTGTGTCATGTAAGACCTATAATGATTCACAATACTTCTGTGTCATATTAGACCTATAATGATACACGATACTTCAATGGCATGTTACATCTATAATGATACAGGATACTTTTGTGTCATGTAAGACCTATAATGATTCACAATACTTCTGTGTCATATTAGACCTATAATGATATAAGATAACCCTGTACCATGTTAAATCTATAATTGTATAAGGTACCACAGTATCATTTTAGATCTATATTGATACACGATATATTTAACATGGCATTGAGTTACCGTGTATCATTATAGAATGATACACGGTAACTCAATGCCATGTTAAATATATAATTATATAAGATACCTCAGTGCCATGTTAAATATATAATTATATAAGATACCCCAGTGCCATGTTAGATCAATGAAATGCCAATGCGTGCTATAATTTGGAGAATGTGATCATTATTGAGAAACACGTTATCACAGAGTGAAATCAAATTTCGACTAATAATGCGTTAGCCCGATGGAGTCCTTGGCTTTGGAATGAGGGGTTTGATACCACATATATGTGTGAAAGTTTGTGTGAGAGTGAGTGAGTGAGTGTGTGTGTGTGTATGTGTGTTTGTTTACATCATCTACTAAGCACGGAGGTACCGGTCAATGTTGTAGTTCTCAGAAGCTGGCAAGTCTGTTGTGTTCTCTCAATCTCGTATTAAATCGTATTGCGCAGCAATGCCTTGCTCAACCCCAGAAAGGCTGTATGTTGCCAGCAAGCACGGATCCTGTCTTAATCCCTGAGAAACCTGCCATCTTCACCATATAGTGATTAATACGAGACAGCTTAATCACACATCTAGTACGATCACAACCACTACGATCATCACCAGGTTCCAAGTACTTTGCTGAACCCCACTCTCATCCCAGCCGGTGTGAAAGACTTTGGATCTTTCACCAATTCCATTTTTTCTCCTGCTCTTTATCCGATCCTGTGCTTTCTCTTTCAGCTCCTTGTATGCCTTCCCTGTCTGACACATATATGTCTGTAATGTCCTTCTTCTCGTGTTTCCAGACCTCACTCTAGTTCGTTGGTTCTGTGGATTATAGACACGGTAATTTCCTTGTGTATATATGCTGCGAACAGTAATTGAACGTGCTATAGAAGTAAACAAGGATATACATCTTTGCTTTGTTGACTACATAAAAGCTTTTGATAGAGTTAGACATTTCAACATGGTGGATATGCTTGCAGATCTACAAATTGATGTGAAAGACATTAGACTTATAAAAAAACATATATTGGAAACAACAAGCTGCCATGATTGATAATGAAGTGGGACAATATCAGCCTATTAAGAGAGGTGCTAGGCAGGGATGTGTAATGTCTCCAGATCTTTTTTCCCTGTACAGTGAAAATATTTTCAGAAATGTACAAGATATAAATGGAATCAGCATTGGAGGACGAAGCATGAATAACATTAGATATGCAGATGATACAGTATTGATTGCAGACAATGCACAGGATCTGCAACAATTAGTAGATGCGGTTGTTGTCCACAGTGAGCAGCTGGGGTTAGAATTAAATTGTAAAAAGACACAGGTTATGGTCGTCACTAGGAAGAACGAAACACCACAATGTAATATACAAGTAAATGGGAATATTCTTCAACAAGTGAATCGATACAATTATCTCGGAACATCTGATGGGAGATGCCTTGAAGAGATTAGAACAAAAATCGCCATGGCGAAAGAAGCCTTTAGCAAGATGAAAAATTTTGAAATTAGAAAAAGAGTGTGGATGGGATACATAGAGCCTGTTCTTTTGTATGGATGTGAAACTTGGACAATGTGCAGTCAAGCTGAAAAATATCTGATGGCTGCAGAAATGTTGTTTCTGAGGAAAATGCAAAGAATACCATGGACCGATAGAAAAACCAATGACCAAGTACTACAGGAGAAAAATGAAACTCGTAAATTAATTAGAGAAATTAGACGTAGACAGTCAACATTTTTTGGACATGTTATGAGAAGAAATGGATTGGAGAACTTAGTGACAACTGGCAAGATCGAAGGGAACAGACCAAGAGGAAGACCTAGAGGAAAATACATGGATGGCTTGGCCACATGGCATGGACAAGACAGGAACACTGAGCTGATCCACGACCCTGGTGATCGAGTGAAATGGCGAGTCATGACCGCCCACGCTTTCCGGCATGGCACATGATTGATTGATTGAATTTCCTTGAACAGGTTGTCTCAATGGGTCTCCCAGACAGCGTCATCCTCTTCTCTTCGGCTTTTGGTTCAATGGTGTTCGTGTAGTTCTCTCCATGAGCTCCGCATTGACGATTTAGTTGTGTTAGTGTAGTTCTCTCCATGAGCTCCGCATTAGTGATTCAATGGTGTTAGTGTAGTTCTCTCCATGAGCTCCGCATTGGTGATTCAATGGTGTTAGTGTAGTTCTCTCCATGAGCTCCGCATTGGTGATTCAATGGTGTTAGTGTAGTTCTCTCCATGAGCTCCGCATTAGTGATTCAATGGTGTTAGTGTAGTTCTCTCCATGAGCTCCGCATTAGTGATTCAATCATGTTAGTGTAGTTTTCTCCATGAGCTCCGCATTAGTGATTCAATGGTGTTAGTGTAGTTCCCTCCATGAGCTCCGCATTAGGGATTCAATGGTGTTAGTGTAGTTCTCTCCATGAGCTCCGCATTGGTGATTCAATGGTGTTAGTGTAGTTCTCTCCATGAGCTCCGCATTGGTGATTTAATGGTATTAGTGTAGTTCTCTCCATGAGCTCCGCATTGGTGAATCAATGGTATTAGTGTAGTTCTCTCCATGCGCTCCGCCTTGACGATTTAGTTGTGTTAGTGTAGTTCTCTCCATAAGCTCCGCATTGGTGATTCAATGGTGTTAGTGTATTTCTCTCCATGAGCTCCGCATTAGTGATTCAATTGTGTTCGTGTAGTTCTCTCCATGAGATCCACATTGGTGATTCTATCTGAAGCAGGAGGGGGGGGGAGAAAAGAGGAGATAAGAAAACGAAGATAGAGAAGAGAGAGAGAGATAGAGGAGAGAGAGAGAGAGAGAGAGAGAGAGAGAGAGAGAGAGAGAGAGAGAGAGAGAGAGATAGAGAGACAGAGATAAGAAAAAAAAAGAAAGGTAGAAGAAGCAGTGAATAATCATGTTCCACTGGCTAAGCGCTTCCCCCCTCCTCCCCGACAACAAAAACAGATAGACGAGAAAAGAAAGACACGTGTGTAGGTTCTTGTGCAAAGATGTAAGAAACAAGATAATAAACCATACACATCATTGGGTGACAGCCAGTCGACAAAAACAACAAGAATCCACACAAGCTAGACCTCAACATACAGCAAGTAGTCTACACAAGGTAAGACAAACAAATGAAGTAAAGAAAACATATAACTTTATTGTGATCTAGAAAATCACAATATACAGCAACTAGTCTACGCAAGGTAAGACAAACAAATTAAGTAAAGAAAACATATATAACTTTATTGTGATCTAGAAAATCACACTATACAGCAACTAGTCTACACAAGGTAAGACAAACAAATGAAGTAAAGAAAACATATATATAACTTTATTGTGATCTAGAAAATCACACTATACAGCAAGTAGTCTACACAAGGTAAGACAAACAAATGAAGTAAAGAAAACATATATAACTTTATTGTGATCTAGAAAATCACACTATACAGCAAGTAGTCTACACAAGGTAAGACAAACAAATGAAGTAAAGAAAACATATATAACTTTATTGTGATCTAGAAAATCACACTATACAGCAAGTAGTCTACGCAAGGTAAGACAAACAAATGAAGTAAAGAAAACATATATAACTTTATTGTGATCTAGAAAATCACACTATACAGCAAGTAGTCTACACAAGGTAAGACAAACAAATGAAGTAAAGAAAACATATATAACTTTATTGTGATCTAGAAAATCACACTATACAGCAAGTAGTCTACGCAAGGTAAGACAAACAAATGAAGTAAAGAAAACATATATAACTTTATTGTGATCTAGAAAATCACACTATACAGCAAGTAGTCTACACAAGGTAAGACAAACAAATGAAGTAAAGAAAACATATATAACTTTATTGTGATCTAGAAAATCACACTATACAGCAAGTAGTCTACGCAAGGTAAGACAAACAAATGAAGTAAAGAAAACATATATAACTTTATTGTGATCTAGAAAATCACACTATACAGCAAGTAGTCTACGCAAGGTAAGACAAACAAATGAAGTAAAGAAAACATATATAACTTTATTGTGATCTAGAAAATCACACTATACAGCAAGTAGTCTACACAAGGTAAGACAAACAAATGAAGTAAAGAAAACATATATAACTTTATTGTGATCTAGAAAATCACACTATACAGCAAGTAGTCTACACCAGGTAAGACAAACAAATGAAGTAAAGAAAACATATATAACTTTATTGTGATCTAGAAAATCACACTATACAGCAACTAGTCTACACAAGGTAAGACAAACAAATGAAGTAAAGAAAATATATATAACTTTATTGTGATCTAGAAAATCACACTATACAGCAACTAGTCTACGCAAGGTAAGACAAACAAATGAAGTAAAGAAAACATATATAACTTTATTGTGATCTAGAAAATCACACTATACAGCAAGTAGTCTACACAAGGTAAGACAAACAAATGAAGTAAAGAAAACATATATAACTTTATTGTGATCTAGAAAATCACACTATACAGCAAGTAGTCTACACAAGGTAAGACAAACAAATGAAGTAAAGAAAACATATATAACTTTATTGTGATCTAGAAAATCACACTATACAGCAAGTAGTCTACACAAGGTAAGACAAACAAATGAAGTAAAGAAAACATATATAACTTTATTGTGATCTAGAAAATCACACTATACAGCAAGTAGTCTACACAAGGTAAGACAAACAAATGAAGTAAAGAAAACATATATAACTTTATTGTGATCTAGAAAATCACACTATACAGCAAGTAGTCTACGCAAGGTAAGACAAACAAATGAAGTAAAGAAAACATATATAACTTTATTGTGATCTAGAAAATCACACTATACAGCAAGTAGTCTACACAAGGTAAGACAAACAAATGAAGTAAAGAAAACATATATAACTTTATTGTGATCTAGAAAATCACACTATACAGCAAGTAGTCTACACAAGGTAAGACAAACAAATGAAGTAAAGAAAACATATATAACTTTATTGTGATCTAGAAAATCACACTATACAGCAAGTAGTCTACACAAGGTAAGACAAACAAATGAAGTAAAGAAAACATATATAACTTTATTGTGATCTAGAAAATCACACTATACAGCAAGTAGTCTACACAAGGTAAGACAAACAAATGAAGTAAAGAAAACATATATAACTTTATTGTGATCTAGAAAATCACACTATACAGCAAGTAGTCTACACAAGGTAAGACAAACAAATGAAGTAAAGAAAACATATATAACTTTATTGTGATCTAGAAAATCACACTATACAGCAAGTAGTCTACACAAGGTAAGACAAACAAATGAAGTAAAGAAAACATATATAACTTTATTGTGATCTAGAAAATCACACTATACAGCAAGTAGTCTACACAAGGTAAGACAAACAAATGAAGTAAAGAAAACATATATAACTTTATTGTGATCTAGAAAATCACACTATACAGCAAGTAGTCTACACAAGGTAAGACAAACAAATGAAGTAAAGAAAACATATATAACTTTATTGTGATCTAGAAAATCACACTATACAGTGTCTTAAAGTGCCTGTCCTCTAAATCCCACGGGACAGTACACTCAAAGCAACTCAAATTGAACTCGTCAAGAACAGATCAGAACAACAAAACATGTTCTATCTTACCAACAGGATCATGAACATATGGCAGACTCAAATCGAGCAAGCGAAAGACGTACTTTTATTCCGCCGCAGGACAAAAGATATAACTCTTGTAGAAACGTGAGCTGATCCCTATACGCAGGATCGGCGCTCACTTAAATAACATCTACTTACGAGCTCCGAGTCCAGCTCGCTGCCCTTGAGGCTTAATTATCCAAATCCTCAGTTCAACTGATTAAATAAAAGTCTAGGTATCCGCACCCGGTCTTTCTACTGTTGTGTTGTCTTTAATATATTCCTCTCCGGACTCCCAGCTGCTTCATCACGAAATTACCGCCTCCAGGTGTCACCTTCACACGGAGCCTTTTATAAACACATCCTTTAGAATCCACGAATTCACAGCGTCCCCCGTTGCCGTCCAATGACGTTGTTTTCCTTTCCTTGGTTTCTCATATTTGTCGTCCAGTTTTGTGACTGTCTGGGAAAATCCAGTAAGGTCTCTTCTTTATACTTGGTGGCGCATGTTCCGTTATGTGGCATAATGCCCCCTCCCAGATAAAAAATTATTTATAATCTTTTCCTTTATATCTGTATATCTGTACGACTATCACAACAATTTTTTTTCCTTTTAACTACAACTGAATAGCACTTGGTTTTACCCCCTTATCTACCCTTAAAAAAAATAAAGCTACATAACGGGCACGCTCACCTGTCCAAACCCTCCGTTGGACGTCGTGTGGCTAATCATGGGCAATCAGACCAACTAATAAACATATCAGTCCCTACCTTGTCATAATAGACAAGTGTGTCCTAACTCTAGGTTTTACCATGAGTTTAGGACGAGGGTAATAATGAGGTTTTCCATGTAACCATTTTTGTTGTAGTTGATCCTTGTTGTCCTTGTTTGGTACCATACATCTATTTCTTTTCCTGAAATTTATCTCCATGGGTAGGGTGACTTACACGCTTTCCGCCTTGAGACTCCATTGATCCTTTTCCTGTGGATATTTTAAGAATGTCGCTTGATTGTATCTATTCTTTTGCTCCTTCTGTGCAGCTTAATCCATCTAATATAATATTAATTAATCTAACAACATTGTTAATGCAAGTAAATAATTAATATCATAGAATTCACTATTTATATTAATACCAATACCATATTAATACTAATTTACAATTACTTATTAATAATTTAACAATCAACTAATGAATAACTATTATTAACACAATCATATAATGTTCAAAGTTAGTGTGACAATACAAAACAAAATACTTGGCTTGGCCATTGAATGCACAATGAATGTTCCAATCACGCGTCTCTTGTGACGTTCTTATTCCGAGTATTGCCTTCACTCAAGCTGTCAATGGAAAATCGGTAACATATGTACCTAATTGACTAAATTCTATTTGTAATAATAATCTATTAATATTTAGTTGATTCTTATAGCATTGCTCCCTCAATTAGGCGCCATCTGAATATATCTTTATCGACTTTCTTAATAACTTATGAAAGAACAGAACATTAATATATATAACTAATTAACTTATAACAAAGATCTGCCCTTTTATTCAACTATAATCGACTGAGAATGTCAGCAAGATTATTATCCTTTCCAGGAATGTGACAGATGTCAAATTCATAGTCTTGTAATAGTAATGACCATCTATGTATTCTAGCATTCTTCAGATGACCCGATTTGAAAATTTGTAACGGTTTGTTATCCGACAGAACCAGAAATTTCCTACCTAGTAAGTATCTAGAGAACTTCTCAATACTTTCAATTAAAGCTAGAGCCTCTAATTCAGTAACAGCATAGTTTCTCTGAGTTTCAGATAGCTTCTTACTGAAGTAAAGAATAGGATGTAGTTTCCCTTCATGTAATTGAAGTAATACAGCTGAAATAGCATGTAAACTAGCATCCGTTTGTAAAACAAAATCTTTTGAAATATCAGGTAATTTCAAATAGGATATGTACTAAATAGAGTTTTTATTTGTTGTAATAATTTCTCATGATCCTCTGTCCAACTATTTTTATAGGTCTGTAATATAGATATATACATGTGAAAAATCATACATTTCAAAGATTTAAGACTTTTTAAGGAAATAACTCAGAATTATATTCTAATATTATGACTCAACAAGAATAAATCCTTAACTAATTCATCATCATAAAATAACAATATAGTTACTAACAATTATCTGTAAAATAGAGAACTAAAATATTTTCACACACCTAAGTGTGGAGATATGAAATAGCGTGAACACTTTGAACAAATATAGATTTAGATCTAAAAAAATTGGAATTCTAAGTAATAAGATTGTAAATGTGTCTGTAATGTATTTTGTGTTAATATGAACCTAACACTTTCATCCCATTCTATTTTTCTTTTATTCTTCTCTTTTATTCTATTTCTTTCTCTCTTTCTTTCTTTCATACTTATGGTGTTTCCGTACTGAACGTATGTTCATATTTGTACTTTTCAACTTTGTTAAATTGGACACTGTCATAACTTTCACTCGTATATATAACGACAATAAAGTATATTTGATTAATTTGTAGCAGAAACAAGCCAAGAAAAGAAAGTACGCATTAATTAATGCATCGTAATTTTGTTTGTTATTATTGACTTGTGTATACATTTTCTTGAGTGATTGAATGACTGTATTTTTATTCGCAATATCATCAATATATGCCTTTGTTTGTGAGGCTGTGTTTGTGACTATGGATGTAACCTGAGATAACGTCAATTTAAGCCAACTCAACATGTTTGTCATAAATATGGTTACAACATCCCATTTCATTTGTTGTTTGTACTTATTGTGTTTAACTTTTGTTCTATTTTTGTGTGCCACACTGTTGTTATTACCAGTCAGTTGAACTTTTAATGAATGTGTAATTCCTTCTTCTTGTGTTGTTGTGAGTATCACATCAGGTTTGCGTTCTATAGTTTGAGCGTAATCTTTGACATCTGCGATGTTACCAATTATCAACCCAGCACATGGGTTTGGTAGTACTGCTGCGCACACTCGACCTTTATAGTATGGGCATTTTATACTGACCCATGCAGTTTTGTACATTTCTATTGTACCCCCAAATGTCCTGCACTCAATACTTTTACCTGTATAATCACTTTCTCTTATGAGTTTGTGATTAACACCTGTAATATCGGACCCTGTGTCTCTAAAACAGGTTGTTGGTAAACCATTCACCAACGCTTGGTGTATCGTCAGAGTACATTGACGAGTGTATGCTGCATTTGCCTCGTGAATATGTCTCTTATTGGCTGATGTAAGGTCATCATCACTATTATTACCTTCTTTACCTGTTTTGTTCTTGTATGACTCTATAATGGCTGCGTGTGTGTCCTCTAGATCATCTGAATCGCTACTACAACTAGACAACACATATGCGATACTGGCTTCCTTCCAGGAATTTCTCATTGGACAAGACCTGCTTGTGTGTCCGTACGCCCTACATGAGAAACATTTAATGCTTCTTTTAAAAGAGTCATACTTATTTCTCTTCTTTGCCGTAATATCTTTTAGATATGCGGAATAACCTGGATGTTTATCACACATCTCTAAATTTCCATGCGATAATCTACAATATTGGCATTTGGTGAATTGGCCTTTTCTTGGTCTTTCACCTTCTCTATTGTACGGACTATTTCTATTGCTACCACTACTAAACTTTCTAAACTTACTATTTCCTCTTTGAAATTTTGCACTTGCTCCTATCACTAATTCAGATTGTGTACAGTTAGCAAAAATATCCCTATGTGCATTGAAATAAGATTCACCCTTAGTTTCCATCTCATTTAAACTTTTACATTTGTTTTCCATAAGAAATACTGACATAGGTTCTGGTATTGCAGACAATAGTCTGTCTCTGATAATTAAGTCCCTCACTTTCTCATAACTATCATTAATATCCGCAGCCTTACACCACTTATCAAAACTAGAAGACATTTCCGAAGCGAAATCCAGGAATGTTTGATTCGATTTCGGTGTAAGTGTTTTAAACTTAGTCCGTAAACCAGATTCATCCAAAGAAAAATGTGATAGCACCCGATCGCGCATATATTTGTAGTTCGTACGTAAATCCTCAGGAATTAACTCTATCACTTTCAACGGCTCTAACGCGAGGTGACGATGAAACAAAATCGGTACGTCCTTCTCCGGTACCTTGTAATACTTTACGAGCACTTCAAAGTTGGTTAACCATGAACTAACTGAATCACCTTGTTGAAAATTCCTGAATAAACCTTGGTACTTTTTCACAGGATCGTTCTGTTTAGCCAGCATTTTCTCTCGTTCGATTTCAGCTCCACGTTCCATCTCAAGCGTCTTGACCTTTATGTTACCTTCAACCTCCTTGTCCTTCCAGAGTGTTTCTGTAGCAAGTCGCTCTTTATCAAACGCCAATTGTTTTTCTTTCAATTGCATTTCCATAATTAACTTCTCTTTTTCTGCTGCAATTTTTTCGTGTTCCAAAACTATCTCATTTTGTCTGATAGCCATCTCTTTTTCTTTCAGTTCTCTCTCAAGAGCCATCTGAAGTTGTTTGGTTTCCTTTTCCGATGCCAATCTTTCCTGTCTTTCCTCCTTCTCACGTGTGGCTTGAAGTTGTCTTTCCTCCTTGTCACGTTTCTGTTGTTCACTGAACTCAAGCTTTGCCCAATTTCGAAGCTCAGCACCAGTTAGACCAGACTTCTCACCCATTTCAAAAAAAATATTGCAGCGTAGACATCTTCTCTTAATGTCCTACCTGTAAAATGAGCTATCTGGGTGAAATAAATATGGTCGTAGGCAAGAGAAGAAAAGAATCGACAAAATTGTAATATTGTCTCAGATCACTATCACTCGGATAGTACAGTAAATGTTGTATCACAATTGAGCAAATACAACTCAAATAAATTTGTAGTGTCAACTCGAACACCACAAAAAAAATCAATCAAATATCTCTATAATAAACTAAATAAATATACTAGAGAAATAAATATGAAGAAATATATTGAATATACAATATATATGTAACGCAAGACAACTAACAATCATCAAAGATGAATGACGAGTGACGCGAATACATATTATTGTTTACAAACAATAACAAATTTTTGTATCCACATTTTAACGGGTAACGCACATACTATACTACTACAGTTATGACAAGACAATAGTATTGTGGTGACGCCAGCAAGATCAGAATAAAAAAAAATTGATAAATAGCGCCTTATTACTAGGATCAATGCTATAATACATCAACAATACAATTGCTACTGGCCTTTAGTGCATCTCCCCCACGTGTCTTAAAGTGCGTGTCCTCTAAATCCCACGGGACAGTACACTCAAAGCAACTCAAATTGAACTCGTCAAGAACAGATCAGAACAACAAAACATGTTCTATCTTACCAACAGGATCATGAACATATGGCAGACTCAAATCGAGCAAGCGAAAGACGTACTTTTATTCCGCCGCAGGACAAAAGATATAACTCTTGTAGAAACGTGAGCTGATCCCTATACGCAGGATCGGCGCTCACTTAAATAACATCTACTTACGAGCTCCGAGTCCAGCTCGCTGCCCTTGAGGCTTAATTATCCAAATCCTCAGTTCAACTGATTAAATAAAAGTCTAGGTATCCGCACCCGGTCTTTCTACTGTTGTGTTGTCTTTAATATATTCCTCTCCGGACTCCCAGCTGCTTCATCACGAAATTACCGCCTCCAGGTGTCACCTTCACACGGAGCCTTTTATAAACACATCCTTTAGAATCCACGAATTCACAGCGTCCCCCGTTGCCGTCCAATGACGTTGTTTTCCTTTCCTTGGTTTCTCATATTTGTCGTCCAGTTTTGTGACTGTCTGGGAAAATCCAGTAAGGTCTCTTCTTTATACTTGGTGGCGCATGTTCCGTTATGTGGCATACAGCAACTAGTCTACACAAGGTAAGACAAACAAATGAAGTAAAGAAAACATATATAACTTTATTGTGATCTAGAAAATCACACTATACAGCAACTAGTCTACGCAAGGTAAGACAAACAAATGAAGTAAAGAAAACATATATAACTTTATTGTGATCTAGAAAATCACACTATACAGCAAGTAGTCTACACAAGGTAAGACAAACAAATGAAGTAAAGAAAACATATAATATATAACTTTATTGTGATCTAGAAAATCACACTATACAGCAACTAGTCTACACAAGGTAAGACAAACAAATGAAGTAAAGAAAACATATATAACTTTATTGTGATCTAGAAAATCACACTATACAGCAAGTAGTCTACGCAAGGTAAGACAAACAAATGAAGTAAAGAAAACATATATAACTTTATTGTGATCTAGAAAATCACACTATACAGCAAGTAGTCTACGCAAGGTAAGACAAACAAATGAAGTAAAGAAAACATATATAACTTTATTGTGATCTAGAAAATCACACTATGCAGCAAGTAGTCTACGCAAGGTAAGACAAACAAATGAAGTAAAGAAAACATATATAACTTTATTGTGATCTAGAAAATCACACTATACAGCAAGTAGTCTACACAAGGTAAGACAAACAAATGAAGTAAAGAAAACATATATAACTTTATTGTGATCTAGAAAATCACACTATACAGTGTCTTAAAGTGCCTGTCCTCTAAATCCCACGGGACAGTACACTCAAAGCAACTCAAATTGAACTCGTCAAGAACAGATCAGAACAACAAAACATGTTCTATCTTACCAACAGGATCATGAACATATGGCAGACTCAAATCGAGCAAGCGAAAGACGTACTTTTATTCCGCCGCAGGACAAAAGATATAACTCTTGTAGAAACGTGAGCTGATCCCTATACGCAGGATCGGCGCTCACTTAAATAACATCTACTTACGAGCTCCGAGTCCAGCTCGCTGCCCTTGAGGCTTAATTATCCAAATCCTCAGTTCAACTGATTAAATAAAAGTCTAGGTATCCGCACCCGGTCTTTCTACTGTTGTGTTGTCTTTAATATATTCCTCTCCGGACTCCCAGCTGCTTCATCACGAAATTACCGCCTCCAGGTGTCACCTTCACACGGAGCCTTTTATAAACACATCCTTTAGAATCCACGAATTCACAGCGTCCCCCGTTGCCGTCCAATGACGTTGTTTTCCTTTCCTTGGTTTCTCATATTTGTCGTCCAGTTTTGTGACTGTCTGGGAAAATCCAGTAAGGTCTCTTCTTTATACTTGGTGGCGCATGTTCCGTTATGTGGCATACAGCAACTAGTCTACACAAGGTAAGACAAACAAATGAAGTAAAGAAAACATATATAACTTTATTGTGATCTAGAAAATCACACTATACAGCAACTAGTCTACGCAAGGTAAGACAAACAAATGAAGTAAAGAAAACATATATAACTTTATTGTGATCTAGAAAATCACACTATACAGCAAGTAGTCTACACAAGGTAAGACAAACAAATGAAGTAAAGAAAACATATAATATATAACTTTATTGTGATCTAGAAAATCACACTATACAGCAACTAGTCTACACAAGGTAAGACAAACAAATGAAGTAAAGAAAACATATATAACTTTATTGTGATCTAGAAAATCACACTATACAGCAAGTAGTCTACGCAAGGTAAGACAAACAAATGAAGTAAAGAAAACATATATAACTTTATTGTGATCTAGAAAATCACACTATACAGCAAGTAGTCTACGCAAGGTAAGACAAACAAATGAAGTAAAGAAAACATATATAACTTTATTGTGATCTAGAAAATCACACTATGCAGCAAGTAGTCTACGCAAGGTAAGACAAACAAATGAAGTAAAGAAAACATATATAACTTTATTGTGATCTAGAAAATCACACTATACAGCAAGTAGTCTACACAAGGTAAGACAAACAAATGAAGTAAAGAAAACACATATAACTTTATTGTGATCTAGAAAATCACACTATACAGCAACTAGTCTACATAAGCTAAGCCAAACAAATGAAGTAAAGAAGTAAAGGCAACATTACATATAATTTTCTTGTGATCTAGAAACACTCCTCCTGGAGACATAACACTTTACATAATGCACAGTAGGATTAGCAATGCAACACTCAACTTGTAATCAACCAGCTTCAGATGTTTCTACACACCGACACTAATAGTTGTACAATATCCTGCTTGCACAACTATTATAAGAGTAGGACCTAGCTTTGCAGAACAACTATTACAACAATAAACTACAACATACTAGATAATTGTCTAATTACTAACTAACAGAGAGATTACTATACGCCTGGAAGGCAACAACAATTATTATCAGAAAAGTCATTATACGCTAGAAAGGTAACTACCAACTAAAAGGTTGACAAGTTATTATACTCTGGAAAGGTAATAACCAATTAACACCCAGAGTAACCGTGGCATTACATCGTCAGGAGTTCTCTGTCAAAGAATGAAGAAAACGTTTCTATCTGGCGAACTGTTTATGCTTTAATGCTCTTGCAAACATTATAATATTACAACTGACATCACAGCACATACATAAACAGTAAACAACACAGTACATGTACAGCAGTGGTCCTAGTCAGTACAACACAGTACATGTACAGCAGTGGTCCTAGTCAGTACAACACAGTACATGTACAGCAGTGGTCCTAGTCAGAACAACACAGTACATGTACAGCAGTGGTCCTAGTCAGAACAACACAGTACATGTACAGCAGTGGTCCTAGTCAGAACAACACAGTACATGTACAGCAGTGGTCCTAGTCAGAACAACACAGTACATGTACAGCAGTGGTCCTAGTCAGAACAACACAGTACATGTACAGCAGTGGTCCTAGTGTCACCGACCGTTAGGGTGTTTCTATTGAAATAGACAGAAATCCCTATCCAAGAGTTTGCCGACAGTCTCTAGAAATTATGGCTCGTTACAAGAATGTCTAAAGGGATGGTCCCGATAGAAGAGACTGGGATTCACTTGGTAGACAAAGGCAGAAGGTGAAGAACACTCGTGTATGTAGGAAGCCCTAACACGAATGCCTAGTTTATCTGTCGGTGATCCTTCGTCAATTGATGGAGCCCCCTGTTTTAAATACTTTCACGCACTCACGCGCACACCTTGCGTTCAAAATGATCACGAGTGGAGTACGTTGGTGAAAGTATAAA
The DNA here is from genome assembly GCA_963921405.1 of Cepaea hortensis. NCBI lineage: Eukaryota > Metazoa > Mollusca > Gastropoda > Stylommatophora > Helicidae > Cepaea > Cepaea hortensis. Next base: position 42,402,132 of record OY992886.1, read on the forward strand.
ACAATAATACTCTTTAATAATAAAAGAGAAAATGAAAATTGTGGTTCAACTGGTGAACTATGATAGTTACATTTATGTTACAGGTACAAAAATAAAATAGTTTTCTGATGCTTAGACAGATAGCATGTCATCATTCACACCCTCCAGACAGTGATACACTCAGAACACATGTAGACACAGAGTCACCTGAGATAATCTGATCTCTGTTAGGAATAGTGCTGGCTTTCGGTTGTATTATGTCTTGGAGTCGACCCTGGCATTCGACAGGTGTACGATGCTCCTCCGGATTCCAGGTTCCGTCTCCACTAGTTGGTGGCTGTAAGTTTCGGTAACCGGACCAGTTAGGCTTCAGCAGTATCAGCAGCGAGGCTCCTTAAATCACACAAACAGTTGCAGACTCCTTAGTGTCTTGACAATAACAATGTGTCTGAGTGTTGGTGTTGTGTGTCTGTTGTGTATGTGTCAGATGCAGAACAGGAATAAAACAATTCCTCTCTGCTATTCTGTATCAAAAGCAAAGGCCAATAGTTCTTATCAGCTTGGCTATACCTTGTATGACATGATGATACAAGGTGAAAAAGGGTCCAGAAGTGGACACATTCTAAGACCACATGGTCCATTGGAGTAGAACATGTAGACAAATCTTTGTTTGAAAAAGGCATTACAAAATGTACATGGTTGTAAAACTTGCAGTGACTCATATGCAATAATTACTGGGGTATTCCTTAACACCATGGTGAGGAAGTCCTGGGCAGCCAGGATGTTTCCCTAGATAGCTAAGGAAAGGCCAACAGTAATTCAACCTAATCCCACATCAGTCAGTAGGCATAAAGCAATCCAGTGTCGCCATGAAGTCGTGAGGTATACCCCACAGAATATCCGAGCTAAAAGATAAGAAGAAGGCCAGCAGGCAAGCAAGGGGGCTGAGATATTCCAGGCATTGGGCTTTAGGATGTCTCAGTTATCCCTTGTTGAGTGATTTACTCCCCAAATTCTGATTCTTCACCACATGGTATTTGCTTTGAACTTATGACCGTCAGTGGCGTGTAGTTCGGCATGGCGGTGAATCAGGGGTAAGCAAATTTATGTTTGAATATCAATCGCCTAGTAATATTGCTGGCATGTGAGAATCATGTTCCACATGTCTCTTCTACTTCTGCCCACATGGCAAAATCATGTTATCATATTTTCAACAAAATATACATGTAAATACATTCACAAAATGCATATGAAAATAATCAGTAAGGTTCATACATTATATCTATATATATTTTTATCTATAAATATATCTAGGCCTCACATGTTTTCTCTCAATGTCTCCCCTTTCAAATACCACGTTTCATAAATATCCATGGTCAGGAAAGTTTTGGGTTTTCCCAATATCAGAATATAAATGTGTACACACTTCTTATTATAATCATAATTATTATGTTACTACACTCACCCCCAGTCTTATTGCAGCACTTAAGATAGGTTTTGGTATAATCTACCAAGGATGCAATTGGATATGGCAGCTCACTTCATATAAGGTCTGCTTAGCACAGCAGCTATGGTCGTTGTGTACCGGACGGAAGTTGTTAGTCACAATTTCCGGTGCAGCCGTACTAATAGCATATCGTCGTATTCCCGTTGCTAGGGAGTGACGGACCTATATCCCCAGTCATTAGACTTGATATTAATAAGGGCTGAAGACGGGGGATTTCCCTTGTGACATCATTTGATGATGACGTGGAAATGTGCTGTCCCCAATAGTACAGTGTGTAGTTTTAGTGCAGAAAATGTCTGTGTAGTCATTCTGACGTCATTATTAGTAATTTAGCTGCCTACTGAATCCAGAATGTAAATAGTAATTCCACTAACGCAGTAGTGGTGGGGTTTGCATAGTGATCTAGACTCATCCCGTCACATATGCCGTCCCTAGAGAAAAGTACGGCTCAGCGAACTTTTAGGGTGGATGAGTCTAGATCGACTATGCATTCTCACCAGATTATATCTGAACCAATTGTTCCCCTCTAGAGAAGGATCTATTAGACTTCTTTCGACCCCGGGGCTGGCTTGGTACTTTGGTATGACCTGGCGTTTCTCCAGATAAGTTTAGTGAGGATCCAGTCAGAGGTGGGTATGGAAAGCTAAGAGGTTCTTCCCTCCTCCCTACTTTCTGAACAACATTTAGAGCTACCAGATGTACTGGTCGTTCTTTTGCTCTGTCATAATATTTGCGGAGCAATTTAATGTGGTAGATTTTCATCTTACCTTTCATGAAGATTTTATATTTGGTGTTGGACACTTTCTCCATTATGGGGAATGGTCCTTGCCACTCAGTCTCCTTATTAGTCCCACTAGATCTTAAGAGTAACACTTTGTCCCCTACCGCTAGCGAACGTTTTGAGGAAAAAAATTTCCCTCTCTGGAGAGTCTTCCTATCACTAGGAAGTTGGTTACAGCCAGGTGTTAGAGTTGGGACTTGGGTCAGTGCACTCCCTACTATCATGGGAGTGGATGGTTCCCCTAAATAGACATATTTACTTCCCAGTATCATGTCATAGATAGGATCAGTCATCACTGCTGCCGATATAGTTCCCTTTACAAATCTAGAGTTAACTAACACTTGGGCTATTGGTAAAGTTAGGGTAGGCGAACTTCTTGTCGCACCCATAACTTCAACCATGTTTTGCGTCAACTGACCAGGTTTTACTAAGTGTGATGCTATTATGGCATCGTACGTTAAACCCGTATCATGCAGACACTCGACCACCTGTCCATTGACATTGATCTTCTCTACCACTCGATGTCCTCTCATTTCGGGAGGCGGTGGTAGTGTAGTGGTTTTCTTCCCTATCGAGAAGCAAGCCGCAATCTGGGGTTTTGCTCTGCGCTTGCAGTCTGCCGTACTGTGGGAATTATTATGACAATTCGTGCAGTATGGTTTTCTAGCCCCAGATGTGGTTTGTGTTTTATTATGCTGCTGCTGAGGTTGCCTCTGGTCTGCTGGTATATTGCTAAGGGTTTGTCCCTGATTGGTTGGAGGTGGGTTCTGTTGAGGTTGGGGAGGTTGCATTGGGACTGAGTCCCCATGGGCAGTCAGATATCTTTCAGCCAAGACTATCATTTCCTCCAGTGTTTGTGCCCCTTGTTCAACGATGAAAGTTTCCATCGGCTTCGACATACAGTTCCTCAGCTGCTCACACAAAACCATCTCCCGCAAGCCCGCATAGGAGTGTTCATACTCTCCCAATGTCTCCCATTTACAGAGATAACTCTGCAGACGAGCGGACAATTGTGAGAATGACTCACCCTTCAGACGTCTTGCGGCTCGGAATTTCCGCTGATAAGCAGCTGAGGTTAACTCATATCTCTTCAATAAAGCCGATTTCAAACTTTCATAAGAATTTTCATGGCCTGGAGGTAGTCCCTGAAAGACTACATACGCTTGTCCCCTCAGTGCCTGAGAAAGCTTCAAGTTCCAGTGTTCCCTAGCCAACCCAAATGACTCAGCTAATTTCTCGAATTTCTGAAGGTAACTATCCAATTGTTCCTGAGTTTCCTCGAACGGCATCAAAGGAAAACTCATAGGACCCACATGAGAAGTTGAATGTAGCTGGGTTTCAATGCTGGGTGCCGGAGAGCTGGCGTTAGAACAGGTTGCTGATAGAGCTTGGTTTTCTAGCTCTTTCATCCTAAACTCATGCTGTCGGATTTTTTCATTTTCCTGTAACTGCCTAAGTTCTTTCTCAGCCTCGATTTTCTTAAGTTCTGTCGCTGCTTCCAGTTTCTTAAGCTCGAGTTCATGCCTACGTATTTTATCTTCCCTGTCTTCTTTCCTTAACTCCCTCTCCATATCATGGACATATTTGGCTGCTTCGGGCTCTGATAATCCCATAGCTACCGCTGCTGCGTGCAAATCTGCTGATGAACTCATGACTGAGTTTTGACTGAGAGGGTGAGTGATCAGTGGACTACAATTTCTATATCAATATTATACTACTTCCCAATTCAAGTTATACTAATACAATTGCAATAATTTACAAATCTTATTAGTACATACACAAAAATGGTTAGTACAAACAATGATACAAAACACACTTTCACTCTCTCAATCGAATGGAAACAACTAATTACAGAGTTTCCTAAACTACTCTACCCTTTACTGAGATGAGAAAAAAAAAAATTTTTGTACCAAGTAACACAATTTATTAGAAATATTTCTAATTAGGTGGGTAGATCCCGGAACGAGACCACAGTTGTCACCGACCGTTAGGGTGTTTCTATTGAAATAGACAGAAATCCCTATCCAAGAGTTTGCCGACAGTCTCTAGAAATTATGGCTCGTTACAAGAATGTCTAAAGGGATGGTCCCGATAGAAGAGACTGGGATTCACTTGGTAGACAAAGGCAGAAGGTGAAGAACACTCGTGTATGTAGGAAGCCCTAACACGAATGCCTAGTTTATCTGTCGGTGATCCTTCGTCAATTGATGGAGCCCCCTGTTTTAAATACTTTCACGCACTCACGCGCACACCTTGCGTTCAAAATGATCACGAGTGGAGTACGTTGGTGAAAGTATAAAACAATAATACTCTTTAATAATAAAAGAGAAAATGAAAATTGTGGTTCAACTGGTGAACTATGATAGTTACATTTATGTTACAGGTACAAAAATAAAATAGTTTTCTGATGCTTAGACAGATAGCATGTCATCATTCACACCCTCCAGACAGTGATACACTCAGAACACATGTAGACACAGAGTCACCTGAGATAATCTGATCTCTGTTAGGAATAGTGCTGGCTTTCGGTTGTATTATGTCTTGGAGTCGACCCTGGCATTCGACAGGTGTACGATGCTCCTCCGGATTCCAGGTTCCGTCTCCACTAGTTGGTGGCTGTAAGTTTCGGTAACCGGACCAGTTAGGCTTCAGCAGTATCAGCAGCGAGGCTCCTTAAATCACACAAACAGTTGCAGACTCCTTAGTGTCTTGACAATAACAATGTGTCTGAGTGTTGGTGTTGTGTGTCTGTTGTGTATGTGTCAGATGCAGAACAGGAATAAAACAATTCCTCTCTGCTATTCTGTATCAAAAGCAAAGGCCAATAGTTCTTATCAGCTTGGCTATACCTTGTATGACATGATGATACAAGGTGAAAAAGGGTCCAGAAGTGGACACATTCTAAGACCACATGGTCCATTGGAGTAGAACATGTAGACAAATCTTTGTTTGAAAAAGGCATTACAAAATGTACATGGTTGTAAAACTTGCAGTGACTCATATGCAATAATTACTGGGGTATTCCTTAACACCATGGTGAGGAAGTCCTGGGCAGCCAGGATGTTTCCCTAGATAGCTAAGGAAAGGCCAACAGTAATTCAACCTAATCCCACATCAGTCAGTAGGCATAAAGCAATCCAGTGTCGCCATGAAGTCGTGAGGTATACCCCACAGAATATCCGAGCTAAAAGATAAGAAGAAGGCCAGCAGGCAAGCAAGGGGGCTGAGATATTCCAGGCATTGGGCTTTAGGATGTCTCAGTTATCCCTTGTTGAGTGATTTACTCCCCAAATTCTGATTCTTCACCACATGGTATTTGCTTTGAACTTATGACCGTCAGTGGCGTGTAGTTCGGCATGGCGGTGAATCAGGGGTAAGCAAATTTATGTTTGAATATCAATCGCCTAGTAATATTGCTGGCATGTGAGAATCATGTTCCACATGTCTCTTCTACTTCTGCCCACATGGCAAAATCATGTTATCATATTTTCAACAAAATATACATGTAAATACATTCACAAAATGCATATGAAAATAATCAGTAAGGTTCATACATTATATCTATATATATTTTTATCTATAAATATATCTAGGCCTCACATGTTTTCTCTCAATGTCTCCCCTTTCAAATACCACGTTTCATAAATATCCATGGTCAGGAAAGTTTTGGGTTTTCCCAATATCAGAATATAAATGTGTACACACTTCTTATTATAATCATAATTATTATGTTACTACACTCACCCCCAGTCTTATTGCAGCACTTAAGATAGGTTTTGGTATAATCTACCAAGGATGCAATTGGATATGGCAGCTCACTTCATATAAGGTCTGCTTAGCACAGCAGCTATGGTCGTTGTGTACCGGACGGAAGTTGTTAGTCACAATTTCCGGTGCAGCCGTACTAATAGCATATCGTCGTATTCCCGTTGCTAGGGAGTGACGGACCTATATCCCCAGTCATTAGACTTGATATTAATAAGGGCTGAAGACGGGGGATTTCCCTTGTGACATCATTTGATGATGACGTGGAAATGTGCTGTCCCCAATAGTACAGTGTGTAGTTTTAGTGCAGAAAATGTCTGTGTAGTCATTCTGACGTCATTATTAGTAATTTAGCTGCCTACTGAATCCAGAATGTAAATAGTAATTCCACTAACGCAGTAGTGGTGGGGTTTGCATAGTGATCTAGACTCATCCCGTCACACCTAGTCAGAACAACACAGTACATGTACAGCAGTGGTCCTAGTCAGAACAACACAGTACATGTACAGCAGTGGTCCTAGTCAGTACAACACAGTACATGTACAGCAGTGGTCCTAGTCAGAACAACACAGTACATGTACAACAGTGGTCCTAGTCAGAACAACACAGTACATGTACAACAGTGGTCCTAGTCAGAACAACACAGTACATGTACAGCAGTGGTCCTAGTCAGTACAACACAGTACATGTACAGCAGTGGTCCTAGTCAGAACAACACAGTACATGTACAGCAGTGGTCCTAGTCAGAACAACACAGTACATGTACAGCAGTGGTCCTAGTTATTCTACCAACTCAAATGTATTCACTCCTCAGCTTCTAGCCCTCTATGACCTTATCCCAACCATCCTAGCATACTTTTCCATCTGACTACAAACCCTCGACTGGCAGGCTAGCAGCATGCTTCCCTACACTGCCCATAAGTCCATAGCTCGTATTTGAATCTCTAATCCCCGAGAAGGTTAACCCGGTCAACAAATGCCCGCAGAAGTCGCATGTGTCGGCCTAACGGCGCAAGAACGGAGCTCTGCTGTAAACAGGCACAACGCAATCACGTCCGAAAAAAAAAACTCCGGATGAACGCAGCAGAAGAAGAAGAATCTCTAATGCTTCACTTTATCTTCTCTGTTGTCTTCCCTGGTTGAGTAACCCGGTTCCTTTGTCAAGTCACCCGATGTGGAGCAACCCTTTAGTTATCAGTTACAAAATGACCATTTTTACAGACTATTTAAAATATAATAATCAAATAGGTAAAAAGCACTTAGCACACAAACACCACTGAAAGTACTTCCGCCTAAAGCGAGATCATCAAACAGGAAGAAGGATGTTCTAAAAATGTATACATGAATGTGTTTACCGGTGTTGTATCATGTTGTTTCCACGATTGTCATCAACCGATGTCACAGGCATTCCGGGATAACTTCTCTCGCACCACACAAAAAGACTTGTTAGTCGTACGAGAGGAATTGATTACACATTTTATTGCCACTGGCTCTTTGCATCACATCAATGTACAACAAACAGTCGCTAATAAATCACACAAGAATAAATGCACAGAATTTCCTCTCACTAGTCGTTTCCTAACCCTATTGCTAATCTATCTACTCGGCTAACGAAATAAGCATCGACGCTAAGCGATGCGTTCACTACGAAGTCTGTGTCCCGTCTGACTATCCTCCGCGTGCTGATTACACAGTACGCGGAAGGACTTGGGGCGCACTACGGCTGTTGCGTGCGGCCTCATCCAGCACGCTAGAGTAGTGGCCTCTCTTGAGTTTCAGGTTAGTTTTCCGTGTCTATCACGTTGGCGTGATTCTGCCGTGACCAGAGTGCTTACTCTCTGGTTGACACCTCCGTGTCTCATGAGAGAACTGTTTGATAGTTCCCCTTCCTATCTACTCCCTGCACCTACCATGCCCTCATGTAGGGGCACTGGGTTACCTCTAATCTACTTGAGGTAGACCACTCTTTCAGGGTGGTATTCGTTCCTATATAACTGAGTCTTTGACACACACCCTCCCCTCCTGTGTTGCGTTACAAACTTTGACTCATGGTTGTGACGCAAGAGGTTTCTAAAAATTAGTGTAGCTAATTTTTGTCAAAGACTACTGATAACTTGGTTCTGGGTACCTCAATAGACTTCTACTGACTATTGTCACAGTGTAGTATCACTTTACTTGGCTACTGGTGATCGCCACAAACTTGTCTGGTTGGCGTGAGCCCTCTTGTCAATCGCAATATTATATTAATTAGAGGTTTGTCTGAACCAGACCATTGTCTTATAAGACCTGCCCTCAAATAGCAAATTAACTCACTACCCATACAAAGTTGACTTTCTTAGGGTCAACACACGAATTGCTTCATGTCCCCCATATAATATCAAACAACCCTTGCACAAGCTGTGTGCGACAGGTTTTACCTATCTCGCTTCCGCGTGTAAAGTTATCTTCCACTGTTAAGTTAGTGTTTCGTTGTCTATCGTGTCCCCTTACCCGGAGTTATGTTCATTAGTTCTAAAATGTATGTGCTTTACATGTGTGTTTTGCTGGTTGTTTGCGTGTTTGAATCTAACTACTAATATAATTTAACTTCTAACATGTGTGTCTGTCTATCCATATGTATGTAAGTTAGTTTTCAAGTGCCATAATTCGGTTAACTGTTGCCACAAACAAGTGTATAACACTAATTCGTGACTACGTTTCCGTCTTATGAGACTTAAAATACTTTCTCTAAGGTTTACTCTAAACTACACACAATACATTCGAGACAGCACATTTCAACATTGAAAGCAAACACTTGACGCAGACAAATAATAAAAAGTCGCGCTGAGCGGCAGAAAAAATCCGCTGGCTGCCTTCACTCTCCATTGTATATTTACCATTTTCTCTCACTTTCACACTTCTGTTACACATCTTTTATTCTCACAATTATTTAAAAACCTTGAAGTGACACTGTACAAGTTTGGCTCAGTTTGAAAAGAGTTGAGCTTAATGACTGTGCGTAACTTACTGCACGAGTCATGTATTTACAAAATATTTACATGGATGAAATAGGGTTGATAGTTTGTACCCTGATATTATTAAACACTATATTCTATTGAAATACTGATAATCTAACTATCTATATTCTATTTTGTTGTACAAAATTAATCTAATTTAAGGGAAGTGAGCTAACTATCTACAAAAGTGAAAATGATGTGAGATGAGTTATGTCTCTTTATGAAATGGGTAATGTGAAATGTAACAAAAATTATAAATAATGTATTTAATGTTTAAATGAAAAAAATGTAATGGATATTTTTAATCTACATGGTATAAATGATGTATGTTCATGTGTATAATCCTTTTATCCTATAAAGTATAAACTAATTTTAATCCTAAATGATGAGGTTGTTAAAATGTTCAAGAAGATGGAATGACATAAAGTGAAATGAAATGAACTAAATGGTGCTGTTCCTATCTAAACTAAGTGGTACTGTTCCTATCTAAACTTTTTATCCTAGTCTTAATCCTAATCTATTTTCATGCTAAGTAAGTGGGTAAATTACTGATTTATTTAAACTACAAAAAAAAAAAATCTATTATATTCCCTAAATCTAATCTAACTCTATATTAAAGTAACTAATCTCACTATAATTTACCACTATCTTAAAACCGTTATATTACATATCACAATAAATATATTTATACATGGTATTTATTTACCTCAGGCTAGTGGTTGCCATAATGTATAGAAATTGCTTTCGTTGGCCTAGTTTATATATACACAACTATCCTGGGTATACTAACTACACTACACAGTCATACTTGTGTCTTATGGGTATTCTTGCACTCGTCGAGTCCGCTGGTGTCGTAGACAAGTATCTTCGTGTCTGTTATTTTACATTGTTTTGACACTGTTCTTATGTGATTAACACAGGTGATTCACCGGAACATAAATGGAGCATAGTAAGTAACGAGCTGTCTATGTACACACGGTGATTTCCCTGTTCTTGGCGCACAGTTCTTATTCTGCTGTCTACGGACACATGGTAGTTCACTGTTCTTAGCACACAGTCCTGATCCTGATGTCTATGTATTCAATAGTATATTCTACACAGGATATTTTAAGTGTACTAAATGAACATTTCTTAACCTACCTATTCATGTGGAATATCAGGTATTTCTACCTCAGATGGTCGACTAAGGGTATCAGCAAGAATGTTATCCCTACCCTTAATATGCTCTATACTAAAAGTATAATTCTGTAATATTAATGACCACCTGTAGATGCGGTCATTGCGATGTACCCCACTTTGTATGACCGTGATTGGGGAGTTGTCAGTCTGGACTACGAAGTGATTACCCGCCAGAAATCGATGCAACTTCCTCACCGAATAGATGACGCTTAGGGCTTCCAACTCTGATATGGAATATCTGGACTCAGCCGGTGTGATCTTGCGGCTCACGTAGCAAATTGGATGGAAGATGCCATCATAAAACTGGCCTAGTACTGCAGCGATGGAAATCCTGCTGGCATCTGTCCTAAGATAATAAACGAGCCTAGGATTAGGCAAACGGAGGATTGGTACATTACTAAATAGGATTTTCAATTTTGACAATGCAGAAATTAATAATGCATCTTTGACATCTAATTTTACTGATGCTTTTAAAACATTTGAAAATACACTTGTAATTTCAGCTAAGTTCGGTATGAACTTGCTATAATAATTTACTAAACCCAAAAGGCTCCTGACCTACTTCTTTGTTGTAGGCATGGTCAGGTTCATAATTTTAGTAATTATTCTATTGTCAGTTTTCAGTTGTCCTTGTGAAATGACATGACCCAAAAAATCAATTTCTTGTAGGCCCAATTCGACTTTGCTCGGTTTGACAGTGAGACCGAAGAGTCGCAACCTATCGAAGACATGTCTGAGTTTCAGTAAGTGTGTTGTCCAGTCATCTGTATAGACGCAAATATCATCTATATATGTCACCGTATTCGTCACTCCATGTAGTAAATCTCTAGTTAAGCGTACGAAAGTGGCAGGAGCATTACGAAGTCCGAAAGGAAGAAATCGCCACTCGTAAAGACCTAGAGGTGTTGAGAAGTCAGTAAGATGGATAGATTGAGTCTTCATAGGGACCTGCCAATATCCCTTCGTAAGGTCTAATTTAGAGAAGATTTTAGAGGTGGACAGATCCAGAATAAGATCTTCGCAGGAAGGAATTGGTTCTGCGTCGATCTTAGTGACATTGTTGTGTTTTCTATAGTCCACACAAAGACGAATTGTGGAGTCTTTTGTCTTGACCAGGACGATTGGAAAGGAGTACTCAGATGTAGATTTTTGAATGATTTCACTAGCTTCTAAATTAAGAATTTCCTTATTTAGACTTTCTCTATAGCTAAGTGGGATAGAGTACGGCCTGCATTTGATAGGCTTTGAGTCCGAAAGAAGGATGGAGTGCTCGATCCTGTCTGTCCTACCTGGAATGTCGGAAAATATGTCCTTATATTCAGTCACTAATTCTATTATCTGTCGTCGTTGTTCTTCCGTTAGTCCCGTTTCTAATCGTATACACTCTAATGTCGCAGTCTTGTCCACAATTGGAACAGGTAGTTCCATCCCGTCGTCGTCTACCTGATTCAGTACGGTTGTGGTGCTAAGTGCGTTTTCTGTAACCTCACTAAGTGTATGCATCTCGTCGGCTTTGCCAGTCTCGCTAACTAGTGTAGGTGCGTTGTGTACGTCTGTCGTCTCATCCATAGGTGTGGGTGCATTGTGTTCGTCTGTCTCTAATTCTGTCTCTTGTCGTGAAAAGTAGGGTTTCAACATGTTGATATGAAATATCTTTAAGTGTCCGTTTATCGATATTTCATAATCGACATCCGAAAGTTTTTGTATCACCTTGAAAGGCCCTTGCCATGAAGTTAACATGTTATTACGTTTGTCAGGTAGTAATAGCAATACATCTTGACCAGGTTCAAGACTTATGGGTCTAGCACTTTTGTCGGGATTGTGATTGAGGATATCTGCACTGTTCACTGGAGTGAGTCTATTCTTCTCCTCCCAGGCAGCTATTTCTTCATCTGTGCAGTGTCTTAGTTGGGGTAGACACCCAAGAATTAACTCAGTACAAGGGTTGTCTAGTATTGCACATGTAAAGGTACCAGAAAGGAATGGGGTGTTTATACGGACTCTTGCCAGAGGATAGGTTTCTATATTTCCTGAAAAAGTACGGCATTTTACAGAGTCACCAGTATAATATTTTGGATCAACCAGTTCCTTCTTTACACCAATAATAGAGCTACCACTATCAAGCAAACATCGGCATGGCTTATCATTGACCAATGCAGCGTGAAACATCAAATTGCCTCTGGAGGCTACAGCTGCGTTTGCATTCTCTAAGGAGGATGTTACAATGTGTCCACATGTGAGTTTGCCGTCTGCATAAAATTCATTCTTTGGCGGCCTAGGCACTTATTGGAATAGTGCCCGTAGCTCGAACAGAAGAAGCATTTGACTGCACGCCTGTATGCAGTTCTTTTGTTTTGTTGTTTCTTAATGACCATCTCAAGATGTGTCGGATAGTTTGGTGATTTATCACACATAGCATAAGTATCATGAAAAAGTTGGCAATAGACACATTTCGACTCTTTTTTATCTTTCTTGTCGACTCTATGAAATGGTTTTTTATTGCTCTGATAGCTTTTAGGTTGGTCCTTAACAAAAGAGACTATTTCAGAGTCGCTATTTGATGTCTTAAAAATATCTCTATTTGAGGAAAAATATGCAGAGCCTTTCTTTTCAAATTGTTCTATGGTCTCAATGTCTGACTGCTGAAGGAATTTAGCGAAAGGAGATGGTATTGTGGATATGACTTTATCCATGGCTATTAAATTTTTAAGTTTTTCAAAGTCCTTTCCTATATTTGCTGCATTAAGCCATCTATTTAGTACGCTCTGGACATTCGAGACATAATCGATGAAAGTCTCACTTGGTTTTGGTTTTAAATTTGACAATTGCACTTGATACCCAGGGGCGTCAAGTAAGAAATGTTGCATTATCCTATCGTGGATGTACTGATAGTTAGATCTAAGATCAGTTGGTATTGATTCTATAACTTTAAGGGGCCACTGAGGTTCTTCATGTAGATCATGGCCCACATATCGATTGGTACTTGATGGTATTTCAGTTGATACTCGACATTTTCTGTCCAGGCTGATATGGAATCTTCTTTACAGAATGACTTAATAATGTTTTTGTACTTATTAAATTTATTTTCTTCTTGTTGACTTCTTAGTTTTGTAGCGGAGATCTCTAAGTGTGAATCTACATCCATACCTTTCATCTTTAACTGTGACTCTGATTCAACTTGTATTTGTTTTTCTTTTACTCTTGCCATTTCATCTATCTCTCTTTGCTTTAATTCTCTCTCCTGATCTAATTGGTTTTGCTTAATCTCCTTATCATGTTCTAATTGTCTTTGTTTAATCTCTTTATCATGTTCTCTTTCTCGTACACGTTCCTCTCTCAGCATCTTTTGCTTCCTTAAATTTTTTATCAGCATATTGCTCTAAGTCCTTTCCTGTGTATTCTAATTCCTTGCCTGCTTTATGAAATCAGCTAAAGTTGCCATGTTGTTGGGTAATTAGATAGAGTTGATAGGCACTCAAATATTTACTCACTTATTTATATTAGATATGTCAGGTTTTTCAATCCCTGAGTACAAAAAATATTCTTAGATTACAACCTGAAAAACAGCTCACAAACAATATGCTAATATATCACACGCTGAAAAAGAGATGCATTATTAATCATATTGCATGCAAAATCATTTGGGTATACTCATCTTAACATTCCAGATCAATCATGTACAATCGTTTGGCACCTCAAGTCCAATCGTCTGGCAATACCACACACAGCTTGCGTTATGCTTATGACCAGCTGTTCTGCCTGGTTATCAAGAGCATCAACAATTAACCACTTGTAAACGATATATAATTTTAGACAATTTTGTACAATCACATGCCCCAGGACAATACAGTGTGGTTTAATTATTAATAAATGTCACTGTCCTGTCTTCGTTCTAACGTCTTCTGCCTTCCCTAACTCTAACTGTTTAATTTATGGAAGTGTTGTGCAGACTGCGTCTCATTTGCATAGCAATAGTAGTGCCATCGCGACGGTAAGAAATAGAAAAAGTATGTAAATAATTAAATAAATGCTTTGAAATAAATATAAAGGTAATAATAATGTTCAAATAAATAAATATATTCAATAAATAACTTATATAACCAAATAATATTTGATATAAGCCAACGATTCAGGCGAGCAGCCGCTTTGCGATTTGTCAACAATCAGACGCTGATTGCAAATGGCGTAACGCAGCTGTTTGTCAGTCGCGATACGTCACCCGCGCAGCGCTATTTTTAGATTGGAAAAATCAATATTGTTCTCGGCTCATTTTTGTGTATCGCTCCGCCGTGAATCATATTTGACAATTAGTAGTAAATAAATAAGTAATTGTAGAAATAAATGATACAAAACTATAATAATAATACTTACAAATCAGAAGAAAACATGTTCATAAGCACAAAATACTTTAGTAAGTATAAATAAACATAATTTGGTCACGATGGGCACAGCTCGCACTTTGTTCTGTCTGCACACGCCATTCCCCTTAACATAAATTAAACCCTGTGATTATCTAGCCGTAATACTATTTTAGAGCCGTGGGTGAGTGTTTTAGCTTGAACAATTGTCCAAGCTACACTTCTGACACCACTTTATCCTAGCCTGTCATCAACCGATGTCACAGGCATTCCGGGATAACTTCTCTCGCACCACACAAAAAGACTTGTTAGACGTACGAGAGGAATTGATTACACATTTTATTGCCACTGGCTCTTTGCATCACATCAATGTACAACAAACAGTCGCTAATAAATCACACAAGAATAAATGCACAGAATTTCCTCTCACTAGTCGTTTCCTAACCCTATTGCTAATCTATCTACTCGGCTAACGAAATAAGCATCGACGCTAAGAGATGCGTTCACTACGAAGTCTGTGTCCCGTCTGACTATCCTCCGCGTGCTGATTACACAGTACGCGGAAGGACTTGGGGCGCACTACGGCTTTTGCGTGCGGCCTCATCCAGCACGCTAGAGTAGTGGCCTCTCTTGAGTTTCAGGTTAGTTTTCCGTGTCTATCACGTTGGCGTGATTCTGCCGTGACCAGAGTGCTTACTCTCTGGTTGACACCTCCGTGTCTCATGAGAGAACTGTTTGATAGTTCCCCTTCCTATCTACTCCCTGCACCTACCCTGCCCTCATGTAGGGGCACTGGGTTACCTCTAATCTACTTGAGGTAGACCACTCTTTCAGGGTGGTCTTCGTTCCTATATAACTGAGTCTTTGACAACGATATTTAACTTTCTGGCGTTGTATCATGTTGTTTCCACGATATTTAACTTTCTGGCGTTGTATCATGTTGTTTCCAGGATATTTAACTTTCTGGATCGCTGTGGCAGGTCGCCTTCTGGTTTCTCTATCTGATTCCATTGCTAACATTTCTACAGGTGGAAACTTTCTCTGGACTTTCCATTTCACAACATAAATATCTAACGCGAAAATAAAATAAAATAATGTACAGAAGTAAAATAACAAAAGAATTAGTTAGTTAGTTAGTTAGTTGAGGGTTCCAACTTCCGGCAAAGGGTCATCCCCATATTGCTCCGATCCTGTGCCAGTGAATATCACACAAAATGCTCTTCACTGCCCTATGTGAACAATGGAATAGACAGGAGTGTTGGCTAGCCAACAGCCCGCACAGGTACACTGTGCATAATGCCGCCGCCAGAATGCCAACACAAAAGTCCTCCACGAAAAATAGTTCATCGTCGATGGAAACGGCAGTCACCAGAAAGACTTCATTGATCCGGGTTTTATCCCATATTGCTCGGTCTCTTTCCGCAGGGCGACCCACCGAAAGCGCCGCACAAAGCACGAACTCCGTAGCTACAGCGCCGACTCGCAGGAGTCTCCTGAAAAAAGTACTTGTGAACCGAAAAGGCAAACCAGTCAATCCAGCAACAGCCGGCCGCCATCGTTCCGAACACGCAGTTCATGCTAAAAACAACCACGGGCTGATGCAAAAGCATTCCACGCGAAATTGACAAAAGAATATATACGACCAACCACTTTGGAAGCATGTAAATATATTGGTCATCATAATCAAGTGCCGTGCCGACTAGCGTAGGCGTTCATGACTCTCCACAGATTTCGGTCTTTGGTTTTCTGGATCAACTCTGCCGTTGTTATTACTCCATGCCACCATCGCAATCCATCCAGCATTATTTCTCGTGGTCTGCCTCTCTTCCCCGCGATCTTTCCAGTTGTCACGATGTTCTCCAGCGCCTCTCTTCTCATCACATGAACAAAGAAAGCTGTTTGTCTCTTTCTTATTGTTGTATATAATGTTCTATTTTCGCTAAAGTCTTTAAGGCATTCGTAGTTACTTACTTTGGCAGTCCAAGGAATTCGCAACATTCGTCTAAAGAACCACATCTCTGTTGCTTCTAATATCTTCCTAATTTGTTCATTTATATTCCAAGATTCACAGCTATACAGCAAAACAGGTTCTATATAGCTCTTCAGCACTCTCTTTCTTACATCAATGATAGTGACTTATTGCATAAGATATTCTTCATTTTCTGAAATGCAGCCTTTGCTTGCCCTATTCGGCTCTTGATCTCTTTCATCTGATGTTATAAATGTCCTAAGACATTTAAAACTATCCACTTGGTGAAGAATTTTCCCTTCTATCTCTATTTCACATTTGGGTGTCACCTATGTCTTTGATATCACCATTGTTACTGTTTTCTTGATATTTAAGGAGAGTCCTTTCTTTGAACCCTCTGTATATATTGATCCCTAGTCAGGTCTTAGTCAGATATGACTGAGCTACCGTATGACAGTAGACGGTACTACCTGCTTTCTGTCAGCGCCGAAATTTGGGCGGCGCTTACCAAACCCGACACCCCACATTGTGCCAACGGCTTCGGGCGGAAGAGCGCAATTGGGAGGGTACTAGCCTTATCCTGGTGCGAGGAAATGCAACCCAAAGACAAAATAAGTCATGGCAGGGCAGACCAGACCCTAGGCCTTGGTTGGCAGCTGGTCTAGGATCGAAGCTCCGATAGGCGGACAGTTAGAGCATTGCTTTGCTGATCCGGCAGCTTCTGCAGCTTGTCTTGTTCCAGATGTATAGGTGTTAACTTTCCTCTGGAGTGAACTAGGCAGGCCGAGAGAGGGATCATGCTGCATGGGTAACACATGGTTTCTTTATTTTAGCCCAGGCTTTGTGCTATGGAGAGGCAATAACTCCATCCCTGGTCTTAACCGGTCTCGGAATCATAAGGGAAACATCAGAAGCATGTATGAAGGGATAAAGAAAGCCTGTGGTCCAATGATCAAAAGAAGCGCACCGCTTAAAACCTTGACTGGAGAAATCATCACTGATAAGAAACAGCAGATGGATAGATGGGTCGAGCACTATTTAGAGCTTTACTCAAGTGAGACCAAGCTAGCGGATGATGCCCTCAACGCCATAGAGGCCCTACCAACTCTTGACCACCTGGACACACTTCCCACTATAACAGAAGTTAAGTGTGCTATAAATGAGCTTGCATCTGGCAAGGCTCCAGGTAAGGATGGGATTCCAATAGAGGTAATCAGGAGTGGGCAAGACACACTCGCTCTACAGATCCACCAGCTAATAGAGCTCTGCTGGCGAGAAGGACAAGTCCCACAGGATTTAAAAGATTCAAACATCATAACGCTGTACAAGAACAAGGGAGATCGGAGCGACTGTAACAACTATAGGGGTATCTCACTTCTGTGTATTGTTGGGAAAGTATTTGCCAGAATTGTCCTGCGCAGACTTCAAGTCCTGGGAGATCAAGTCTACCCCGAATCACAGTGCGGCTTCCGTCAGAACCGGTCTACCATTGATATGATATTCTCATTGCGACAGATGCAAGAAAAATGCCGGGAACAAAATCAGCCACTGTTTATTGCCTTCATCGACCTCACAAAGGCATTCGATTTGGTCAGTCGTGAGGGTCTGTTCAAAGCACTAAGGAAGATTGGCTGCCCACCAACTCTTCTGTCCATTGTGGAATCGTTCCACACAGGCATGAAGGGTATAATCAAGTTTGATGGCTCAACTTCAGAAGAGTTTGAAATCAAGAGTGGAGTTAAGCAAGGTTGTGTACTAGCCCCCCACCCTCTTTGGGATATACTTTTCATTTCTACTGAAATATGCCTTTCGTGATCAGGATGACGGTATATACATTCACTCACGCTCAGATGGTGGCCTCTATAATGCTCAGAGATTGAAGGCCAAGACCAAAATTAGCAGGGTACTAATCAGAGAGTTGCTTTTTGCGGATGATGCTGCGATTACGACCCACTCTGAGGAAGAATTACAATAGCTACTATCTGCATTCTCCAATGCTTGTTCTGAATTTGGTTTAACAATTAACAAAAAGAAGACACAGATTATGTCACAAGGGGCACATGGTGTACCATCAATCTTTATTGACGACGCCGAACTGGAGATAGTAGACCATTTTACATATCTAGGATCAGAGGTAAATAGCAAATTATCCCTCGATCAGGAAATCAACATCAGGATTGGCAAGGCAGCAACAACAATGAACATGTTAGCAAAAAGAGTCTGGGAGAACAGGAAGCTTACTGCCAAAACAAAAGTCCTCGTCTACCAAGCCTGTGTCCTTAGTACTCTTCTTTATGGCAGTGAAACCTGGACAACTTACTCACGCCAAGAGAAACGTTTAAACAGCTTTCATATGCGGTGTCTGCGAAGAATACTTGGTATTAAGTGGCAAGACAAAATCACAAATACTGAAGTATTGGAAAGATCGGGTTGTGTGACGGTTTATTCCATGCTCAGTCTTCGTAGACTTAGATGGATAGGACACGTTAGGAGGATGGATGATGGTAGAATACCAAAGGACATCTTTTTTGGTGAATTACAGACGGGTAGGTGATCTCAGGGTCGACCTCTACTACGATACAAAGATGTGTGTAAGCGGGACATGATTGATACAGGCATTGATAATGCACATTGGGAGCACGTCGCCGCTGAACGTGTTGCATGGAGGGCAACTATCAGAAATGGAATAAAGACAAAGGAGAAAATGATTGCAGATAAAGCACACACAGAGCGTGAGAGACGTAAGATGGTGCAAAATAGTGGAAATGACCATGTTTTCACATGCACCTACTGTGGGCAAACATTTGCAGCACGAATTGGCCTTACCACCCACACTCGCCACCGCCATGGGTCGTAGTTATTAAGCCATTTTGAAGCACAATGTACCAAACTATCGTCTGTAAGACGGAAAGGTGCCAATGATATATTGATACCCCCCCCCCCCCCCCAAAAAAAAAAAATAAAAATATGTGAAACTAAGGTGAAAATACGATCTGTTAAAATGTTTGGGCGATGATTAAAATTTAATATTTGATCTGATTAAATTGTCGTTCTATGATTATACAAAAAATGCGATGTGCTCAAATTTGTGTGTTATGATTAAAATTAAAAATATAATCGAATCAGATTTCTGTGTCATCATTAAAATTGGAAACATGATCTGTTCATAGTACTGTGCTATGATTAAAATTGGAAATATCATACTGTCAAAGTACTGTTGTATGATTAAAATGGAAAACGTGATCTGTTTAAATTATTGTGCTTTGATTAACGGATGACAACCCTTCTGTTTTTAGGCATTGCTCTTCTAATAGTGACAGCTATCGAATCTAGCCAATGGCTTGAGCACATCAATCAAGTAAGTTGTTGGCAAAACCAAGCTTGATTTTTTAAAACTTTTAAATTAGGAAGAGATTGGAAGCAATAGAGACGTGGTTCCTTAGGCGAATGTTGCGAATTCCTTGGACTGCCAAAGTAACTAACGACGATGCCTTAAAGAGGCTAGCGAATATAGAACATTATATACAACAATAAGAAAGAGACAAACAGCTTTCTTTGGTCATGTGATGAGAAGAGAGGCGCTGGAGAACATCGTGACAACTGGAAAGATTGAGGGGAAGAGAGGCAGAGGCAGACCACGAGAAATGATGCTGGATGGGTTGCGACTGTGGCATGGAGGAATTTCAACGGCAGAGTTGATCCAGAAAACCAAAGACAGAGATCTGTGGAGAGTCATGAACGCCTACGCCAGTCGGCACGGCACTTGATGATGTATACGGTTGGCATTGTTTACACTTTATAGCAAATATATTCTATAGATGTAAATACTCGGCAGCGAGTAATCAAATGATGAAGGAATCGAAGCAAGGGAAATGTGGTTCTTGAGAATAATGTTGTGGACAGAGAAAAAACCAAACCCGGATTTATTCATCCAAAGCAGCAGGTAATTCTAGATCACCGATATAAACCATGTTGACAAGACATATGGCATTTATGGAGTAGTAACAGAAGAGTTGGAAAAGAAAAATTAGCCTCACGTGGAGAATATTCTCACAAAGAGAGGCAAGGGAAGACAGAGGCAGATGAACGTGGACAGATTAAACAGCCAGGCATCACATAGTATAAGCAACATGAAATGACTGAGATACAATATCAAATGACTGAGATACATGGAAAGTCATGATCATCGATCTGCCCGAGACCTGACACTGAAAGAAAAAGAAGAAGAAGAGGAAGAAGAGAAGGAAGAAGAAGAAGAAGGAGGAGGAGGAGGAGGAGGAGGAGGAAGAGGAGAGAAAGAAGAATGAGAAGAAGTTCCAGAACTTATGGAGAGAACTGTACATACTCCTGAAAATCAAGAGGCGGGAAACAGACAACAGCACAGCACACATTGAGAAACTCTTTGAATATTATGACTAGACAGTTTTTTTTTCTCTGGAACCAAAGACAAAGAGACAGACAGACAGAAAAATAGACACAGAAAGAAAGAGAGAGAGAGAGAGAGAGAGAGAGATAAAGAGAGAGAGAGAGAGAGAGAGAGAGAGAGAGAGAGAGAGAGAGAGAGAGAGAGCTAAAACGTGGAGAAGAGAATTAGAGACATTAATGACACGGGGTAGGGAAAGGGGGGGAGGGGGGGGGGTGGGCACAGGACTGTGCTGCAGAATTGAGGAAAAGATAGGAGGGTTTCAAGAAAACTGCTCGTTAGGGTGAAAGCAGGCAGAAGAGGAAGACCATCTCCCGAACACGCCTCAAGACGTGAAGGAGGTTGCTTACTTGTCTATGTTCGCTGATGTTCTGATGTGATTCTTACAACACCAGCCATTAAGCTATAACCACATAGCTCTGTTAGTCACTTTGGAAATCTAGACTTGGCTTGTAGCAAAACTCTCTCTGCCTCCTCTCCACTTCGTTCTCGTATAACTTCCATCCTTATTTGATGATACACATACATTCTATTGGTTGAGTAATGTAGTGACACACACAGACGTGTATATATATATATATATATATATATATATATATATATATATATATATATATATATATATATATATATATATATATATATATATATATATATATATATATATATATATATATATATATATATGCCTATATGAATATTCCAATATTCAGGCAGGGAGAAGAATTTTATTTGTTGTGGGACTGGTTCTTATCGCCATTGGAACAGGAGGCGTCAAGGCCAATGTCAGTCCTTTCGGAGCTGAACAAGTCGAGTATCTTGGCCAGGATACGGTTAACTCGTTCTTCAACTGGTAAGTGCGGTATTAACTCTTGTTTAAACAATGTGAGCCTCAAAATATACTGCACCTTATTACCACAAAGAAGACGCGAAGTTCTGACCACTCTTTATGTGTAGTCAGATGGAGTTTGTACATATGTCTTTCTGTGTCTATGTTGAGTCATGTTTATACATTAGTCTTCCTGGTCAGCCCTCTCCGTAGTGAAGAGGTTACCGATGCAGCTTATAATCCCATATACTCACGTTCGAAACACAGCTGATGGCGATTTCGCATCAGACTGCTTTGCGTTGGTTTTGTTTTTACGAAATGGTATGGTTGTCGGTCGTTCAGAAATCAATGGCAAACTACTGAACGTAAACTTGCCAAGAGATCACAACAGCATAAAATGCTGATGTTGACTGTTAAATCCTGTAAAGGATATGCAATTAACTTAAGCTGGACATAAATTAGATCATGTTTATATTAAAGACTTTCTTAACGAGCCGCCTCTGTGATGAAGGGCATACAATTGCAATTAGTATTCCCACATACCGGGTTCGAAACACAGCTCCGGGCGATTTGGAAGCAGACCGTCTTGCATTGGTTAACCATACAAAAGTATGGGTGTCGGTCGTTCAGAAAGCATTGACAAACTGCTGAACGTAAATCTGCCAACAAGCCAACAAATCACGAACAGTCAAAATGCTCAGGTAGACTGCAACGTCATGTAAAGGATATACAACTAACCTTTTTCTTTACGTCCGTAAGATTATATTTGTATCCAAGACTTTTTGAGAGAATGATGGATTATGTTTCCACAAAAACTTGCCGGACGTACATTTGATCATGTTTATACATTTGACTTTCTTAACTTCCGTTAGATCATGTTTATACATCAGACTTTCTGGAAGTACATTTGATCATGTTTATACATCAGACTTTCTGGAAGTACATTTGATCATGGTTATACATTAGACTTTTTGGACGTACATTGGATCATGTTTATACATAGACTTTCTGGACGTACACTGGATCATGTTTATAATAGACTTTCTGGACGTACATTGGATCATGTTTATACATAAGACTTTCCTTTAGTTTTCCTTTGTCCTTTAGATCATGTTTATAGATCAGACTTTCTGGACGTACGTTGGAGTATATTTATACACAAGACTTTCTGGACATACACTGGATCATGTTTATACATCAGACTTTCTGGACGTACATTTTGTGTGTGCATATCCTCTACAGAACATCGCTGTCAACACCAGCATTGTTATGCTGTTGTGGTCTGTTGGCAAGTTTTGTGTTTAGGAGTTTGCCATTGATTTCTGAACGACTGGCTCCCATACCAATTCGTTAAAACCCAGCCAACGCGGTTTGCTGCCAAATCGGACACAGCTGTGTTTCGAACGCAGGTACGCGGAATTACGAATCACGTTCGTAACGCCTTTGCCACGGAGACCGATGGACGTACCCTGGATCATGTTTATACATCAGACTTTCTGGACGCACCTTGGATTATATTTATTCATAATACACGCGCTTAAAATAGACTGCACCTGTCTGACACCTTGCCGTCATGACAGACGATAATTTGTTACATTGCGCAGTGTATGTTTAATGACTGTGCTTGCAAACATTGCCATTCCAAGTTTTGTATTCACCCTCTGTGGAGTTCATGCAACATAAAAGGTAAATACAATACCTGGAATGGTAATATTTTCAAAAACCCACAGTCATTTAAAAAAAAAAAAAAAAAAAACAATGTACAACCCATGGCGGCAGCGATTGTTATACCTCTCCATAGCACAAAACCTGGATTGAATTTTAGAGACCATATGTTGCCCTTGCAGCAAGATCCGTCTCTCGCCTTCTTAGTTTACTCCAGAGGAAAGGTAACACCAATACATCCGGAACAAGGCAAGTTGCACAAGTTGAGTTGCCGGATAAGCAAAGCAATGCTCTAACTGCCCGCCTGTCAGAGCTTCGATCCTAGACCAGTTGCCGACCAAGGCTTAGGGTTTGGTCTGCCCTGTCGTGAGATTTAAACTTTAAGTTGCATTTTTTTCGCACTAGGATAAGGTTTGTAGCCTCCCGATTGCACGCCTCTGCCTGAAGCCGTTGGCGGAATGGGAGGGGGGGGGGGGGGGTCGTGTTAGCTTTGGTGAACGCCGATCAACATTCGGCGCCAACAGAAAGTAGATAGTACCGTCTACTGTCATATGGTAGATCAGTCATATCTGACTAAGACCCGACTAAAACAGAGTGCACCAGAGAACTACAAAACGGGGTTAATAGTGAAGCAATGTCCCAATTTCACTCCATACTGGGTGTTTGGTAAATATTTCTTGTCATGAATACCTAGTGTGGTTAAACCAACAAATCAGATAATGGCACCCCGTGAAGGTTAACCCGGTCAACAAATGCCCGCTGACGTCGGATGTGTCGGTCGACAGGTGCAAATATCGCAGCTTTGCTGTATACAGGCACAACGCAATTACGTCCAAAAATATTCCGAATGAACGCAGAAAAAGAAGAAGAAGATACTGGCATTAACGCAACATTGACACGTGAGTACTTGCGGTCTGTTGTCGGAGCATGAGGATTTTGAGAAACGTAAATGAGAACTCACTCAGGAAATCCATACATCATGTGCCATACCGATAAGCGTGGGCGGTCATGTTCCGCCATCTCACTCAATCACCAGAGTCGTGGATCAGCTCAGTGTTTCTGTCTCGGCCATGCCACGTGGCCAAGCCATCCAGGTATTTACTTCTCGGTCTTTCCCTTGGTCTGTACCCTTCGATTTTGCCAGTTGTCACCAAGTTCTCCAATTTATTTCTTTTCATAACATGCCCAAACAATTTTGACTGTCTACGTCTAATGTCTCTAATTAGTTTACGATCTTCATTTGTTTCTTGAAGAATTGTTCAATGGTTTTTCTATTTGTCCATGGTATTCTTTGCATTTTCCTCAGAAACCAAATTTCTGCAGCCATCAGATGTTTTTCAGCTTGACTGCTCATTGTCCACGCTTCACATCCATACAAAAGTACAGGTTCTATGTAGCACATCAACACTAGAGATTAATGAAATAGTGAACCAAAAAAGTCGTAATGCGTATTAATCACATGGCGTAGTAATTAGATCGTGAACCATGGTCCCGAGGGGACACACTTCTCCTGTCTGTCTGTCTGTCTGTCTATCTGTCTGTCTGCCTGTCTGTCTGTCTGCCTGCCTGCCTGCCAGCCAGCCAGCCAGCCAGCCTGCCTGTCTCTATGTCCCATGTCTCTTTTCTCTTGTCTCTCTCTCTCTCTCTCTCTCAACCCCAGCCATGTTAGTGTCTATATAGTCATATTGGCTATCAAGACAGTCCACCAATTGAACACTTCCTCCTTCAGTACTTACTAGCAAGGCAACACTGTAACTTGCTCATGTTTTAATTGATATCTCCTGGACTTCTGCTACCTCTTCGCTGTTTGCCTTCACCTATTCCCAGGAGAAGTATTTTCAGCAACGAACCGTGTCGACTATAAACCATGCAAGGTATTGTTGGATTCTTCACCATTGACAACAGCAGTTCTTGGTAGCATTCACATTCATATGTATTTGTTCCTTACGAATATGTTCTTTTAATTAAATTGTCTGCATATTTTAGTTTAGTAATGTTAATGATCAATTCTGTGCAGGTTCTACTGGATTACAGCTGTTGGCTCCGTGATTGCGTACACGGGAGTTGCTTACATACAGCAGAACATCAGCTTTGTGTGGGGGTTCGTGACCCCACTCATCACCATGCTGTCGGCCGTGCTTGTCTTTGTGATGGCCAAACCGCTGTACAGCACTTCTACACCCGAAGGTTAGTCTTAGCTTGTTCAATAAGGTCACAACACCAATCACAAATGCTGCAGGTTAGCAGACATCCTGCTCTACTAAATGTTAAGATAAATAGACACCTATGAAGTTAAATATTTAAATATCTAGGAAGTATGATCACAGAGGATGGTAGAATCGACAGAGAAATCGAAATTAGATGTTACAATGCGAGTGGGCTTATATATCAACTATCACCCATACAGAAACACCCACATGTGCTCATGTCCGCAAAACCATAGACAATAAATAACTTATTCATACCAACCCTAGGCTACCAAGGTCAGATATGAACATTTTTCAAATCAACACAAGTGAGATGAGATACGTAAAAAGAAGTGACAACTTACCCGGCAGAGTAAGAAATAATGATATTAGACAGACAGCTGGATAAACATCTTGTGATTTATATTTTGAAATACAGAAGATCAAATGGTTCGGTCATCTCGCGAGAATGCAACACCATCAGTTACCAGCATTGGCGCTACACAAAAGATCTGATACGAAAGCAAGACGACACCAAATACATTGTACTATCACACGGAATGACACTATCGAGTGCCACCCATCGGGCGCTGGAACGGCAACTATTTTTTTCCTACGACGATTGACAGCAAAGGTGGAGGATGATGGTGATCAACCACAATAATTAATTTTTCGCAATGTATGTGTTTACTACACCGTTATACAACACATTAAAACCCCAAGGTTGGTAGTTACATGTCAAGTCAAGTCACAACATCAATGACAATAATTCAACGTGGCTCCTGTGTACGCTGTAACACTGGAAATCTTCCACTTCTTTGCATCTTTCGTGCGGAGAACGCCACATCTATTTATGCACCTGTTAAACTCCATATCGCAGGTCCGCATGACCGAATGGATAAGAACGGTATTCTGAAACATCCGGTGTGCTGATGCCGAGGTTAGCGGTTCATCCCTGTCTTCGTCTTGCTCTTATCTAGGTAACTGAACTTGGGTTCATACAGGCAACAATAAATCTGTTCGCTATGAGATCGAATATTTATTGTGTATACATATACAGTATGCGTTGGCGCATATTACATATCACAGCTGGTTAACATCAAACACATAGTTATCATACAACAGTCTAGCAAACTATCTAGCCTATGTCTATATATCTATTGATATCTATAGAGTCCCTCAAAGGCAGGCCCTGTTGCCTCTCTCAAGTCCGTCTGTCCTCTCCCGGTCTCCGCGTGTCCCAATCCGTGTTATACCGGACAGCTGGACTAAAATGTTGGCCTGTCGTCCTTACTTCGGGACGTAAAAATAGTGTGTATGGACTACGCTTGAGTTCAAAGCGAGCGAGCGCAAAAAAAAAAACAACAACTCTATATGCACCTGACAAACTCAAAGGTCATCATGTCCGACTTCAATATGCCTTTATGTCTGATTTACTCTGTCTAGACCAGGGGTGGCCAACACGAGGCCAGCGGGCCGCATGCGGCCCGCCGGGGGTCATGTTGCGGCCTGCGGAGCTAGGTCAAATGAACATAAATGTTAACTTTATTGTACATATCACCAAAAGTACATTACATCATGAGTCGTTGTGATATATTTCCAATATTTTATGCCTATCAACGACACTTGGATTCCCTAATAAACTGTGTATTCAAAGGTCACAATGTTAATTCGAGGCCAAGCCCAATTTTTTAGCCATAACACTTAAGCTGCCGGGACGTTTCAAGTTGACAGGAGTTGGAAACTGCGTCCATACGACATAGGAAAGCGTGTGACCATCTGGTGGGTGACAAGAAGACGGGAGATAGCAACACTACTGCCCCCCCCCCCCCCCTCTCTCTCTCTCTCTCTTTCTCCACTTTCTCCAGCCCGGCTCTTTCCGAGACACCATCCTCATCAAGCTGTCATGTTCCGTGCTAAAAGTGCGCCTAGGATAGGTATATTAAAAGAAATCGAGTGGGTGGATTGAATTGAGAAGTTAAGGGGTGAAATTGAGAACTGTAAGGAGTCTGAGAAATGCTTTTCTAGCGACCAGCTGTATTTTTCCGTATTGCGTACAGTGGGGTTCTTTGGACTCCAAGATGGTGGACTGTGCCTTAGCCAAACATGAAGCGTAGTACACATGCTCTAGTTCTCATTTGGAGTGGCTGTTTCATCGGAACAGGATGAAAAGGATTCTCCTTCATATTGCTGTAAGAGCAGAATTTCCTTAATATTATCTGCTCTCCAAGTTTAAGGCAACCTCAACATTACAAAAATCCATTGAGTGAATGATAAATGTTAATAAGAGGATGGCCTGGCCAACACCAATGTACCTACTACTCAAGTAAATGCACCGGCTGAGTCCTCCCTTCATGGCTAGTTGTTAAATTCAGGAGATGGGTTATGAACATTCTCTAAACCTGGCAGTTATCCAGATGGACATTTACAAAACATGGATTGTTTCAACCTAGACATTTTTAAAACCTGAACTTTATCTATGAGGACATTTTGAAAAACTGAACGGTATCATCGTGGATATTTTAAACTTATCACTGCCCGTCGTTTATCATGTATGGATAATTTCCATCCGTGACTGGTGACATTATGGATATTTATGGCTCTTGAAGTTTATCTGCCCTATGGATGTATATAACTCATGAAGTTTATATGCCCTTTGGATGTGTATAACTCTTGAAGTTTACCAGCCCTGTGGATATTGATAACGTCTGAACTTTATCTGAACTATGGACATTTATAACTCCTGAAGTTTATCTGCCCTGTGGATATTCATAACTTCTGAGAAATTTATTATCAGGTATATTTCACCACTTGAGGAATGTTGCACTGGATACTCCCAATTCCGGAACATTTAGCCGAATGAATATGTGCACCTTGGAAACCTATTAACCTGGCTAGTTCTATTCCAGTTACTTGAACATGAACATTCGTAAAGGGAATATTATGGACCATAGACTGTAGGAATCATGGTGGTTTAGTTTGTGAAAAGACCTTGTGGTATTAGATATAAACTCTGTGTTCCTGATATTTCTCTGAGTGGATGTTGTTGAAGGAAGAAATAATATTGGTTGGATATTGGCTGAGAACATAAGTGAGAAACGTAAGATTAATATAGATTATTAATATTATTTTGATGTGGGTTCTTGTTATGTGAATATTCATTATGTATATTTGAGGTATCACTTTACCATGGCGTCAACTAGTAAAGACATTGGACCAAAGAAGAGAAAAATCACAGAAGAATTAAGAAGTTTTCAAGACAGGTGGGCAATAAACTATTTTTTCGTGGAAATTAAAACATAGCTCATATGCTTGATATACAATAGGCAATTTCGACAAGACCAAGTAAATGACTTAAAAACATTTCTGCACAACAAAGGATAATTACTAGAGCGGGTTCAGAGTCAACATGTTATGTAAAAGCTTTGAATAAAATTGGGTGGAACTGTGGCAAAACTGTGAAAATGTAAACAATATAAAATTAAATAAAGTACTGCAGCTTTACATAACAGATTTACGAAACATACAGGACGTTGCGGCGATTAGCCTTCATCAGCAAACAAACACATTAACAAACACAACATATAGTCAAGGAGATTCATGTGACTACATCAAAAGGTGACAACAGGACGAGAAGAACAAAAGGATGAAAAAATGAAAGCAATGAGGAGAAAATGAGAATTGAAAAAAAAAAATTCATACTTACCTCACAGCTTCGATCCGTGAGTAACCTGAGGCTGAGAGCCGTACTTGTCGGGGAAAACCGCTCCTGCCTCTGTGGGGATGGACACTGGACACAGGTCAGAATACTGTTGGGGATCAACACTGGACACAGGTCAGAATACTGTTGGGGATCGACACTGGACACAGGTCAGAATACTGTTGGGGATCGACACGGGACACAGGTCAGAATACTGTTGGGGATCGACACTGGACACAGGTCAGAATACTGTTGGGGATTGACACTGGACACAGGTCAGAATACTGTTGGGGATTGACACTGGACACAGGTCAAAATACTGTTGGGGATTGACACTGGACACAGGTCAGAATACTGTTGGGGATCGACACGG
The DNA here is from genome assembly GCA_963921405.1 of Cepaea hortensis. Lineage (NCBI taxonomy): Eukaryota > Metazoa > Mollusca > Gastropoda > Stylommatophora > Helicidae > Cepaea > Cepaea hortensis. The sequence goes on from OY992886.1 coordinate 42,431,842, forward strand.
GACACAGGTCAGAATACTGTTGGGGATTGACACTGGACACAGGTCAGAATACTGTTGGGGATTGGCACTGGACACAGGTCAGAATACTGTTGGGGATCGACACTGGACACAGGTCAGACTACTGCTCTGTTGGGGATCGACACTGGACACAGGTCAGAATACTGTTGGGGATTGACACTGGACACAGGTCAGAATACTGTTGGGGATCGACACTGGACACAGGTCAGAATACTGCTGGGGATCGACACTGGACACTGGTCAGAATAGGTTGGGGATTGACACTGGACACAGGTCAGAATACTGTTGGGATCGACACTGGACACAGGTCAGAATACTGTTGGGGATCGACACTGGACACAGGTCAGAATACTGCTCTGTTGGGGATCGACACTGGACACAGGTCAGAATACTGCTCTGTTGGGGATCGACACTGGACACAGGTCGGAATACTGCTACTAATGTAGACAATATGTATGCAGACATTTATACATTCACAATAAACATTAATTGTTGGTATCTGATTCCCATTTTGCCTGTTACATTGCAGGAAGTGCTCTGAAGATGTTCTTTTCTGTGGTTCACCAGGGACTATGGAGGGTATGTTCTTGATTGACTACTACATTGATCAATAATTCTTATTTGTTTCTTGAAATCTGCATGTCGTGAAAATAATGAGAGTAATGAAGTTTAGGTATTCGAATGATAGCTTCTCGGCTTATTTGTGCGGCTATGATCCAAGCGCAGTCAATCTTCAGCCTGTCACACTTGGTAGAGCCAAGAATGTTTTTGTACGTGTCGCATCCTAAGGACAATACACACAAGTGTGAGTGAGTTATCGATGACGTCAATAGATCCGCTATTTGTAGTGTGAAAGGCCAGGTCCTGGTGGGCGATATCCGAACATTTGTGCAGTCTGAGAGAGAGGTTGGAAGATGAAGATAAAGCTGTCGTCTTGGATTCAAGAAATTAAGGCAATCTGGGACTATGTTTTATGATGCCTTTATTTCCTTGTGTGCACTGTGTGTTACTGAACACATGAAACATGTACTGTCACTGTTATAAAATGTATTGAGGATTGTCAATAAGGACCTAGAATACTTAACAAATTGGAAAACTGTCTGGGTCAGACATACGAATGTGCTTCCCGGAGCAGACAGTTTAGTAACCTGTCTGGGTCAGCCATACGAATGGGCTTCCCGGAGCAGACAGTATAGTAACCTGTCTGGGTCAGACGTACGAATGGGCTTCCCGGAGCAGACAGTATAGTAACCTGTCTGGGTCAGACGTACGAATGGGCTTCCCGGAGCAGACAGTATAGTAACCTGTCTGGGTCAGACGTACGAATGGACTTCCCGGAGCAGACAGTACAGTAACCTGTCTGGGTCAGACATACGAACGGGCTTCCCAGAGCAGACAGTATAGTAACCTGTCTGGGTCAGACGTACGAATGGGCTTCCCGGAGCAGACAGTATAGTAATCTGTCTGGGTCAGACATACGAACGGGCTTCCCGGAGCAGACAGTATAGTAACCTGTCTGGGTCCGACGTACAAATGGGCTTCCCAGAGCAGACAGTATAGTAACCTGTCTGGGTCAGACATACGAACGGGCTTCCCAGAGCAGACAGTACAGTAACCTGTTTGGGGCAGACAGTATACTAACCTGTCTGGGTCAGACATACGAATGGGCTTCCCGGAGCAGACATTATACTAACCTGTTTGGGTCAGACAGTATATCCTGGGAAGGTTAAACCGATCAACAAACGCCCGCCAAAGTAGGATGTGTTGGCATAAGGGCGCATAACCGGACACACCATAATTACGTCTGGGGAAAAAAAAACACTCCGGATGAACGCAGAAGAAGAAGACAGTATAATAACAACTTTGGATCAGACAGTATGCTAACCTGTCTGGGTCAGCCAATATACTAACATGTTTGGGTCAGACAGTATACTAACATGTTTGGGTGAGACAGTATACTAACATGTTTGGGTCAGACAGTATACTAACATATTTGGGTCAGACATTATGCTAACCTGTCTGGGTCAGACAGTATACTAACATGTTCGGGTCAGACAGTATACTAACATGTTTGGGTCAGACAGTATACTAACATGTTTGGGTCAGACAGTATACTAACATGTTTGGGTCAGACAGTATACTAACATTTTTGGATCAGACAATATAATAACCTGTCTGTGTGAGACATTTTACAGGCCTATCTAAGTCATACGTAGAGCGCTGCCTGGGAAAGACATTATAGAGCGCTGCCTGGGAAAGACATTATAGAGCACTGCCTGGGAAAGACATTATAGAGCGCTGCCTGGGAAAGACATTATAGAACGCTGCCTGGGAAAGACATTATAGAGCGCTGCCTGGGAAAGACATAGAGCTCTGCCTGGGAAAGACATTATAGAGCGCTGCCTGGGAAAGACATTATAGAGCGCTGCCTGGGAAAGACATTATAGAACGCTGCCTGGGAAAGACATTATAGAGCGCTGCCTGGGAAAGACATAGAGCTCTGCCTGGGAAAGACATTATAGAGCGCTGCCTAGGAAAGACATTATAGAGCGCTGCCTGGGAAAGACATAGAGCTCTGCCTGGGAAAGACATTATAGAGCGCTGCCTGGGAAAGACATTATAGAGCGCTGCCTGGGAAAGACATTATAGCGCTATGCCTGGGAAAGACATAGAGCTCTGCCTGGGAAAGACATAGAGCGCTGCCTGGGAAAGACATAGAGCTCTGCCTGGGAAAGACATTATAGAGTACTGCCTGGGAAAGACATTATAGAGCACTGCCTGGGAAAGACATAGAGCTCTGCCTGGGAAAGACATTATAGAGCGCTGCCTGGGAAAGACATTATAGAGCGCTGCCTGGGAAAGACATTATAGAGCTCTGCCTGGGAAAGACATAGAACTCTGCCTGGGAAAGTCATAGAGCTCTGCCTGGGAAAGACACAGAGCTCTGCCTGGGAAAGACATTATAGAGCGCTGCCTGGGAAAGACATTATAGAGCGCTGCCTGGGAAAGACATTATAGAACGCTGCCTGGGAAAGACATTATAGAGCGCTGCCTGGGAAAGACATAGAGCTCTGCCTGGGAAAGACATTATAGAGCGCTGCCTGGGAAAGACATAGAGCTCTGCCTGGGAAAGACATTATAGAGCGCTGCCTGGGAAAGACATTATAGAGCGCTGCCTGGGAAAGACATAGAGCGCTGCCTGGGAAAGACATTATAGAGCGCTGCCTGAGAAAGACATTATAGAGCGCTGCCTGGGAAAGACATAGAGCGCTGCCTGGGAAAGAAATTATAGAGCGCTGCCTGTGAAAGACATTATAGAGCGCTGCCTGGGAAAGACATTATAGAGTGCTGCCTGGGAAAGATATTATAGAGCGCTGCCTGGGAAAGACATTATAGAGCGCTGCCTGGGAAAGACATAGAGCGCTGCCTGGGAAAGACATAGAGCTCTGCCTGGGAAAGACATAGAGCTCTGTCTGGGAAAGAGATTATAGAGCGCTGCCTGGGAAAGACATAGAGCTCTGCCGGGGAAAGACATAGAGCTCTGCCTGGGAAAGACATAGAGCTCTGCCTGGGAAAGACATTATAGAGCTCTGCCTGGGAAAGACATAGAGCTCTGTCTGGGAAAGACATTATAGAGTGCTGCCTGGGAAAGACATAGAGCTCTGCCTGGGAAAGACATTATAGAGCGCTGCCTGGGAAAGACATTAAAGAGCGCTGCCTGGGAAAGACATTATAGAGCGCTGCCTGGGAAAGACATAGAGCTCTGCCTGGGTAAGACATAGAGCTCTGTCTGGGAAAGTCATAGAGCGCTGCCTGGGAAAGACATTATAGAGCGCTGCCTGGGAAAGACATTATAGAGCGCTGCCTGGGAAATACATTATAGAGCGCTGCCTGGGAAAGACATTATAGAGCTCTGTCTGGGAAAGACATTTTAGAGCGCTGCCTGGGAAAGACATTATAGAGCGCTGCCTGGGAAAGACATTATAGAGCGCTGCCTGGGAAAGACATTATAGAGCGCTGCCTGGGAAAGACATAGCGCTCCATCTGGGAAAGACACAGAGCTCTGCCTGGTAAAGACATTATAGAGCGCTGCCTGGGAAAGACATTATAGAGCGCTGGCTGGGAAAGACATTATAGAGCTCTGCCTGGGAAAGACATAGAACTCTGCCTGGGAAAGTCATAGAGCTCTGCCTGGGAAAGACACAGAGCTCTGCCTGGGAAAGACATTATAGAGCGCTGCCTGGGAAAGACATTATAGAGCGCTGCCTGGGAAAGACATAGAGCGCTGCCTGGGAAAGACATTATAGAGCGCTGCCTGGGAAAGACATTATAGAGCTCTGCCTGGGAAAGACATAGAACTCTGCCTGGGAAAGTCATAGAGCTCTGCCTGGGAAAGACACAGAGCTCTGCCTGGGAAAGACATTATAGAGCGCTGCCTGGGAAAGACATTATAGAGCGCTGCCTGGGAAAGACATTATAGAACGCTGCCTGGGAAAGACATTATAGAGCGCTGCCTGGGAAAGACATAGAGCTCTGCCTGGGAAAGACATTATAGAGCGCTGCCTGGGAAAGACATAGAGCTCTGCCTGGGAAAGACATTATAGAGCGCTGCCTGGGAAAGACATTATAGAGCGCTGCCTGGGAAAGACATTATAGAGCGCTGCCTGGGAAAGACATTATAGAGTGCTGCCTGGGAAAGATATTATAGAGCGCTGCCTGGGAAAGACATTATAGAGCGCTGCCTGGGAAAGACATAGAGCGCTGCCTGGGAAAGACATAGAGCTCTGCCTGGGAAAGACATAGAGCTCTGTCTGGGAAAGAGATTATAGAGCGCTGCCTGGGAAAGACATAGAGCTCTGCCGGGGAAAGACATAGAGCTCTGCCTGGGAAAGACATAGAGCTCTGCCTGGGAAAGACATTATAGAGCTCTGCCTGGGAAAGACATAGAGCTCTGTCTGGGAAAGACATTATAGAGTGCTGCCTGGGAAAGACATAGAGCTCTGCCTGGGAAAGACATTATAGAGCGCTGCCTGGGAAAGACATTAAAGAGCGCTGCCTGGGAAAGACATTATAGAGCGCTGCCTGGGAAAGACATTATAGAGCGCTGCCTGGGAAAGACATAGAGCTCCACCTGGGAAAGACATAGAGCTCTGCCTGGGAAAGACATTATAGAGCGCTGCCTGGGAAAGACATTATAGAGCGCTGCCTGGGAAAGACATTATAGAGCGCTGCCTGGGAAAGACATAGAGCTCTGCCTGGGTAAGACATAGAGCTCTGTCTGGGAAAGTCATAGAGCGCTGCCTGGGAAAGACATTATAGAGCGCTGCCTGGGAAAGACATTATAGAGCGCTGCCTGGGAAAGACATTATAGAGCGCTGCCTGGGAAAGACATTATAGAGCTCTGTCTGGGAAAGACATTATAGAGCGCTGCCTGGGAAAGACATTATAGAGCGCTGCCTGGGAAAGACATTATAGAGCGCTGCCTGGGAAAGACATTATAGAGCGCTGCCTGGGAAAGACATAGCGCTCCACCTGGGAAAGACACAGAGCTCTGCCTGGTAAAGACATTATAGAGCGCTGCCTGGGAAAGACATTATAGAGCGCTGCGTGGGAAAGACATTATAGAGCGCTGCCTGGGAAAGACATTATAGAGCGCTGCCTGGGAAAGACATTATAGAGCGCTGCCTGGGAAAGATATTATAGAGCGCTGTCTGGGAAAGACATTATAGAGCGCTGTCTGGGAAAGACATTATAGAGTGCTGCCTGGGAAAGACATAGAGCTCTGCCTGGGAAAGACATTATAGAGTACTGCCTGGGAAAGACAATATAGAGTACTGCCTGGGAAAGACATTATAGCGCTATGCCTGGGAAAGACATAGAGCTCTGCCTGGGAAAGACATAGAGCGCTGCCTGGGAAAGACATAGAGCTCTGCCTGGGAAAGACATTATAGAGTACTGCCTGGGAAAGACATTATAGAGCACTGCCTGGGAAAGACATAGAGCTCTGCCTGGGAAAGATATTATAGAGCGCTGCATGGGAAAGACATTATAGAGCGCTGCCTGGGAAAGACATTATAGAGCTCTGCCTGGGAAAGACATAGAACTCTGCCTGGGAAAGTCATAGAGCTCTGCCTGGGAAAGACACAGAGCTCTGCCTGGGAAAGACATTATAGAGCGTTGCCTGGTAAGACATTATAGAGCGCTGCCTGGGAAAGACATTATAGAGCGCTGCCTGGGAAAGACATTATAGAGCGCTGCCTGGGAAAGACATAAAGCGCTGCCTGGGAAAGAAATTATAGAGCGCTGTCTGGGAAAGACATTATAGAGCGCTGCCTGGGAAAGACATTATAGAGTGCTGCCTGGGAAAGACATTATAGAGCTCTGCCTGGGAAAGACATAGAGCGCTGCCTGGGAAAGACATAGAGCTCTGCCTGGGAAAGACATAGAGCTCTGCCTGGGAAAGACATTAAAGAGCTCTGCCTAGGAAAGACATAGAACTCTGCCTGGGAAAGTCATAGAGCTCTGCCTGGGAAAGACACAGAGCTCTGCCTGGGAAAGACATTATAGAGCGCTGCCTGGGAAAGACATTATAGAGCGCTGCCTGGGAAAGACATAAAGCGCTGCCTGGGAAAGAAACTATAGAGCGCTGCCTGGGAAAGACATTATAGAGCGCTGCCTGGGAAAGACATTATAGAGCGCTGCCTGGGAAAGACATTATAGAGCGCTGCCTGGGAAAGACATAGACCGTTGCATGGCAAAGACATAGAGCTCTGCCTGGGAAAGACATAGAGCTCTGTCTGGGAAAGACATTATAGAGCGCTGCCTGGGAAAGACATAGAGCTCTGCCTGGGAAAGACATAGAGCTCTGCCTGGGAAAGACATAGAGCTCTGCCTGGGAAAGACATTATAGAGCTCTGCCTGGGAAAGACATAGAGCTCTGTCTGGGAAAGACATTATAGAGTGCTGCCTGGGAAAGACATAGAGCTCTGCCTGGGAAAGACATTATAGAGCGCTGCCTGGGAAAGACATTATAGAGCGCTGCCTGGGAAAGACATTATAGAGCGCTGCCTGGGAAAAACATTATAGAGCGCTGCCTGGGAAAGACATTATAGAGCGCTGCCTGGTAAAGACATAGAGCTCCACTTGGGAAAGACATATAGCTCTGTCTGGGAAAGTCATAGAGCGCTGCCTGGGAAAGACATAGAGCGCTGCCTAGGAAAGACATTATAGAGCGCTGCCTGGGAAAGACATTATAGAGCGCTGCCTGGGAAAGACATTATAGAGCGCTGCCTGGGAAAGACATAGAGCTCCACCTGGGAAAGACATTATAGAGCTCTGTCTGGGAAAGACATTATAGAGCGCTGCCTGGGAAAGACATTATAGAGCGCTGCCTGGGAAAGACATTATAGAGCGCTGCCTGGGAAAGACATTATAGAGCGCTGCCTGGGAAAGACATAGAGCGCTGCCTGGGAAAGACATAGAGCTCTGCCTGGGAAAGACATAGAGCTCTGTCTGGGAAAGTCATGGAGCACTGCCTGGGAAAGACATTATAGAGCGCTGCCTGGGAAAGACATTATAGAGCGCTGCCTGGGAAAGACATTATAGAGCGCTGCCTGGGAAAGACATTATAGAGCTCTGTCTGGGAAAGACATTATAGAGCGCTGCCTGGGAAAGACATTATAGAGCGCTGCCTGGGAAAGACATTATAGAGCGCTGCCTGGGAAAGACATTATAGAGCGCTGCCTGGGAAAGACATAGCGCTCCACCTGGGAAAGACACAGAGCTCTGCCTGGTAAAGACATTATAGAGCGCTGCCTGGGAAAGACATTATAGAGCGCTGCCTGGGAAAGACATTATAGAGCGCTGCCTGGGAAAGACATTATAGAGCGCTGCCTGGGAAAGACATTATAGAGCGCTGTCTGGGAAAGACATTATAGAGCGCTGTCTGGGAAAGACATTATAGAGTGCTGCCTGGGAAAGACATAGAGCTCTGCCTGGGAAAGACATTATAGAGTACTGCCTGGGAAAGACATTATAGAGTACTGCCTGGGAAAGACATAGAGCTATGCCTGGGAAAGAAATTATAGAGCGCTGCCTGGGAAAGACATTATAGAGCGCTGCCTGGGAAAGACATTATAGAGCTCTGCGTGGGAAAGACATAGAACTCTGCCTGGGAAAGTCATAGAGCTCTGCCTGGGAAAGACACAGAGCTCTGCCTGGGAAAGACTTTATAGAGCGCTGCCTGGGAAAGACATTATAGAGCGCTGCCTGGGAAAGACATTATAGAGCGATGCCTGGGAAAGACATTATAGAGCGCTGCCTGGGAAGGACATAGAGCGCTGCCTGGGAAAGACATTATAGAGCACTGCCTGGGAAATACATAGAGCTCTGCCTGGGAAAGACATTATAGAGCGCTGCCTGGGAAAGACATTATAGAGCGCTGCCTGGGAAAGACATTATAGAGCTCTGCGTGGGAAAGACATAGAACTTTGCCTGGGAAAGTCATAGAGCTCTGCCTGGGAAAGACACAGAGCTCTGCCTGGGAAAGACATTATAGAGCGCTGCCTGGGAAAGACATTATAAAGCGCTGCCTGGGAAAGACATTATAGAGCGCTGCCTGGGAAAGACATTCTAGAGCGCTGCCTGGGAAAGACATAGAGCGCTGCCTGGGAAAGAAATTATAGAGTGCTGCCTGGGAAAGACATTATAGAGCGCTGCCTGGGAAAGACATTATAGAGTGCTGCCTGGGAAAGACATTATAGAGCGCTGCCTGGGAAAGACATTATAGAGCGCTGCCTGGGAAAGACATAGAGCTCCACCAGGGAAAGACATAGAGATCTGTCTGGGAAAGACATTACAGAGCGCTGCCTGGGAAAGACATTATAGAGCGCTGCCTGGGAAAGAGATTATAGAGCGCTGCCTGGGAAAGACATTATAGCGCTATGCCTGGGAAAGACATAGAGCTCTGCCTGGGAAAGACATAGAGCGCTGCCTGGGAAAGACATAGAGATCTGCCTGGGAAAGACATTATAGAGTACTGCCTGGGAAAGACATTATAGAGCACTGCCTGGGAAAGACATAGAGCTCTGCCTGGGAAAGATATTATAGAGCGCTGCCTGGGAAAGACATTATAGAGCGCTGCCTGGGAAAGACATTATAGAGCTCTGCGTGGGAAAGACATAGAACTCTGCCTGGGAAAGACATAGAGCGCTGCCTGGGAAAGACATAGAGCTCTGCCTGGGAAAGACATTATAGAGTACTGCCTGGGAAAGACATTATAGAGCACTGCCTGGGAAAGACATAGAGCTCTGCCTGGGAAAGATATTATAGAGCGCTGCCTGGGAAAGACATTATAGAGCGCTGCCTGGGAAAGACATTATAGAGCTCTGCCTGGGAAAGACATAGAACTCTGCCTGGGAAAGTCATAGAGCTCTGCCTGGGAAAGACACAGAGCTCTGCCTGGGAAAGACATTATAGAGCGTTGCCTGGTAAGACATTATAGAGCGCTGCCTGGGAAAGACATTATAGAGCGCTGCCTGGGAAAGACATTATAGAGCGCTGCCTGGGAAAGACATAAAGCGCTGCCTGGGAAAGAAATTATAGAGCGCTGTCTGGGAAAGACATTATAGAGCGCTGCCTGGGAAAGACATTATAGAGTGCTGCCTGGGAAAGACATTATAGAGCTCTGCCTGGGAAAGACATAGAGCGCTGCCTGGGAAAGACATAGAGCTCTGCCTGGGAAAGACATAGAGCTCTGCCTGGGAAAGACATTAAAGAGCTCTGCCTAGGAAAGACATAGAACTCTGCCTGGGAAAGTCATAGAGCTCTGCCTGGGAAAGACACAGAGCTCTGCCTGGGAAAGACATTATAGAGCGCTGCCTGGGAAAGACATTATAGAGCGCTGCCTGGGAAAGACATAAAGCGCTGCCTGGGAAAGAAACTATAGAGCGCTGCCTGGGAAAGACATTATAGAGCGCTGCCTGGGAAAGACATTATAGAGCGCTGCCTGGGAAAGACATTATAGAGCGCTGCCTGGGAAAGACATAGACCGTTGCATGGCAAAGACATAGAGCTCTGCCTGGGAAAGACATAGAGCTCTGTCTGGGAAAGACATTATAGAGCGCTGCCTGGGAAAGACATAGAGCTCTGCCTGGGAAAGACATAGAGCTCTGCCTGGGAAAGACATAGAGCTCTGCCTGGGAAAGACATTATAGAGCTCTGCCTGGGAAAGACATAGAGCTCTGTCTGGGAAAGACATTATAGAGTGCTGCCTGGGAAAGACATAGAGCTCTGCCTTGGAAAGACATTATAGAGCGCTGCCTGGGAAAGACATTATAGAGCGCTGCCTGGGAAAGACATTATAGAGCGCTGCCTGGGAAAGACATTATAGAGCGCTGCCTGGGAAAGACATTATAGAGCGCTGCCTGGTAAAGACATAGAGCTCCACTTGGGAAAGACATAGAGCTCTGTCTGGGAAAGTCCTAGAGCGCTGCCTTGGAAAGACATAGAGCGCTGCCTAGGAAAGACATTATAGAGCGCTGCCTGGGAAAGACATTATAGAGCGCTGCCTGGGAAAGACATTATAGAGCGCTGCCTGGGAAAGACATAGAGCTCCACCTGGGAAAGACATTATAGAGCTCTGTCTGGGAAAGACATTATAGAGCGCTGCCTGGGAAAGACATTATAGAGCGCTGCCTGGGAAAGACATTATAGAGCGCTGCCTGGGAAAGACATTATAGAGCGCTGCCTGGGAAAGACATAGAGCGCTGCCTGGGAAAGACATAGAGCTCTGCCTGGGAAAGACATAGAGCTCTGTCTGGGAAAGTCATGGAGCACTGCCTGGGAAAGACATTATAGAGCGCTGCCTGGGAAAGACATTATAGAGCGCTGCCTGGGAAAGACATTATAGAGCGCTGCCTGGGAAAGACATTATAGAGCTCTGTCTGGGAAAGACATTATAGAGCGCTGCCTGGGAAAGACATTATAGAGCGCTGCCTGGGAAAGACATTATAGAGCGCTGCCTGGGAAAGACATTATAGAGCGCTGCCTGGGAAAGACATAGCGCTCCACCTGGGAAAGACACAGAGCTCTGCCTGGTAAAGACATTATAGAGCGCTGCCTGGGAAAGACATTATAGAGCGCTGCCTGGGAAAGACATTATAGAGCGCTGCCTGGGAAAGACATTATAGAGCGCTGCCTGGGAAAGACATTATAGAGCGCTGTCTGGGAAAGACATTATAGAGCGCTGTCTGGGAAAGACATTATAGAGTGCTGCCTGGGAAAGACATAGAGCTCTGCCTGGGAAAGACATTATAGAGTACTGCCTGGGAAAGACATTATAGAGTACTGCCTGGGAAAGACATAGAGCTATGCCTGGGAAAGAAATTATAGAGCGCTGCCTGGGAAAGACATTATAGAGCGCTGCCTGGGAAAGACATTATAGAGCTCTGCGTGGGAAAGACATAGAACTCTGCCTGGGAAAGTCATAGAGCTCTGCCTGGGAAAGACACAGAGCTCTGCCTGGGAAAGACATTATAGAGCGCTGCCTGGGAAAGACATTATAGAGCGCTGCCTGGGAAAGACATTATAGAGCGATGCCTGGGAAAGACATTATAGAGCGCTGCCTGGGAAGGACATAGAGCGCTGCCTGGGAAAGACATTATAGAGCACTGCCTGGGAAATACATAGAGCTCTGCCTGGGAAAGACATTATAGAGCGCTGCCTGGGAAAGACATTATAGAGCGCTGCCTGGGAAAGACATTATAGAGCTCTGCGTGGGAAAGACATAGAACTTTGCCTGGGAAAGTCATAGAGCTCTGCCTGGGAAAGACACAGAGCTCTGCCTGGGAAAGACATTATAGAGCGCTGCCTGGGAAAGACATTATAGAGCGCTGCCTGGGAAAGACATTATAGAGCGCTGCCTGGGAAAGACATTCTAGAGCGCTGCCTGGGAAAGACATAGAGCGCTGCCTGGGAAAGAAATTATAGAGTGCTGCCTGGGAAAGACATTATAGAGCGCTGCCTGGGAAAGACATTATAGAGTGCTGCCTGGGAAAGACATTATAGAGCGCTGCCTGGGAAAGACATTATAGAGCGCTGCCTGGGAAAGACATAGAGCTCCACCAGGGAAAGACATAGAGATCTGTCTGGGAAAGACATTACAGAGCGCTGCCTGGGAAAGACATTATAGAGCGCTGCCTGGGAAAGAGATTATAGAGCGCTGCCTGGGAAAGACATTATAGCGCTATGCCTGGGAAAGACATAGAGCTCTGCCTGGGAAAGACATAGAGCGCTGCCTGGGAAAGACATAGAGATCTGCCTGGGAAAGACATTATAGAGTACTGCCTGGGAAAGACATTATAGAGCACTGCCTGGGAAAGACATAGAGCTCTGCCTGGGAAAGATATTATAGAGCGCTGCCTGGGAAAGACATTATAGAGCGCTGCCTGGGAAAGACATTATAGAGCTCTGCGTGGGAAAGACATAGAACTCTGCCTGGGAAAGACATAGAGCGCTGCCTGGGAAAGACATAGAGCTCTGCCTGGGAAAGACATTATAGAGTACTGCCTGGGAAAGACATTATAGAGCACTGCCTGGGAAAGACATAGAGCTCTGACTGGGAAAGATATTATAGAGCGCTGCCTGGGAAAGACACAGAGCTCTGCCTGGGAAAGACATTATAGAGCGCTGCCTGGAAAGACATTATAGAGCGCTGCCTGGGAAAGACATTATAGAGCGCTGCCTGGGAAAGACATTATAGAGCGCTGCCTGGGAAAGACATAAAGCGCTGCCTGGGAAAGAAATTATAGAGCGCTGTCTGGGAAAGACATTATAGAGCGCTGCCTGGGAAAGACATTATAGAGTGCTGCCTGGGAAAGACATTATAGAGCGCTGCCCGGGAAAGACACAGAGCGCTGCCTGGGAAAGACATAGAGCTCTGCCAGGGAAAGACATAGAGCTCTGCCTGGGAAAGACATTATAGAGCTCTGCCTGGGAAAGACATAGAGCTCTGTCTGGGAAAGACATAGAGCTCTGTCTGGGAAAGACATTATAGAGCGCTGCCTGGGAAAGACATAGAGCTCTGCCTGGGAAAGACATAGAGCTCTGCCTGGGAAAGACATAGAGCTCTGCCTGGGAAAGACATTATAGAGCTCTGCCTGGGAAAGACATAGAGCTCTGTCTGGGAAAGACATTATAGAGTGCTGCCTGGGAAAGACATAGAGCTCTGCCTGGGAAAGACATTATAGAGCGCTGCCTGGGAAAGACATTATAGAGCGCTGCCTGGGAAAGACATAGAGCTCCACTTGGGAAAGACATAGAGCTCTGTCTGGGAAAGGCATAGAGTGCTGCCTGGGAAAGACATAGAGCGCTGCCTGGGAAAGACATTATAGAGCACTGCCTGGGAAAGACATTATAGAGCGCTGCCTGGGAAAGACATTATAGAGCGCTGCCTGGGAAAGACAAAGAGCTCCACCTGGGAAAGACAATATAGAGCTCTGTCTGGGAGAGACATTATAGAGTGCTGCCTGGGAAAGACATTATAGAGCGCTGCCTGGGAAAGACATTATAGAGCGCTGCTTGGGAAAGACATTATAGAGCGCTGCCTGGGAAAGACATAGAGCGCTGCCTGGGAAAGACATAGAGCTCTGCCTGGGTAAGACATAGAGCGCTGCCTGGGAAAGACATTATAGAGCGCTGCCTAAGAAAGACATTATAGAGCGCTGCCTGGGAAAGACATTATAGAGCGCTGCCTGGGAAAGACATTATAGAGCGCTGCCTGGGAAAGACATTATAGAGCGCTGCCTGGGAAAGACATTATAGAGCGCTGCCTGGGAAAGACATTATAGAGCGCTGCCTGGGAAAGACATTATAGAGCGCTGCCTGGGAAAGACATTATAGAGCGCTGCCTGGAAAAGACATAGCGCTCCACCTGGGAAAGACATAGAGCTCTGCCTGAGAAAGACATAGAGCTCTGCATGGGAAAGGACATTATAGAGCGCTGCCTGGGAAAGACATTATAGAGCTCTGCATGGGAAAGACATTATAGAGCGCTGCCTGGGAAAGACATTATAGAGCGCTGCCTGTGAAAGACATTATAGAGCACTACCTGGGAAAGACATTATAGAGCTCTGCATGGGAAAGGACATTATAGAGCTCTGCATGGGAAAGACATTATAGAGCGCTGCCTGGGAAAGACATTATAGAGCACTACCTGGGAAAGACATTATAGAGCTCTGCATGGGAAAGACATTATAGAGCGCTGCCTGGGAAAGACATTATAGAGCTCTGCATGGGAAAGACATTATAGAACGCTGCCTGGGAAAGACATTATAGAGCTCTGCATGGGAAAGACATTATAGAGCGCTGCCTGGGAAAGACATTATAGAGCGCTACCTGGGAAAGACATAGAGCTCTGCCTGGGAAAGACATTATAGAGCGCTGCCTGGGAAAGACATAGAGCTCCACCTGGGAAAGACATTATAGAGCTCTGTCTGGGAAAGACATTATAGAGCGGTGCCTGGGAAAGACATTATAGAGCGGTGCCTGGGAAAGACATTATAGAGCGCTGCCTGGGAAAGACATTATAGAGCGCTGCCTGGGAGAGACATTATAGAGCTCTGCGTGGGAAAGACATAGAACTCTGCCTGGGAAAGTCATAGAGCTCTGCCTGGGAAAGACACAGAGCTCTGCCTGGGAAAGACATTATAGAGCGCTGCATGGGAAAGACATTATAGAGCGCTGCTGGGAAAGACATTATAGAGCGCTGCCTTGGAAAGACATAGAGCGCTGCCTGGGAAAGACATTATAGAGCACTGCCTGGGAAATACATAGAGTTCTGCCTGGGAAAGACATTATAGAGCGCTGCCTGGGAAAGACATTATAGAGCGCTGCCTGGGAAAGACATTATAGAGCGCTGCCTGGGAAAGACATTATAGAGCGCTGCCTGGGAAAGACATTATAGAGCGCTGCCTGGGAAAGACATTATAGAGTACTGCCTGGGAAATACATAGAGCTCTGCCTGGGAAAGACATTATAGAGCGCTGCCTGGGAAAGACATTATAGAGCGCTGCCTGGGAAAGACATTATAGAGCTCTGCGTGGGAAAGACATAGAACTCTGCCTGGGAAAGTCATAGAGCTCTGCCTGGGAAAGACACAGAGCTCTGCCTGGGAAAGACATTATAGAGCGCTGCCTGGGAAAGACATTATAGAGCGCTGCCTGGGAAAGACATTATAGAGCGCTGCCTGGGAAAGACATTATAGAGCGCTGCCTGGGAAAGACATAGAGCGCTGCCTGGGAAAGAAATTATAGAGCGCTGCCTGGGAAAGATATATAGAGCGCTGCCTGGGAAAGACATTATAGAGTGCTGCCTGGGAAAGACATTATAGAGCGCTGCCTGGGAAAGACATTATAGAGCGCTGCCTGGGAAAGACATAGAGCTCCACCTGGGAAAGACATAGAGATCTGTCTGGGAAAGACATTACAGAGTGCTGCCTGGGAAAGACATTATAGAGCGCTGCCTGGGAAAGACATTATAGAGCGCTGCCTGGGAAAGACATTATAGCGCTATGCCTGGGAAAGACATAGAGCTCTGCCTGGGAAAGACATAGAGCGCTGCCTGGGAAAGACATAGAGCTCTGCCTGGGAAAAGACATTATAGAGTACTGCCTGGGAAAGACATTATAGAGCACTGCCTGGGAAAGACATAGAGCTCTGCCTGGGAAAGATATTATAGAGCGCTGCCTGGGAAAGACATTATAGAGCGCTGCCTGGGAAAGACATTATAGAGCTCTGCCTGGGAAAGACATAGAACTCTGCCTGGGAAAGTCATAGAGTTCTGCCTGGGAAAGACACAGAGCTCTGCCTGGGAAAGACATTATAGAGCGCTGCATGGGAAAGACATTATAGAGCGCTGCCTGGGAAAGACATTATAGAGCGCTGCCTTGGAAAGACATAGAGCGCTGCCTGGGAAAGACATTATAGAGCACTGCCTGGGAAATACATAGAGCTCTGCCTGGGAAAGACATTATAGAGCGCTGCCTGGGAAAGACATTATAGAGCGCTGCATGGGAAAGACATTATAGAGCGCTGCCTGGGAAAGACATTATAGAGCGCTGTCTGGGAAAGACATAGAGCGCTGACTGGGAAAGACATTATAGAGCACTGCCTGGGAAATACATAGAGCTCTGCCTGGGAAAGACATTATAGAGCGCTGCCTGGGAAAGACATTATAGAGCGCTGCCTGGGAAAGACATTATAGAGCTCTGCGTGGGAAAGACATAGAACTCTGCCTGGGAAAGTCATAGAGCTCTGCCTGGGAAAGACACAGAGCTCTGCCTGGGAAAGACATTATAGAGCGCTGCCTGGGAAAGACATTATAGAGCGCTGCCTGGGAAAGACATTATAGAGCGCTGCCTGGGAAAGACATTATAGAGCGCTGCCTGGGAAAGACATAGAGCGCTGCCTGGGAAAGAAATTATAGAGCGCTGCCTGGGAAAGACATTATAGAGCGCTGCCTGGGAAAGACATTATAGAGTGCTGCCTGGGAAAGACATTATAGAGCGCTGCCTGGGAAAGACATTATAGAGCGCTGCCTGGGAAAGACATAGAGCTCCACCTGGGAAAGACATAGAGATCTGTCTGGGAAAGACATTACAGAGCGCTGCCTGGGAAAGACATTATAGAGCGCTGCCTGGGAAAGACATTATAGAGCGCTGCCTGGGAAAGACATTATAGCGCTATGCCTGGGAAAGACATAGAGCTCTGCCTGGGAAAGACATAGAGCGCTGCCTGGGAAAGACATAGAGCTCTGCCTGGGAAAGACATTATAGAGTACTGCCTGGGAAAGACATTATAGAGCACTGCCTGGGAAAGACATAGAGCTCTGCCTGGGAAAGATATTATAGAGCGCTGCCTGGGAAAGACATTATAGAGCGCTGCCTGGGAAAGACATTATAGAGCTCTGCCTGGGAAAGACATAGAACTCTGCCTGGGAAAGTCATAGAGCTCTGCCTGGGAAAGACACAGAGCTCTGCCTGGGAAAGACATTATAGAGCGCTGCCTGGGAAAGACATTATAGAGCGCTGCCTGGGAAAGACATTATAGAGCGCTGCCTGGGAAAGACATTATAGAGCGCTGCCTGGGAAAGACATAAAGCGCTGCCTGGGAAAGAAATTATAGAGCGCTGTCTGGGAAAGACATTATAGAGCGCTGCCTGGGAAAGACATTATAGAGTGCTGCCTGGGAAAGACATTATAGAGCGCTGCCTGGGAAAGACATAGAGCGCTGCCTGGGAAAGACATAGAGCTCTGCCTGGGAAAGACATAGAGCTCTGCCTGGGAAAGACATTATAGAGCTCTGCCTGGGAAAGACATAGAGCTCTGTCTGGGAAAGACATAGAGCTCTGTCTGGGAAAGACATTATAGAGCGCTGCCTGGGAAAGACATAGAGCTCTGCCTGGGAAAGACATAGAGCTCTGCCTGGGAAAGACATAGAGCTCTGCCTGGGAAAGACATTATAGAGCTCTGCCTGGGAAAGACATAGAGCTCTGTCTGGGAAAGACATTATAGAGTGCTGCCTGGGAAAGACATAGAGCTCTGCCTGGGAAAGACATTATAGAGCGCTGCCTGGGAAAGACATTATAGAGCGCTGCCTGGGAAAGACATTATAGAGCGCTGCCTGGGAAAGACATTATAGAGCGCTGCCTGGGAAAGACATAGAGCTCCACTTGGGAAAGACATAGAGCTCTGTCTGGGAAAGTCATAGAGCGCTGCCTGGGAAAGACATAGAGCGCTGCCTGGGAAAGACATTATAGAGCACTGCCTGGGAAAGACATTATAGAGCGCTGCCTGGGAAAGACATTATAGAGCGCTGCCTGGGAAAGACATAGAGTTCCACCTGGGAAAGACATTATAGAGCTCTGTCTGGGAAAGACATTATAGAGCGCTGCCTGGGAAAGACATTATAGAGCGCTGCCTGGGAAAGACATTATAGAGCGCTGCCTGGGAAAGACATTATAGAGCGCTGCCTGGGAAAGACATAGAGCGCTGCCTGGGAAAGACATAGAGCTCTGCCTGGGTAAGACATAGAGCGCTGCCTGGGAAAGACATTATAGAGCGCTGCCTAAGAAAAAAATTATAGAGCGCTGCCTGGGAAAGACATTATAGAGCGCTGCCTGGGAAAGACATTATAGAGCGCTGCCTGGGAAAGACATTATAGAGCGCTGCCTGGGAAAGACATTATAGAGCGTTGCCTGGGAAAGACATTATAGAGCGCTGCCTGGGAAAGACATTATAG
Source organism: Cepaea hortensis (assembly GCA_963921405.1). NCBI lineage: Eukaryota > Metazoa > Mollusca > Gastropoda > Stylommatophora > Helicidae > Cepaea > Cepaea hortensis. The sequence continues at coordinate 42,450,156 of OY992886.1, forward strand.
AGCGCTGCCTGGGAAAGACATTATAGAGCGCTGCCTGGGAAAGACATTATAGAGCGCTGCCTGGGAAAGACATAGCGCTCCACCTGGGAAAGGCATAGAGCTCTGCCTGAGAAAGACATAGAGCTCTGCATGGGAAAGGACATTATAGAGCGCTGCCTGGGAAAGATATTATAGAGCTCTGCATGGGAAAGACATTATAGAGCGCTGCCTGGGAAAGACATTATAGAGCGCTGTCTGGGAAAGACATTATAGAGCGCTACCTGGGAAAGACATTATAGAGCTCTGCATGGGAAAGGACATTATAGAGCTCTGCATGGGAAAGACATTATAGAGCGCTGCATGGGAAAGATATTATAGAGCGCTACCTGGGAAAGACATTATAGAGCTCTGCATGGGAAAGACATTATAGAGCGCTGCCTGGGAAAGACATTATAGAGCTCTGCATGGGAAAGACATTATAGAGCGCTGCCTGGGAAAGATATTATAGAGCTCTGCATGGGAAAGACATTATAGAGCGCTGCCTGGGAAAGACATTATAGAGCGCTACCTGGGAAAGACATAGAGCTCTGCCTGGGAAAGACATTATAGAGCGCTACCTGGGAAAGACATTATAGAGCGCTGCCTGGGAAAGACATAGAGCTACACATGGGAAAGACATTATAGAGCTCTGTCTGGGAAAGACATTATAGAGCGCTGCCTGGGAAAGACATTATAGAGCGCTGCCTGTGAAAGACATTATAGAGCGCTGCCTGGGAAAGACATGATAGAGCGCTGCCTGGGAAAGACATAGAGCGCTGCCTGGGAAAGACATAGAGCTCTGCCTGGGTAAGACATAGAGCTCTGTCTGGGAAAGTCATAGAGCGCTGCCTGGGAAAGACATTATAGAGCGCTGGCTGGGAAAGTCATTATAGAGCGCTGCCTGGGAAAGACATTATAGAGCGCTGCCTGGGAAAGACATTATAGAGCTCTGTCTGGGAAAGACATTATAGAGCGCTGCCTGGGAAAGACATTATAGAGCGCTGCCTGGGAAAGACATTATAGAGCGCTGCCTGGGAAAGACATTATAGAGCGCTGCCTGGGAAAGACATTATAGAGCGCTGCCTGGGAAAGACATTATAGAGCGCTGCCTGGGAAAGACATTATAGAGCGCTGCCTGGGAAAGACATAGCGCTCCACCTTGGAAAGACACAGAGCTCTGCCTGGTAAAGACATTATAGAGCGCTGCCTGGGAAAGACATTATAGAGCGCTGCCTGGGAAAAACATTATAGAGCGCTGCCTGGGAAAGACATTATAGAGCGCTGCCTGGGAAAGACATTATAGAGCGCTGCCTGGGAAAGACATTATAGAGCGCTGCCTGGGAAAGACATTATAGAGCGCTGTCTGGGAAAGACATTATAGAGTGCTGCCTGGAAAAGACATAGAGCTCTGCCTGGGAAAGACATTATAGAGTACTGCCTGGGAAAGACATTATAGAGCACTGCCTGGGAAAGACATAGAGCTCTGCCTGGGAAAGACATTATAGAGCGCTGCCTGGGAAAGACATTATAGAGCGCTGCCTGGGAAAGACATTATAGAACGCTGCCTGGGAAAGACATTATAGAGCGCTGCCTGGGAAAGACATTATAGAGCGCTGCCTGGGAAAGACATTATAGAGCGCTGCCTGGGAAAGACATAGAGCTCCACCTGGGAAAGGCATTATAGAGCTCTGTCTGGGAAAGACATTATAGAGCGCTGCCTGGGAAAGACATTATAGAGCGCTGCCTGGGAAAGACATTATAGAGCGCTGCCTGGGAAAGACATTATAGAGCGCTGCCTGGGAAAGACATAGAGCGCTGCCTGGGAAAGACATAGAGCTCTGCCTGGGTAAGACATAGAGCGCTGCCTGGGAAAGACATTATAGAGCGCTGCCTAAGAAAGACATTATAGAGCGCTGCCTGGGAAAGACATTATAGAGCGCTGCCTGGGAAAGACATTATAGAGCGCTGCCTGGGAAAGACATTATAGAGCGCTGCCTGGGAAAGACATTATAGAGCGTTGCCTGGGAAAGACATTATAGAGCGCTGCCTGGGAAAGACATTATAGAGCGCTGCCTGGGAAAGACATTATAGAGCGCTGCCTGGGAAAGACATTATAGAGCGCTGCCTGGGAAAGACATAGCGCTCCACCTGGGAAAGGCATAGAGCTCTGCCTGAGAAAGACATAGAGCTCTGCATGGGAAAGGACATTATAGAGCGCTGCCTGGGAAAGATATTATAGAGCTCTGCATGGGAAAGACATTATAGAGCGCTGCCTGGGAAAGACATTATAGAGCGCTGCCTGGGAAAGACATTATAGAGCGCTACCTGGGAAAGACATTATAGAGCTCTGCATGGGAAAGGACATTATAGAGCTCTGCATGGGAAAGACATTATAGAGCGCTGCATGGGAAAGACATTATAGAGCGCTACCTGGGAAAGACATTATAGAGCTCTGCATAGGAAAGACATTATAGAGCGCTGCCTGGGAAAGACATTATAGAGCTCTGCATGGGAAAGACATTATAGAGCGCTGCCTGGGAAAGATATTATAGAGCTCTGCATGGGAAAGACATTATAGAGCGCTGCCTGGGAAACACATTATAGAGCGCTACCTGGGAAAGACATAGAGCTCTGCCTGGGAAAGACATTATAGAGCGCTACCTGGGAAAGACATTATAGAGCGCTGCCTGGGAAAGACATAGAGCTCCACATGGGAAAGACATTATAGAGCTCTGTCTGGGAAAGATATTATAGAGCGCTGCCTGGGAAAGACATTATAGAGCGCTGCCTGTGAAAGACATTATAGAGCGCTGCCTGGGAAAGACATGATAGAGCGCTGCCTGGGAAAGACATAGAGCGCTGCCTGGGAAAGACATAGAGCTCTGCCTGGGTAAGACATAGAGCTCTGTCTGGGAAAGTCATAGAGCGCTGCCTGGGAAAGACATTATAGAGCGCTGGCTGGGAAAGTCATTATAGAGCGCTGCCTGGGAAAGACATTATAGAGCGCTGCCTGGGAAAGACATAAAGCGCTGCCTGGGAAAGAAATTATAGCGCGCTGTCTGGGAAAGACATTATAGAGCGCTGCCTGGGAAAGACATTATAGAGTGCTGCATGGGAAAGACATTATAGAGCGCTGCCTGGGAAAGACATAGAGCGCTGCCTGGGAAAGACATAGAGCTCTGCCTGGGAAAGACATAGAGCTCTGCCTGGGAAAGACATTATAGAGCTCTGCCTGGGAAAGACATAGAGCTCTGTCTGGGAAAGACATAGAGCTCTGTCTGGGAAAGACATTATAGAGCGCTGCCTGGGAAAGACATAGAGCTCTGCCTGGGAAAGACATAGAGCTCTGCCTGGGAAAGACATTATAGAGCGCTACCTGGGAAAGACATTATAGAGCGCTGCCTGGGAAAGACATAGAGCTCCACATGGGAAAGACATTATAGAGCTCTGTCTGGGAAAGACATTATAGAGCTCTGTCTGGGAAAGACATTATAGAGCGCTGCCTGGGAAAGACATTATAGAGCGCTGCCTGTGAAAGACATTATAGAGCGCTGCCTGGGAAAGACATGATAGAGCGCTGCCTGGGAAAGACATAGAGCTCTGCCTGGGTAAGACATAGAGCTCTGCCTGGGTAAGACATAGAGCGCTGCCTGGGAAAGACATTATAGAGCGCTGGCTGGGAAAGTCATTATAGAGCGCTGCCTGGGAAAGACATTATAGAGCGCTGCCTGGGAAAGACATTATAGAGCTCTGTCTGGGAAAGACATTATAGAGCGCTGCCTGGGAAAGACATTATAGAGCGCTGCCTGGGAAAGACATTATAGAGCGCTGCCTGGGAAAGACATTATAGAGCGCTGCCTGGGAAAGACATTATAGAGCGCTGCCTGGGAAAGACATTATAGAGCGCTGCCTGGGAAAGACATTATAGAGCGCTGCCTGGGAAAGACATAGCGCTCCACCTTGGAAAGACACAGAGCTCTGCCTGGTAAAGACATTATAGAGCGCTGCCTGGGAAAGACATTATAGAGCGCTGCCTGGGAAAGACATTATAGAGCGCTGCCTGGGTAAGACATTATAGAGCGCTGCCTGGGAAAGACATTATAGAGCGCTGCCTGGGAAAGACATTATAGAGCGCTGCCTGGGAAAGACATTATAGAGCGCTGTCTGGGAAAGACATTATAGAGTGCTGCCTGGGAAAGACATAGAGCTCTGCCTGGGAAAGACATTATAGAGTACTGCCTGGGAAAGACATTATAGAGCACTGCCTGGGAAAGACATAGAACTCTGCCTGGGAAAGACATTATAGAGCGCTGCCTGGGAAAGACATTATAGAGCGCTGCCTGGGAAAGACATTATAGAACGCTGCCTGGGAAAGACATTATAGAGCGCTGCCTGGGAAAGACATTATAGAGCGCTGCCTGGGAAAGACATTATAGAGCGCTGCCTGGGAAAGACATAGAGCTCCACCTGGGAAAGACATTATAGAGCTCTGTCTGGGAAAGACATTATAGAGCGCTGCCTGGGAAAGACATTATAGAGCGCTGCCTGGGAAAGACATTATAGAGCGCTGCCTGGGAAAGACATTATAGAGCGCTGCCTGGGAAAGACATAGAGCGCTGCCTGGGAAAGACATAGAGCTCTGCCTGGGTAAGACATAGAGCGCTGCCTGGGAAAGACATTATAGAGCGCTGCCTAAGAAAGACATTATAGAGCGCTGCCTGGGAAAGACATTATAGAGCGCTGCCTGGGAAAGACATTATAGAGCGCTGCCTGGGAAAGACATTATAGAGCGCTGCCTGGGAAAGACATTATAGAGCGTTGCCTGGGAAAGACATTATAGAGCGCTGCCTGGGAAAGACATTATAGAGCGCTGCCTGGGAAAGACATTATAGAGCGCTGCCTGGGAAAGACATTATAGAGCGCTGCCTGGGAAAGACATAGCGCTCCACCTGGGAAAGGCATAGAGCTCTGCCTGAGAAAGACATAGAGCTCTGCATGGGAAAGGACATTATAGAGCGCTGCCTGGGAAAGATATTATAGAGCTCTGCATGGGAAAGACATTATAGAGCGCTGCCTGGGAAAGACATTATAGAGCGCTGCCTGGGAAAGACATTATAGAGCGCTACCTGGGAAAGACATTATAGAGCTCTGCATGGGAAAGGACATTATAGAGCTCTGCATGGGAAAGACATTATAGAGCGCTGCATGGGAAAGACATTATAGAGCGCTACCTGGGAAAGACATTATAGAGCTCTGCATGGGAAAGACATTATAGAGCGCTGCCTGGGAAAGACATTATAGAGCTCTGCATGGGAAAGACATTATAGAGCGCTGCCTGGGAAAGATATTATAGAGCTCTGCATGGGAAAGACATTATAGAGCGCTGCCTGGGAAAGACATTATAGAGCGCTACCTGGGAAAGACATAGAGCTCTGCCTGGGAAAGACATTATAGAGCGCTAGCTGGGAAAGACATTATAGAGCGCTGCCTGGGAAAGACATAGAGCTCCACATGGGAAAGACATTATAGAGCGCTGCCTGGGAAAGACATTATAGAGTGCTGCCTGGGAAAGACATTATAGAGCTCTGCCTGGGAAAGACATAGAGCGCTGCCTGGGAAAGACATAGAGCTCTGCCTGGGAAAGACATAGAGCTCTGCCTGGGAAAGACATTAAAGAGCTCTGCCTAGGAAAGACATAGAACTCTGCCTGGGAAAGTCATAGAGCTCTGCCTGGGAAAGACACAGAGCTCTGCCTGGGAAAGACATTATAGAGCGCTGCCTGGGAAAGACATTATAGAGCGCTGCCTGGGAAAGACATAAAGCGCTGCCTGGGAAAGAAACTATAGAGCGCTGCCTGGGAAAGACATTATAGAGCGCTGCCTGGGAAAGACATTATAGAGCGCTGCCTGGGAAAGACATTATAGAGCGCTGCCTGGGAAAGACATAGACCGTTGCATGGCAAAGACATAGAGCTCTGCCTGGGAAAGACATAGAGCTCTGTCTGGGAAAGACATTATAGAGCGCTGCCTGGGAAAGACATAGAGCTCTGCCTGGGAAAGACATAGAGCTCTGCCTGGGAAAGACATAGAGCTCTGCCTGGGAAAGACATTATAGAGCTCTGCCTGGGAAAGACATAGAGCTCTGTCTGGGAAAGACATTATAGAGTGCTGCCTGGGAAAGACATAGAGCTCTGCCTTGGAAAGACATTATAGAGCGCTGCCTGGGAAAGACATTATAGAGCGCTGCCTGGGAAAGACATTATAGAGCGCTGCCTGGGAAAGACATTATAGAGCGCTGCCTGGGAAAGACATTATAGAGCGCTGCCTGGTAAAGACATAGAGCTCCACTTGGGAAAGACATAGAGCTCTGTCTGGGAAAGTCCTAGAGCGCTGCCTTGGAAAGACATAGAGCGCTGCCTAGGAAAGACATTATAGAGCGCTGCCTGGGAAAGACATTATAGAGCGCTGCCTGGGAAAGACATTATAGAGCGCTGCCTGGGAAAGACATAGAGCTCCACCTGGGAAAGACATTATAGAGCTCTGTCTGGGAAAGACATTATAGAGCGCTGCCTGGGAAAGACATTATAGAGCGCTGCCTGGGAAAGACATTATAGAGCGCTGCCTGGGAAAGACATTATAGAGCGCTGCCTGGGAAAGACATAGAGCGCTGCCTGGGAAAGACATAGAGCTCTGCCTGGGAAAGACATAGAGCTCTGTCTGGGAAAGTCATGGAGCACTGCCTGGGAAAGACATTATAGAGCGCTGCCTGGGAAAGACATTATAGAGCGCTGCCTGGGAAAGACATTATAGAGCGCTGCCTGGGAAAGACATTATAGAGCTCTGTCTGGGAAAGACATTATAGAGCGCTGCCTGGGAAAGACATTATAGAGCGCTGCCTGGGAAAGACATTATAGAGCGCTGCCTGGGAAAGACATTATAGAGCGCTGCCTGGGAAAGACATAGCGCTCCACCTGGGAAAGACACAGAGCTCTGCCTGGTAAAGACATTATAGAGCGCTGCCTGGGAAAGACATTATAGAGCGCTGCCTGGGAAAGACATTATAGAGCGCTGCCTGGGAAAGACATTATAGAGCGCTGCCTGGGAAAGACATTATAGAGCGCTGTCTGGGAAAGACATTATAGAGCGCTGTCTGGGAAAGACATTATAGAGTGCTGCCTGGGAAAGACATAGAGCTCTGCCTGGGAAAGACATTATAGAGTACTGCCTGGGAAAGACATTATAGAGTACTGCCTGGGAAAGACATAGAGCTATGCCTGGGAAAGAAATTATAGAGCGCTGCCTGGGAAAGACATTATAGAGCGCTGCCTGGGAAAGACATTATAGAGCTCTGCGTGGGAAAGACATAGAACTCTGCCTGGGAAAGTCATAGAGCTCTGCCTGGGAAAGACACAGAGCTCTGCCTGGGAAAGACATTATAGAGCGCTGCCTGGGAAAGACATTATAGAGCGCTGCCTGGGAAAGACATTATAGAGCGATGCCTGGGAAAGACATTATAGAGCGCTGCCTGGGAAGGACATAGAGCGCTGCCTGGGAAAGACATTATAGAGCACTGCCTGGGAAATACATAGAGCTCTGCCTGGGAAAGACATTATAGAGCGCTGCCTGGGAAAGACATTATAGAGCGCTGCCTGGGAAAGACATTATAGAGCTCTGCGTGGGAAAGACATAGAACTTTGCCTGGGAAAGTCATAGAGCTCTGCCTGGGAAAGACACAGAGCTCTGCCTGGGAAAGACATTATAGAGCGCTGCCTGGGAAAGACATTATAGAGCGCTGCCTGGGAAAGACATTATAGAGCGCTGCCTGGGAAAGACATTCTAGAGCGCTGCCTGGGAAAGACATAGAGCGCTGCCTGGGAAAGAAATTATAGAGTGCTGCCTGGGAAAGACATTATAGAGCGCTGCCTGGGAAAGACATTATAGAGTGCTGCCTGGGAAAGACATTATAGAGCGCTGCCTGGGAAAGACATTATAGAGCGCTGCCTGGGAAAGACATAGAGCTCCACCAGGGAAAGACATAGAGATCTGTCTGGGAAAGACATTACAGAGCGCTGCCTGGGAAAGACATTATAGAGCGCTGCCTGGGAAAGAGATTATAGAGCGCTGCCTGGGAAAGACATTATAGCGCTATGCCTGGGAAAGACATAGAGCTCTGCCTGGGAAAGACATAGAGCGCTGCCTGGGAAAGACATAGAGATCTGCCTGGGAAAGACATTATAGAGTACTGCCTGGGAAAGACATTATAGAGCACTGCCTGGGAAAGACATAGAGCTCTGCCTGGGAAAGATATTATAGAGCGCTGCCTGGGAAAGACATTATAGAGCGCTGCCTGGGAAAGACATTATAGAGCTCTGCGTGGGAAAGACATAGAACTCTGCCTGGGAAAGACATAGAGCGCTGCCTGGGAAAGACATAGAGCTCTGCCTGGGAAAGACATTATAGAGTACTGCCTGGGAAAGACATTATAGAGCACTGCCTGGGAAAGACATAGAGCTCTGACTGGGAAAGATATTATAGAGCGCTGCCTGGGAAAGACACAGAGCTCTGCCTGGGAAAGACATTATAGAGCGCTGCCTGGAAAGACATTATAGAGCGCTGCCTGGGAAAGACATTATAGAGCGCTGCCTGGGAAAGACATTATAGAGCGCTGCCTGGGAAAGACATAAAGCGCTGCCTGGGAAAGAAATTATAGAGCGCTGTCTGGGAAAGACATTATAGAGCGCTGCCTGGGAAAGACATTATAGAGTGCTGCCTGGGAAAGACATTATAGAGCGCTGCCTGGGAAAGACACAGAGCGCTGCCTGGGAAAGACATAGAGCTCTGCCAGGGAAAGACATAGAGCTCTGCCTGGGAAAGACATTATAGAGCTCTGCCTGGGAAAGACATAGAGCTCTGTCTGGGAAAGACATAGAGCTCTGTCTGGGAAAGACATTATAGAGCGCTGCCTGGGAAAGACATAGAGCTCTGCCTGGGAAAGACATAGAGCTCTGCCTGGGAAAGACATAGAGCTCTGCCTGGGAAAGACATTATAGAGCTCTGCCTGGGAAAGACATAGAGCTCTGTCTGGGAAAGACATTATAGAGTGCTGCCTGGGAAAGACATAGTGCTCTGCCTGGGAAAGACATTATAGAGCGCTGCCTGGGAAAGACATTATAGAGCGCTGCCTGGGAAAGACATAGAGCTCCACTTGGGAAAGACATAGAGCTCTGTCTGGGAAAGGCATAGAGTGCTGCCTGGGAAAGACATAGAGCGCTGCCTGGGAAAGACATTATAGAGCACTGCCTGGGAAAGACATTATAGAGCGCTGCCTGGGAAAGACATTATAGAGCGCTGCCTGGGAAAGACAAAGAGCTCCACCTGGGAAAGACAATATAGAGCTCTGTCTGGGAGAGACATTATAGAGTGCTGCCTGGGAAAGACATTATAGAGCGCTGCCTGGGAAAGACATTATAGAGCGCTGCTTGGGAAAGACATTATAGAGCGCTGCCTGGGAAAGACATAGAGCGCTGCCTGGGAAAGACATAGAGCTCTGCCTGGGTAAGACATAGAGCGCTGCCTGGGAAAGACATTATAGAGCGCTGCCTAAGAAAGACATTATAGAGCGCTGCCTGGGAAAGACATTATAGAGCGCTGCCTGGGAAAGACATTATAGAGCGCTGCCTGGGAAAGACATTATAGAGCGCTGCCTGGGAAAGACATTATAGAGCGCTGCCTGGGAAAGACATTATAGAGCGCTGCCTGGGAAAGACATTATAGAGCGCTGCCTGGGAAAGACATTATAGAGCGCTGCCTGGAAAAGACATAGCGCTCCACCTGGGAAAGACATAGAGCTCTGCCTGAGAAAGACATAGAGCTCTGCATGGGAAAGGACATTATAGAGCGCTGCCTGGGAAAGACATTATAGAGCTCTGCATGGGAAAGACATTATAGAGCGCTGCCTGGGAAAGACATTATAGAGCGCTGCCTGTGAAAGACATTATAGAGCACTACCTGGGAAAGACATTATAGAGCTCTGCATGGGAAAGGACATTATAGAGCTCTGCATGGGAAAGACATTATAGAGCGCTGCCTGGGAAAGACATTATAGAGCACTACCTGGGAAAGACATTATAGAGCTCTGCATGGGAAAGACATTATAGAGCGCTGCCTGGGAAAGACATTATAGAGCTCTGCATGGGAAAGACATTATAGAACGCTGCCTGGGAAAGACATTATAGAGCTCTGCATGGGAAAGACATTATAGAGCGCTGCCTGGGAAAGACATTATAGAGCGCTACCTGGGAAAGACATAGAGCTCTGCCTGGGAAAGACATTATAGAGCGCTGCCTGGGAAAGACATAGAGCTCCACCTGGGAAAGACATTATAGAGCTCTGTCTGGGAAAGACATTATAGAGCGGTGCCTGGGAAAGACATTATAGAGCGGTGCCTGGGAAAGACATTATAGAGCGCTGCCTGGGAAAGACATTATAGAGCGCTGCCTGGGAGAGACATTATAGAGCTCTGCGTGGGAAAGACATAGAACTCTGCCTGGGAAAGTCATAGAGCTCTGCCTGGGAAAGACACAGAGCTCTGCCTGGGAAAGACATTATAGAGCGCTGCATGGGAAAGACATTATAGAGCGCTGCTGGGAAAGACATTATAGAGCGCTGCCTTGGAAAGACATAGAGCGCTGCCTGGGAAAGACATTATAGAGCACTGCCTGGGAAATACATAGAGTTCTGCCTGGGAAAGACATTATAGAGCGCTGCCTGGGAAAGACATTATAGAGCGCTGCCTGGGAAAGACATTATAGAGCGCTGCCTGGGAAAGACATTATAGAGCGCTGCCTGGGAAAGACATTATAGAGCGCTGCCTGGGAAAGACATTATAGAGTACTGCCTGGGAAATACATAGAGCTCTGCCTGGGAAAGACATTATAGAGCGCTGCCTGGGAAAGACATTATAGAGCGCTGCCTGGGAAAGACATTATAGAGCTCTGCGTGGGAAAGACATAGAACTCTGCCTGGGAAAGTCATAGAGCTCTGCCTGGGAAAGACACAGAGCTCTGCCTGGGAAAGACATTATAGAGCGCTGCCTGGGAAAGACATTATAGAGCGCTGCCTGGGAAAGACATTATAGAGCGCTGCCTGGGAAAGACATTATAGAGCGCTGCCTGGGAAAGACATAGAGCGCTGCCTGGGAAAGAAATTATAGAGCGCTGCCTGGGAAAGATATATAGAGCGCTGCCTGGGAAAGACATTATAGAGTGCTGCCTGGGAAAGACATTATAGAGCGCTGCCTGGGAAAGACATTATAGAGCGCTGCCTGGGAAAGACATAGAGCTCCACCTGGGAAAGACATAGAGATCTGTCTGGGAAAGACATTACAGAGTGCTGCCTGGGAAAGACATTATAGAGCGCTGCCTGGGAAAGACATTATAGAGCGCTGCCTGGGAAAGACATTATAGCGCTATGCCTGGGAAAGACATAGAGCTCTGCCTGGGAAAGACATAGAGCGCTGCCTGGGAAAGACATAGAGCTCTGCCTGGGAAAAGACATTATAGAGTACTGCCTGGGAAAGACATTATAGAGCACTGCCTGGGAAAGACATAGAGCTCTGCCTGGGAAAGATATTATAGAGCGCTGCCTGGGAAAGACATTATAGAGCGCTGCCTGGGAAAGACATTATAGAGCTCTGCCTGGGAAAGACATAGAACTCTGCCTGGGAAAGTCATAGAGTTCTGCCTGGGAAAGACACAGAGCTCTGCCTGGGAAAGACATTATAGAGCGCTGCATGGGAAAGACATTATAGAGCGCTGCCTGGGAAAGACATTATAGAGCGCTGCCTTGGAAAGACATAGAGCGCTGCCTGGGAAAGACATTATAGAGCACTGCCTGGGAAATACATAGAGCTCTGCCTGGGAAAGACATTATAGAGCGCTGCCTGGGAAAGACATTATAGAGCGCTGCATGGGAAAGACATTATAGAGCGCTGCCTGGGAAAGACATTATAGAGCGCTGTCTGGGAAAGACATAGAGCGCTGACTGGGAAAGACATTATAGAGCACTGCCTGGGAAATACATAGAGCTCTGCCTGGGAAAGACATTATAGAGCGCTGCCTGGGAAAGACATTATAGAGCGCTGCCTGGGAAAGACATTATAGAGCTCTGCGTGGGAAAGACATAGAACTCTGCCTGGGAAAGTCATAGAGCTCTGCCTGGGAAAGACACAGAGCTCTGCCTGGGAAAGACATTATAGAGCGCTGCCTGGGAAAGACATTATAGAGCGCTGCCTGGGAAAGACATTATAGAGCGCTGCCTGGGAAAGACATTATAGAGCGCTGCCTGGGAAAGACATAGAGCGCTGCCTGGGAAAGAAATTATAGAGCGCTGCCTGGGAAAGACATTATAGAGCGCTGCCTGGGAAAGACATTATAGAGTGCTGCCTGGGAAAGACATTATAGAGCGCTGCCTGGGAAAGACATTATAGAGCGCTGCCTGGGAAAGACATAGAGCTCCACCTGGGAAAGACATAGAGATCTGTCTGGGAAAGACATTACAGAGCGCTGCCTGGGAAAGACATTATAGAGCGCTGCCTGGGAAAGACATTATAGAGCGCTGCCTGGGAAAGACATTATAGCGCTATGCCTGGGAAAGACATAGAGCTCTGCCTGGGAAAGACATAGAGCGCTGCCTGGGAAAGACATAGAGCTCTGCCTGGGAAAGACATTATAGAGTACTGCCTGGGAAAGACATTATAGAGCACTGCCTGGGAAAGACATAGAGCTCTGCCTGGGAAAGATATTATAGAGCGCTGCCTGGGAAAGACATTATAGAGCGCTGCCTGGGAAAGACATTATAGAGCTCTGCCTGGGAAAGACATAGAACTCTGCCTGGGAAAGTCATAGAGCTCTGCCTGGGAAAGACACAGAGCTCTGCCTGGGAAAGACATTATAGAGCGCTGCCTGGGAAAGACATTATAGAGCGCTGCCTGGGAAAGACATTATAGAGCGCTGCCTGGGAAAGACATTATAGAGCGCTGCCTGGGAAAGACATAAAGCGCTGCCTGGGAAAGAAATTATAGAGCGCTGTCTGGGAAAGACATTATAGAGCGCTGCCTGGGAAAGACATTATAGAGTGCTGCCTGGGAAAGACATTATAGAGCGCTGCCTGGGAAAGACATAGAGCGCTGCCTGGGAAAGACATAGAGCTCTGCCTGGGAAAGACATAGAGCTCTGCCTGGGAAAGACATTATAGAGCTCTGCCTGGGAAAGACATAGAGCTCTGTCTGGGAAAGACATAGAGCTCTGTCTGGGAAAGACATTATAGAGCGCTGCCTGGGAAAGACATAGAGCTCTGCCTGGGAAAGACATAGAGCTCTGCCTGGGAAAGACATAGAGCTCTGCCTGGGAAAGACATTATAGAGCTCTGCCTGGGAAAGACATAGAGCTCTGTCTGGGAAAGACATTATAGAGTGCTGCCTGGGAAAGACATAGAGCTCTGCCTGGGAAAGACATTATAGAGCGCTGCCTGGGAAAGACATTATAGAGCGCTGCCTGGGAAAGACATTATAGAGCGCTGCCTGGGAAAGACATTATAGAGCGCTGCCTGGGAAAGACATAGAGCTCCACTTGGGAAAGACATAGAGCTCTGTCTGGGAAAGTCATAGAGCGCTGCCTGGGAAAGACATAGAGCGCTGCCTGGGAAAGACATTATAGAGCACTGCCTGGGAAAGACATTATAGAGCGCTGCCTGGGAAAGACATTATAGAGCGCTGCCTGGGAAAGACATAGAGTTCCACCTGGGAAAGACATTATAGAGCTCTGTCTGGGAAAGACATTATAGAGCGCTGCCTGGGAAAGACATTATAGAGCGCTGCCTGGGAAAGACATTATAGAGCGCTGCCTGGGAAAGACATTATAGAGCGCTGCCTGGGAAAGACATAGAGCGCTGCCTGGGAAAGACATAGAGCTCTGCCTGGGTAAGACATAGAGCGCTGCCTGGGAAAGACATTATAGAGCGCTGCCTAAGAAAAAAATTATAGAGCGCTGCCTGGGAAAGACATTATAGAGCGCTGCCTGGGAAAGACATTATAGAGCGCTGCCTGGGAAAGACATTATAGAGCGCTGCCTGGGAAAGACATTATAGAGCGTTGCCTGGGAAAGACATTATAGAGCGCTGCCTGGGAAAGACATTATAGAGCGCTGCCTGGGAAAGACATTATAGAGCGCTGCCTGGGAAAGACATTATAGAGCGCTGCCTGGGAAAGACATAGCGCTCCACCTGGGAAAGGCATAGAGCTCTGCCTGAGAAAGACATAGAGCTCTGCATGGGAAAGGACATTATAGAGCGCTGCCTGGGAAAGATATTATAGAGCTCTGCATGGGAAAGACATTATAGAGCGCTGCCTGGGAAAGACATTATAGAGCGCTGTCTGGGAAAGACATTATAGAGCGCTACCTGGGAAAGACATTATAGAGCTCTGCATGGGAAAGGACATTATAGAGCTCTGCATGGGAAAGACATTATAGAGCGCTGCATGGGAAAGATATTATAGAGCGCTACCTGGGAAAGACATTATAGAGCTCTGCATGGGAAAGACATTATAGAGCGCTGCCTGGGAAAGACATTATAGAGCTCTGCATGGGAAAGACATTATAGAGCGCTGCCTGGGAAAGATATTATAGAGCTCTGCATGGGAAAGACATTATAGAGCGCTGCCTGGGAAAGACATTATAGAGCGCTACCTGGGAAAGACATAGAGCTCTGCCTGGGAAAGACATTATAGAGCGCTACCTGGGAAAGACATTATAGAGCGCTGCCTGGGAAAGACATAGAGCTACACATGGGAAAGACATTATAGAGCTCTGTCTGGGAAAGACATTATAGAGCGCTGCCTGGGAAAGACATTATAGAGCGCTGCCTGTGAAAGACATTATAGAGCGCTGCCTGGGAAAGACATGATAGAGCGCTGCCTGGGAAAGACATAGAGCGCTGCCTGGGAAAGACATAGAGCTCTGCCTGGGTAAGACATAGAGCTCTGTCTGGGAAAGTCATAGAGCGCTGCCTGGGAAAGACATTATAGAGCGCTGGCTGGGAAAGTCATTATAGAGCGCTGCCTGGGAAAGACATTATAGAGCGCTGCCTGGGAAAGACATTATAGAGCTCTGTCTGGGAAAGACATTATAGAGCGCTGCCTGGGAAAGACATTATAGAGCGCTGCCTGGGAAAGACATTATAGAGCGCTGCCTGGGAAAGACATTATAGAGCGCTGCCTGGGAAAGACATTATAGAGCGCTGCCTGGGAAAGACATTATAGAGCGCTGCCTGGGAAAGACATTATAGAGCGCTGCCTGGGAAAGACATAGCGCTCCACCTTGGAAAGACACAGAGCTCTGCCTGGTAAAGACATTATAGAGCGCTGCCTGGGAAAGACATTATAGAGCGCTGCCTGGGAAAAACATTATAGAGCGCTGCCTGGGAAAGACATTATAGAGCGCTGCCTGGGAAAGACATTATAGAGCGCTGCCTGGGAAAGACATTATAGAGCGCTGCCTGGGAAAGACATTATAGAGCGCTGTCTGGGAAAGACATTATAGAGTGCTGCCTGGAAAAGACATAGAGCTCTGCCTGGGAAAGACATTATAGAGTACTGCCTGGGAAAGACATTATAGAGCACTGCCTGGGAAAGACATAGAGCTCTGCCTGGGAAAGACATTATAGAGCGCTGCCTGGGAAAGACATTATAGAGCGCTGCCTGGGAAAGACATTATAGAACGCTGCCTGGGAAAGACATTATAGAGCGCTGCCTGGGAAAGACATTATAGAGCGCTGCCTGGGAAAGACATTATAGAGCGCTGCCTGGGAAAGACATAGAGCTCCACCTGGGAAAGGCATTATAGAGCTCTGTCTGGGAAAGACATTATAGAGCGCTGCCTGGGAAAGACATTATAGAGCGCTGCCTGGGAAAGACATTATAGAGCGCTGCCTGGGAAAGACATTATAGAGCGCTGCCTGGGAAAGACATAGAGCGCTGCCTGGGAAAGACATAGAGCTCTGCCTGGGTAAGACATAGAGCGCTGCCTGGGAAAGACATTATAGAGCGCTGCCTAAGAAAGACATTATAGAGCGCTGCCTGGGAAAGACATTATAGAGCGCTGCCTGGGAAAGACATTATAGAGCGCTGCCTGGGAAAGACATTATAGAGCGCTGCCTGGGAAAGACATTATAGAGCGTTGCCTGGGAAAGACATTATAGAGCGCTGCCTGGGAAAGACATTATAGAGCGCTGCCTGGGAAAGACATTATAGAGCGCTGCCTGGGAAAGACATTATAGAGCGCTGCCTGGGAAAGACATAGCGCTCCACCTGGGAAAGGCATAGAGCTCTGCCTGAGAAAGACATAGAGCTCTGCATGGGAAAGGACATTATAGAGCGCTGCCTGGGAAAGATATTATAGAGCTCTGCATGGGAAAGACATTATAGAGCGCTGCCTGGGAAAGACATTATAGAGCGCTGCCTGGGAAAGACATTATAGAGCGCTACCTGGGAAAGACATTATAGAGCTCTGCATGGGAAAGGACATTATAGAGCTCTGCATGGGAAAGACATTATAGAGCGCTGCATGGGAAAGACATTATAGAGCGCTACCTGGGAAAGACATTATAGAGCTCTGCATAGGAAAGACATTATAGAGCGCTGCCTGGGAAAGACATTATAGAGCTCTGCATGGGAAAGACATTATAGAGCGCTGCCTGGGAAAGATATTATAGAGCTCTGCATGGGAAAGACATTATAGAGCGCTGCCTGGGAAACACATTATAGAGCGCTACCTGGGAAAGACATAGAGCTCTGCCTGGGAAAGACATTATAGAGCGCTACCTGGGAAAGACATTATAGAGCGCTGCCTGGGAAAGACATAGAGCTCCACATGGGAAAGACATTATAGAGCTCTGTCTGGGAAAGATATTATAGAGCGCTGCCTGGGAAAGACATTATAGAGCGCTGCCTGTGAAAGACATTATAGAGCGCTGCCTGGGAAAGACATGATAGAGCGCTGCCTGGGAAAGACATAGAGCGCTGCCTGGGAAAGACATAGAGCTCTGCCTGGGTAAGACATAGAGCTCTGTCTGGGAAAGTCATAGAGCGCTGCCTGGGAAAGACATTATAGAGCGCTGGCTGGGAAAGTCATTATAGAGCGCTGCCTGGGAAAGACATTATAGAGCGCTGCCTGGGAAAGACATAAAGCGCTGCCTGGGAAAGAAATTATAGAGCGCTGTCTGGGAAAGACATTATAGAGCGCTGCCTGGGAAAGACATTATAGAGTGCTGCATGGGAAAGACATTATAGAGCGCTGCCTGGGAAAGACATAGAGCGCTGCCTGGGAAAGACATAGAGCTCTGCCTGGGAAAGACATAGAGCTCTGCCTGGGAAAGACATTATAGAGCTCTGCCTGGGAAAGACATAGAGCTCTGTCTGGGAAAGACATAGAGCTCTGTCTGGGAAAGACATTATAGAGCGCTGCCTGGGAAAGACATAGAGCTCTGCCTGGGAAAGACATAGAGCTCTGCCTGGGAAAGACATTATAGAGCGCTACCTGGGAAAGACATTATAGAGCGCTGCCTGGGAAAGACATAGAGCTCCACATGGGAAAGACATTATAGAGCTCTGTCTGGGAAAGACATTATAGAGCTCTGTCTGGGAAAGACATTATAGAGCGCTGCCTGGGAAAGACATTATAGAGCGCTGCCTGTGAAAGACATTATAGAGCGCTGCCTGGGAAAGACATGATAGAGCGCTGCCTGGGAAAGACATAGAGCTCTGCCTGGGTAAGACATAGAGCTCTGCCTGGGTAAGACATAGAGCGCTGCCTGGGAAAGACATTATAGAGCGCTGGCTGGGAAAGTCATTATAGAGCGCTGCCTGGGAAAG
Organism: Cepaea hortensis; assembly: GCA_963921405.1. NCBI lineage: Eukaryota > Metazoa > Mollusca > Gastropoda > Stylommatophora > Helicidae > Cepaea > Cepaea hortensis. The sequence goes on from OY992886.1 coordinate 42,468,099, forward strand.
ACATTATAGAGCGCTGCCTGGGAAAGACATTATAGAGCTCTGTCTGGGAAAGACATTATAGAGCGCTGCCTGGGAAAGACATTATAGAGCGCTGCCTGGGAAAGACATTATAGAGCGCTGCCTGGGAAAGACATTATAGAGCGCTGCCTGGGAAAGACATTATAGAGCGCTGCCTGGGAAAGACATTATAGAGCGCTGCCTGGGAAAGACATTATAGAGCGCTGCCTGGGAAAGACATAGCGCTCCACCTTGGAAAGACACAGAGCTCTGCCTGGTAAAGACATTATAGAGCGCTGCCTGGGAAAGACATTATAGAGCGCTGCCTGGGAAAGACATTATAGAGCGCTGCCTGGGTAAGACATTATAGAGCGCTGCCTGGGAAAGACATTATAGAGCGCTGCCTGGGAAAGACATTATAGAGCGCTGCCTGGGAAAGACATTATAGAGCGCTGTCTGGGAAAGACATTATAGAGCGCTGCCTGGGAAAGACATTATAGAGCGCTGCCTGGGAAAGACATTATAGAGCGCTGCCTGGGAAAGACATTATAGAGCGCTGCCTGGGAAAGACATAGAGCGCTGCCTGGGAAAGACATAGAGCTCTGCCTGGGTAAGACATAGAGCGCTGCCTGGGAAAGACATTATAGAGCGCTGCCTAAGAAAGACATTATAGAGCGCTGCCTGGGAAAGACATTATAGAGCGCTGCCTGGGAAAGACATTATAGAGCGCTGCCTGGGAAAGACATTATAGAGCGCTGCCTGGGAAAGACATTATAGAGCGTTGCCTGGGAAAGACATTATAGAGCGCTGCCTGGGAAAGACATTATAGAGCGCTGCCTGGGAAAGACATTATAGAGCGCTGCCTGGGAAAGACATTATAGAGCGCTGCCTGGGAAAGACATAGCGCTCCACCTGGGAAAGGCATAGAGCTCTGCCTGAGAAAGACATAGAGCTCTGCATGGGAAAGGACATTATAGAGCGCTGCCTGGGAAAGATATTATAGAGCTCTGCATGGGAAAGACATTATAGAGCGCTGCCTGGGAAAGACATTATAGAGCGCTGCCTGGGAAAGACATTATAGAGCGCTACCTGGGAAAGACATTATAGAGCTCTGCATGGGAAAGGACATTATAGAGCTCTGCATGGGAAAGACATTATAGAGCGCTGCATGGGAAAGACATTATAGAGCGCTACCTGGGAAAGACATTATAGAGCTCTGCATGGGAAAGACATTATAGAGCGCTGCCTGGGAAAGACATTATAGAGCTCTGCATGGGAAAGACATTATAGAGCGCTGCCTGGGAAAGATATTATAGAGCTCTGCATGGGAAAGACATTATAGAGCGCTGCCTGGGAAAGACATTATAGAGCGCTACCTGGGAAAGACATAGAGCTCTGCCTGGGAAAGACATTATAGAGCGCTACCTGGGAAAGACATTATAGAGCGCTGCCTGGGAAAGACATAGAGCTCCACATGGGAAAGACATTATAGAGCTCTGTCTGGGAAAGACATTATAGAGCGCTGCCTGGGAAAGACATTATAGAGCGCTGCCTGTGAAAGACATTATAGAGCGCTGCCTGGGAAAGACATGATAGAGCGCTGCCTGGGAAAGACATAGAGCGCTGCCTGGGAAAGACATAGAGCTCTGCCTGGGTAAGACATAGAGCTCTGTCTGGGAAAGTCATAGAGCGCTGCCTGGGAAAGACATTATAGAGCGCTGGCTGGGAAAGTCATTATAGAGCGCTGCCTGGGAAAGACATTATAGAGCGCTGCCTGGGAAAGACATTATAGAGCTCTGTCTGGGAAAGACATTATAGAGCGCTGCCTGGGAAAGACATTATAGAGCGCTGCCTGGGAAAGACATTATAGAGCGCTGCCTGGGAAAGACATTATAGAGCGCTGCCTGGGAAAGACATTATAGAGCGCTGCCTGGGAAAGACATTATAGAGCGCTGCCTGGGAAAGACATTATAGAGCGCTGCCTGGGAAAGACATAGCGCTCCACCTTGGAAAGACACAGAGCTCTGCCTGGTAAAGACATTATAGAGCGCTGCCTGGGAAAGACATTATAGAGCGCTGCCTGGGAAAGACATTATAGAGCGCTGCCTGGGAAAGACATTATAGAGCGCTGCCTGGGAAAGACATTATAGAGCGCTGCCTGGGAAAGACATTATAGAGCGCTGCCTGGGAAAGACATTATAGAGCGCTGTCTGGGAAAGACATTATAGAGTCCTGCCTGGGAAAGACATAGAGCTCTGCCTGGGAAAGACATTATAGAGTACTGCCTGGGAAAGACATTATAGAGCACTGCCTGGGAAAGACATAGAGCTCTGCCTGGGAAAGACATTATAGAGCGCTGCCTGGGAAAGACATTATAGAGCGCTGCCTGGGAAAGACATTATAGAACGCTGCCTGGGAAAGACATTATAGAGCGCTGCCTGGGAAAGACATTATAGAGCGCTGCCTGGGAAAGACATTATAGAGCGCTGCCTGGGAAAGACATTATAGAGCGCTGCCTGGGAAAGACATTATAGAGCGCTGTCTGGGAAAGACATTATAGAGTGCTGCCTGGGAAAGACATAGAGCTCTGCCTGGGAAAGACATTATAGAGTACTGCCTGGGAAAGACATTATAGAGTTCTGCCTGGGAAAGACATTATAGAGCGCTGCCTGGGAAAGACATTATAGAGCGCTGCCTGGGAAAGACATAGAGCTCCACCTGGGAAAGACATAGAGCTCTGTCTGGGAAAGACATTACAGAGCGCTGCCTGGGAAAGACATTATAGAGCGCTGCCTGGGAAAGACATTATAGAGCGCTGCCTGGGAAAGACATTATAGCGCTATGCCTGGGAAAGACATAGAGCTCTGCCTGGGAAAGACATAGAGCGCTGCCTGGGAAAGACATAGAGCTCTGCCTGGGAAAGACATTATAGAGTACTGCCTGGGAAAGACATTATAGAGCACTGCCTGGGAAAGACATAGAGCTCTACCTGGGAAAGATATTATAGAGCTCTGCCTGGGAAAGACATAGAACTCTGCCTTGGAAAGTCATAGAGCTCTGCCTGGGAAAGACACAGAGCTCTGCCTGGGAAAGACATTATAGAGCGCTGCCTGGGAAAGACATTATAGAGCGCTGACTGGGAAAGACATTATAGAGCGCTGCCTGGGAAAGACATTATAGAGCGCTGCCTGGGAAAGACATAAAGCGCTGCCTGGGAAAGAAATTATAGAGCGCTGTCTGGGAAAGACATTATAGAGCGCTGCCTGGGAAAGACATTATAGAGTGCTGCCTGGGAATGACATTATAGAGCGCTGCCTGAGAAAGACATAGAGCGCTGCCTGGGAAAGACATAGAGCTCTGCCTGGGAAAGACATAGAGCTCTGCCTGGGAAAGACATTATAGAGCTCTGCCTGGGAAAGACATAGAGCTCTGTCTGGGAAAGACATAGAGCTCTGTCTGGGAAAGACATTATAGAGCGCTGCCTGGGAAAGACATAGAGCTCTGCCTGGGAAAGACATAGAGCTCTGCCTGGGAAAGACATAGAGCTCTGCCTGGGAAAGACATTATAGAGCTCTGCCTGGGAAAGACACAGAGCTCTGTCTGGGAAAGACATTATAGAGTGCTGCCTGGGAAAGACATAGAGCTCTGCCTGGGAAAGACATTATAGAGCGCTGCCTGGGAAAGACATTATAGAGCGCTGCCTGGGAAAGACATTATAGAGCGCTGCCTGGGAAAGACATTATAGAGCGCTGCCTGGGAAAGACATAGAGCTCCACTTGGGAAAGACATAGAGCTCTGTCTGGGAAAGTCTTAGAGCGCTGCCTGGGAAAGACATAGAGCGCTGCCTGGGAAAGACATTATAGAGCACTGCCTGGGAAAGACATTATAGAGCGCTGCCTGGGAAAGACATTATAGAGCGCTGCCTGGGAAAGACATAGAGCTCCACCTGGGAAAGACATTATAGAGCTCTGTCTGGGAAAGACATTATAGAGCGCTGCCTGGGAAAGACATTATAGAGCGCTGCCTGGGAAAGACATTATAGAGCGCTGCCTGGGAAAGACATTATAGAGCGCTGCCTGGGAAAGACATAGAGCGCTGCCTGGGAAAGACATAGAGCTCTGCCTGGGTAAGACATAGAGCGCTGCCTGGGAAAGACATTATAGAGCGCTGCCTAAGAAAGACATTATAGAGCGCTGCCTGGGAAAGACATTATAGAGCGCTGCCTGGGAAAGACATTATAGAGCGCTGCCTGGGAAAGACATAGAGCTCTGTCTGGGAAAGACATTATAGAGCGCTGCCTGGGAAAGACATTATAGAGCGCTGCCTGGGAAAGACATTATAGAGCGCTGCCTGGGAAAGACATTATAGAGCGCTGCCTGGGAAAGACATTATAGAGCGCTGCCTGGGAAAGACATAGCGCTCCACCTGGGAAAGATATAGAGCTCTGCCTGAGAAAGACATAGAGCTCTGCATGGGAAAGGACATTATAGAGCGCTGCCTGGGAAAGACATTATAGAGCTCTGCATGGGAAAGACATTATAGAGCGCTGCCTGGGAAAGACATTATAGAGCGCTGCCTGGGAAAGACATTATAGAGCGCTACCTGGGAAAGACATTATAGAGCTCTGCATGGGAAAGGACATTATAGAGCTCTGCATGGGAAAGACATTATAGAGCGCTGCCTGGGAAAGACATTATAGAGCGCTACCTGGGAAAGACATTATAGAGCTCTGCATGGGAAAGACATTATAGAGCTCTGCCTGGGAAAGACATTATAGAGCGCTACCTAAGAAAGACATTATAGAGCGCTACCTGGGAAAGACATTATAGAGCGCTGCATGGGAAAGACATTATAGAGCGCTTCCTGGGAAAGACATTATAGATCTCTGCATGGGAAAGACATTATAGAGCGCTGCCTGGGAAAGACATTATAGAGCGCTACCTGGGAAAGACATTATAGAGCGCTACCTGGGAAAGGACATTATAGAGCTCTGCATGGGAAAGGACATTATAGAGCTCTGCATGGGAAAGACATTATAGAGCGCTACCTGGGAAAGACATTATAGAGCGCTACCTGGGAAAGACATAGAGCTCTGTCTGGGTAAGACATTATAGAGCTCTGCATGGGAAAGACATTATAGAGCGCTGCCTGGGAAAGACATTATAGAGCGCTACCTGGGAAAGACATTATAGAGCGCTACCTGGGAAAGACATTATAGAGCGCTCCCTGGGTATGACATCATAGAGCGCTGCCTGGGTATGACATTATAAAACACTGTCTAAGTCAGACATTCTACAGATAAAACTTCTATTTATCTCCTTACGATTCACAAAGTTAAAATAAAAAACAATTTTAAACACCGCCCCCTCCCCATTAATCAGCATCTAAGTATTGAACACCCCGCTTGGAGAGCTCACAAACACGCTCTGAATGTGCCTGCTGCTTGCATACTGGTATGAAACAAAGTCACTGTCATCCTAAAATCTTCATGTTCTACACAAACTAACATTTCGAATCAACAAGATTCAACAACAACAACAACAACAACAACAACAACAACAACAACAACAACAACAACAACAACAACAACAACAACAACAACAACAACAACAACAACAACAACAACAGCAGCAGCAGCAGCAGCAGCAACAACAACAAAAATAACAATAACATCATCATCATCATCATCATCATCAACAAGAACAACAACAACAACTTCATCATTAACAAGAACATCAACAAGAAACAACAACCAAAACAACAACAGAGACAACAACATCAACAGCAGAAACAACAACAACAACAACAAGTAATTACACCTCACCGAGTCTTCCACTGCTTATAGTTTCACATCCTTCATGTGTATACACTGACAGCTAAGGCATGCTATGTTATGTTATGCAGCTGATTTTAACGTGATACACCATTACTATATTCAGAGTGGTAAAACCCCTCAGGCGAGGGAACATTCTAAGACAAGTGGAGCCACAGACAAGACTCTTGGTGAGAACAACTTCTTCAACGGTGCCAGACTGAAATATGGCGGCGATCATGAGGATGTGTCCGTTGATGGAGTTGTCAGTGTCATCAAGATACTTCCGTTCTGTGCACTTGTGATCATGTTCTGGGCAATCTATTCACAGGTAATACTTCTGTTTGGTCATTTGTTTCGCGCTATCATCATCACGTGCTATGACAAGTGGCAAGGGTTTTCATGTCTCTCCCAGATCTTATCCTTGGTGCTGAACGACCAATTCTGCTGATGATATTCCCCATCCCCCAGTGCCCAAAACCGTCGAGCTCCCATTTCGCTTCATCTGTATGCCTTTTCTACCGCTGACCGCTTCAGTCGTGACGATGTCTTCCATTGCCCCTCTTCTCATTATGTGACCAAAGAACACGCAAGTTACAAACTGGTTGTTTATGACTAAAATAATAACATTATTTTGCCAAACATTTAATGTTGCTTAGTTTTATAAGATTGTTTTTGAGACTAAACTGTCGGTGTGTTTGAGACTAATCTGTCGGAATATTTGAAAAGAGGAAGGTATTGTTACACGTGGGTGGAAAATATGAAGATAGGATAGGCGATCCGCATGGTTACATGTGGGTGGGATGAATATGAAGATATAACAGGAGATAGATACTGTTACATGTTGGTGTAGACTATGAAGATATAACAGGAGATAGATACTGTTGCATGTGGGTGTAGAATATGAAGATATAACAGGAGATAAATACTGTTGCATGTGGGTGTAGAATATGAAGATATAACAGGAGATAGATACTGTTGCATGTGGGTGTAGAATATGAAGATATAACAGGAGATAGATACTGTTGCATGTGGGTGTAGAATATGAAGATATAACAGGAGATAGATACTGTTGCATGTGGGTGTAGAATATGAAGATATAACAGGAGATAGATACTGTTGCATGTGGGTGTAGAATATGAAGATATAACAGGAGATAGATACTGTTGCATGTGGGTGTAGAATATGAAGATATAACAGGAGATAGATACTGTTGCATGAGGGTGTAGAATATGAAGATATAACAGGAGATAGATACTGTTGCATGTGGGTGTAGAATATGAAGATATAACAGGAGACAGATACTGTTGCATGTGGGCGTAGAATATGAAGATATAACAGGAGATAGATACTGTTGCATGTGGGTGTAGAATATGAAGATATAACAGGAGATATATACTGTTGCATGTGGGTGTAGAATATATGAAGATATAACAGGAGATAGATACTGTTGCATGTGGGTGTAGAATATGAAGATATAACAGGAGATGGCCGATGTTACAAGTGGGTGGAGACCTGACCCGTACACTATTGTCCCCACTACAGGACATGTAGTGTTGTCTGCAGACTTGTCCCGTACACTATTGTCCCCACTACAGGGCATGTAGTGTTGTCTGCAGACTTGTCCCGTACACTATTGTCCCCACTGTAGGACATGTAGTGCTGTCTGCTGACTTGTCCCGTACACTATTGTCCCCACTACAGGACATGTAGTATTGTCTGCAGACTTGTCCCTATTATTTGTACGATCATGTCCAGTGTGGGACAACGGAACCCTGAAGCTCACTGTATCTGCCACAGTTTCTTCCAAAGCCTGGTCAATATGGCAAAGCTCTCATGGGACAGGTCTAGTCTTTATTTCTTTTTACGATAGGCTTTGCTCATCCTTTGGTCTGATCGATGTGTTCCTTCTGTTCGTTTAGTGTTATTTGTTTGATAAATTATTCCAGATGTTCACAGGGAAGTGATATTCACTTTTTGTGTGTCAGCTTGGGGTAGAGCTATGGTGTCCAGATTCAACTCAGAGGTTACCTGTTTGGAATGCCAGCATGAGGCTGAGTATTTTAGCAGCAAAACATTTAAATTACTGTTTTTTTTTTTTTAAAATCCAAGATATTTTCATTCATGTAATCACTAGTGGATTCAATCCACACACCAGTCTCGTTCAGAAAGCAATTACACACTACTGAATGTAAAATAGCTTGGTAAATAAACCTGGTGTTGGGGTTAGTGGCAACGTCCTTGCCGAAGGACTAGCTGACATTCTGGCCAGTCCACAACTGGCCATATGGTTTATCTGCCTCTAGAATTTTTTAGATACTTACTTTAAAAATAATCAGTGTCCTGTTCAACCCGCCTGGATTATAATCGGCATACACATACGTATTTTTGTCTGTATAAAATTGTACACACATCTCGTTTTTCAACGCATTATATATTGATTTATAATATAAGTTTTTTTTTTGTTCTATGGTTCCGTCGCCCTGCTACTGAGTGAGTGCGTGGCGCGACTCTGTGAGCTGTGATATTCGCGTGGAATGCTTCTACATGTCCGCATTTGCTTGTACAGTGACCTGCATGTTCGGAACAATGGCTACCGGCTGTTGCTGAATTGACTGATTTACCTTTTCGGTTCACGAGTGCATTTTTCAGGAGACTAATGGGAGTCGGCGCTGGAGCTACAGAGTTCGTGCTTAATGCGATGCTTTCGGCTGGTCGCCCTGCGGACAGGGACAGAGCCATGTGAGACAACCCGGGTCAATGATGTCTTTCTGATGACTGTCGATTCCATCGACGATGAACTGTGTTTTTCTTGTTGGCATTCTGGCGGCAGCATTATGCACAGTGTACCTGTGCGGGCAGTTGGATTGCCGAGACTCCTATCAGTTCCACTTTTCACATTGGACAGTGGGGAGCATTTTGTGTGAAATTCACTGGCACAGGAACGAAGCATAATGGGGACGACCCGTTGCCGTGAAGTTGGAACCTCGACAAACTAACACTAATGATTCTGTATTTACTGCCATGCTTCTAACGTTATTCACAAGTCCTGTCCTGTATATCGAAAGAAGCCCATCCAACGTGGAGTCTCACACTGCACTATCATATAGTTATGCACACTCATCATCATCATCATCATCATCATCATCATCATCATCATCATCATCATCATCATCATCATCATCAAGTGCCACGCCCGTCCATGACTCTTCCCATATATCGGTCTTTGATGTTCTGGATCAACTCTGCTGATGATATTCCTCCACGCCATCGTCTCAATCCATCCAGCATCATTTTCTGCCCCTCGATCGTTCCAGTTCTCACGTTGTTCTCCAATGCCTCTCTTCTCATCACATGACCAAACAAAACTGTTTGTCTCTTTCTTATTGTTGTATATATATAATGTTCTAGTTTTATTATCCTTTTCAGGCAATCGTTGTTAGTTAGTCTGGCAGTCCAAGGAATTCGCAACATTCGTCTCAGGAACCACACTTCTGTTGCTTCCACGTTCTTCCTAATTTGTTCATTTACATTCCAAGATTCACCGACATACAGCAACATATGGTCTATATATCACTTCAGCACGCTCTTTCTTACATTCAATAATAGTGGCTTTTTGCCTACTTTCCATTTTCAGAAATGCAGCTTTTACTTGCCCTATTCTGCTCTTAGTCTCTGTTATACACCTTCCTCTGTCGTTATAAATGCTCCCCACTTTTTCCCCAGCATATCCTTCACAGAACATCGATGTGAACATCAGTATCTTTTAACTGATTGTCGATTTCTTGGCAAGATTACGCTCGGTAGTTTGCCATTGCTTTTTGAGTGATCAGCTCACACACCCCTAAGTTACCGACGCGGAGAGAACCGCTACCGATTCTCGCGCACGTCACGTTACTCATGATAGTATACGGAATTACAGAGAAAGCCATGTATCCCCTAGACCAGGGAGACCGGCATAAATGCCCTTAGGTATTTAAAATTATCCACTTGGTTAAGAATATTCCATTTAAATTTTGGTGTCACCTTTTTCTTTGATATCACCATTGTTAATGCTTTCTTGATATTCAATGATACAATCGTTTCTTTTTTTTGCACACTCTATTACTACAATGACCTACACTTGTTGTAGATCTTTTTCATTATCCACCACCAATACTGGTGCTATCTTTATATAGACAAGCTTCTCTTCATGTTACAACCGACTGAAAGGGTATGTAAAAAATAAAGGATCCCTGTACACGCCTTAGATATTGGTGCTAGACTCACATTTGTATACACCTGCTGGCCCGCTGTTGATGATTCCGTTAGCATCACACCGACCGCCTTGACTTCCCATACATTCCGTGGTACCCGTTTGGGATTGGGTCGTGCTGGGAGCCCAGGTTAATCTGAAGCAAATTCGAACTCGCCCGGCTGCGAACCCGTGAACTCCGTGTCGGCAGCGAGTGTCCAGCCAGTATGTTGGAGAGTCTCCCACTGAACGGGTAGAGTAAATATGTCTTCATGACTGGGGTGGATGTTTATTTCAGACACAGAGCTCCTTCTTCATCCAAGCTCTCCGGATGGACGTACGGGTAGCGGACATCAACATACCGGCAGCCATGATCAGCACTTTCACCAACTTGTCCATTGTACTCATAATTCCAGTGCTCGACAGAGTCATCTACCCATGCATGTTGAAACTGGGGCTCCCGATGACTCTTTTGAGGAGAATAGGTAACTATGGAAATAGCTTATTAATAAGTCCGTGATATCTGAAGATACAGTCAGCACGCTTTCGCGTTACATTGCAGATATTGACAATCTATTTTAAGAGAATGAAAGACTACGAAGAAGAAGAAGGAGAAGAAGAAGAAGAAGAAGAAGAAGAAGAAGAAGAAGAAGAAGAAGAAGAAGAAGAAGAAGAAGAAGAAGAAGAAGAAGAAGATAGCAGTATTTAAAATAGCATCTTTAAGAGAGGAGTAAAAGTTATAACTCTGTGGGAGAGAATTGGTATAACAAGTTGAAAGTACATGTACGTTGTCCATACAAGGAGCAAGCGATCAATGTATGAGGTGTTTGATACATAGTTGGTCAAATAGGGTGTGGTGATTTCATACAAGGAGCAAGCGATCAATGTATGAGTTGTTTGATACACAGCTGGTCAAATAGGGTGTGGTGATTTAGATCACAAGAATGCGGGTATGTTAAAGTCGCCGTGTTGCGTATAAAAGGATAATGTCTACATCTCCACGTTCAACTGGTTCTGTTGGCTTTACGGAACCCTATACGCCCTCTATGTGCACCAGAAATTAATGATCATCACATGCCTGAAAGGGCATGACCGAGAATATAAGAGTTATCAGACTCCCAGAAATGTAGGGATAGTAGAAATGTAGATGATAGTAGAAATGTAGATGATAGTAAATTTATTGATTAAAAACTTATTGATTAAAAGCACAGAGTTATCACTGAGGTGTCTGTGAATTGTGCAGGTATCGGACTGATGTTCTCCACGCTTGCAGTTGTGGTGGCTGGTGTTGTGGAGATTTATCGCAAGGAAAGTCTCTTTAAGCCAGGAGGATCCCATATCCAGACTCTTGCTGATAAGAACTTCACAGCCTCGAGCATGTCCGTGTTTGTACAGAGTCCACAGTTTATTCTCGTCGGCATTGGGGAAATATTCACAGCGGCTACAAGTAAGTGGAGTCCCTAGACTATGTCACGGGCAAGCAATTCATCTGCCATGCCAATAAGCGTGGGCGGTCATGTTTCGCCATCTCATACGATCAACAGAGTCATGGATCAGCTCAGTGTTCCTGTCTCGACCATACCACGAGGATAAGCCATCCATGTATTTTTTTCTGCCTTCCCCTTGTTCTTTCCTCCTCGATCTTGCCAGTTGTCACCAAGATCTTCAATTTATTTCATCTCATAACATGACAAAAATTGTTTGACTGTCTACGTTTAATTTCTCTAATCAGTTTAGGATTTTCATTTGTTTCTTGTAGGCCTTGGTCATTGGTGTTTCTGTATGCCCATTATATTCTTTGCATTTTCCTCAGAAACTACATTTCCACAGCCATCAGCTGTTTTGCAGCTTGTCTGCTCATTGTCCACGCTTCACAACCACACAAAAGTGCAGGTTCTATGTAGCACCTCAACACTATGTTTCTCGCTGCAAATGAAATCATTTTAGTGGTCAGTATGTTTTCCATCTCGCAAAAGGCTGCCTTCGCCATGGCGATTCTTGTTCTAATCTCTTCAAGGCATCTCACATCAGATGTTATGACTGTTCCGAGATAATTGTTCCGATTCACTTGTTTAAGAATATTCCCATGTACTTATATATTACTTTGTGGTATTTCCTTCTTCCTAGTGACGACCATAATCTGTGTCTTCTTACAATTTAATTCTAACTCTAGTTGTTAACTGTCTGCAACAACCGCATCTACTAAATGTTGCAGATCCTGCTCATTGTCTGTAACCATCATTGTATCATCCGCATATCTCATTGTATTGATGTTACGTCCCCCAATGATGATCCCTTTCACATCTTCTATATTTCTGAAAATATTTTAACCATACAGGGAAAACAGATCTGGAGACATTATACATCCCTGCCTCACACATCTCTTAATAGGCAAGCAATATGTCATGTGTAATGTGTTCTTCCCCAAGAATATATGCCATCACTTATTATATTCTTTGGCTTTTAACATTTAGTCAGACCATACTAGAAAAACCTGGTTTACCCAGTGGTCACTTGCACTGTGTGTTTAGTCTCCCTGATAAAATGAAGGTGAGGACGGAGCGAGAATGGCAATATTTCGAGTGCTGGGATGTTGGTTCTTGAATCAACCCAATTCAACTTTCTATAAAAGTCATGCACTCAGATTCTTCACTGTGGTTATTTCCGTCTTTGGATATCTGCCAGAGAACGTTAACACGACTTAATATGTAGTCTAACACACTGAACAGTTTGCATTATCATATATGCAATATTGTTCTAGTTTTTGACAAGAAGAAGAAACAGTGTTGGAACTCTTCGCTAGTTGTTGAAAAAAGGGGGAGTATGGGAATGTCCCGAGTGCTGTGATGTGGGCTCAACTCGGCTCTACTTAACAACATCAGCTACAAGTTGACTGAAATGAAGGCACTGTTTAGTCCTAAAGTAAAGCCAACTCACGTGACTACTTCTTCTTTCTTGTTTCCGCTGATACTGCTGGTCTTTCACCGCCAGGTTAGACAGTGGTGATGTTCATTGTTTCTGACTGTCCCCTAATTTATCGCTGACAATGTCTGTCTCTTGGGGTATTGCCCCAGTGTCTACATGTCAGCGCTGTTTACACTATGTGATCAGGGGTAGTTTTTATACAATCAAAGTAGCGGCTGTATTTATTTTTAAAATGTGTTGCCTATCCTTTACAGACAGGACCTCGCAGTCAACCCTAGCATGTCTTGGCCTTTGTGATTTCTTGGCAAGTTTACTTTCAGTAGTTTGCCATTGCTTTCTAAACGACCAGCACTCATACCGTTTTATGAAAACCAACGCAAGGCGGTCTGCTTCCAAATTGCCCGCAGCTGTGTTTCGAACGCGGAATGCGGGATTAAGAATTGCGCCCGTAACCTCTTCCCCACAGCATCGGTAGCTGTATTAAGAACACAACAACAATGACTAAACCCTGCATGTAAAGGAAGACATGTCCAAGCGGCGGACATCATGACTAAACCCTGCATGGTGAGGAAGACATGTCGAGGCGACGGACGTCATGACTAAACCCTCCATGATGAGGAAGACATGTCCAAGGGACGGACGTATGTGTGAAAGGGCTGTCTGTTTAACACTCCACCAGCAGGTAGTGCTGTGGCCCGTCGGTCATGGGTTCGAATTCCCATTGTGATGTATTTTAAAATGTACACGAGCTCCCAGATCGAACCAGCTAAAAAGGGATACCAGGGAATATAGTAAGAAGTGAAGGCTGCCGGTATGATATATCACATTGGAATTATCATTGGCCTATAAAATATAGATCGGGCACCATATATCTTATATAGGGGCAAGGCGTGTGGAAGAGGACATTGACTTACCTCACTATTTACTGTGTAGTACCATAGACACCAGCATCCATAGATAAGTGGACATTGACTGACCTCACTAATTACTGTGCAGTACCGTAGACACCAACATCCATAGATAAGAGGACATTGACTGACCTCACTATTTACTGTGTAGTACCGTAGACACCAGGATCCATAGATAAGAGGACATTGACTGACCTCACTATTTACTGTGCAGTACCGTAGACACCAGCATCCACAGATAAGAGGACAGGACTGACCTCACTATTTACTGTGCAGTACCGTAGACACCAGCATCCATAGATAAGTGGACATTAACTGACCTCACTATTTACTGTGTAGTACCGTAGACACCAACATCCATAGATAAGAGGACATTGACTGACCTCACTATTTACTGTGTAGTACCGTAGACACCAGCATCCATAGATAAGAGGACATTGACTGACCTCACTATTTACTGTGCAATACCGTAGACATCAGCATCCACAGATAAGAGGACATTGACTGACCTCACTATTTACTGTGCAGTACCGTAGACACCAGCATCCACAGATAAGTGGACATTAACTGACCTCACTATTTACTGTGTAGTACCGTAGACACCAACATCCATAGATAAGAGGACATTGACTGACCTCACTATTTACTGTGTAGTACCGTACACACCAGCATCCATAGATAAGAGGACATTGACTGACCTCACTATTTACTGTGTAGTACCGTACACACCAGCATCCATAGATAAGAGGACATTGACTGACCTCACTATTTACTGTGTAGTACCGTAGACACCAGCATCCATAGATAAGAGGACATTGACTGACCTCACTATTTACTGTGCGGTACCGTAGACACCAGCATCCATAGATAAGAGGACATTGACTGACCTCACTATTTACTGTGTAGTACCGTAGACACCAGCATCCATAGATAAGAGGACATTGACTGACCTCACTATTTACTGTGCAGTACCGTAGACACCAGCATCCATAGATAAGAGGACATTGACTGACCTCACTATTTACTGTGCAGTACCGTAGACACCAGCATCCATAGATAAGAGGACATTGGCTGACCTCACTATTTACTGTGCAGTACCGTAGACACCAGCATCCATAGATAAGAGGACATTGACTGACCTCACTATTTACTGTGTAGTACCGTAGACACCAGCATCCACAGATAAGAGGACATTGACTGACCTCACTATTTACTGTGCAGTACCGTAGACACCAGCATCCATAGATAAGTGGACATTAACTGACCTCACTATTTACTGTGTAGTACCATAGACACCAACATCCATAGATAAGTGGACATTGACTGACCTCACTATTTACTGTGTAGTACCGTACACACCAGCATCCATAGATAAGAGGACATTGACTGACCTCACTATTTACTGTGTAGTACCGTACACACCAGCATCCATAGATAAGAGGACATTGACTGACCTCACTATTTACTGTGTAGTACCGTAGACACCAGCATCCATAGATAAGAGGACATTGACTGACCTCACTATTTACTGTGTAGTACCGTAGACACCAGCATCCATAGATAAGAGGACATTGACTGACCTCACTATTTACTGTGCGGTACCGTAGACACCAGCATCCATAGATAAGAGGACATTGACTGACCTCACTATTTACTGTGCGGTACCGTAGACACCAGCATCCATAGATAAGAGGACATTGACTGACCTCACTATTTACTGTGCAGTACCGTAGACACCAGCATCCATAGATAAGAGGACATTGACTGACCTCACTATTTACTGTGTAGTACCGTAGACACCAGCATCCATAGATAAGAGGACATTGGCTGACCTCACTATTTACTGCGTAGTACCGTAGACACCAACATCCATAGATAAGAATTACAACTTGGATAACATGGACTGGTTGGTTGGTGTGTCCTCTGAATCCCTGCGTTTAAAGCCTGAATTCCAGTGCATCGGTGACCAGGTCATTTGGTCATTGGAAAGGGCTGCATGTATTGATATCAGGTGGGTGTAGAGACTCTCCTCCCGACACGCAGTACCATCTCCACGACAGCACCAGCGAGTGTGGGGCTGCTAGGAGAAGTGCCTACAGTCTCAAGGAGGGCACCATGAAGGAGATTAAGGTGTCAGAGCTTCAGGTGAGGAATTGTACTTTTCGCATCCTATACCCTTTGAGTGAATCTTGTAACGCACATGAACAAATTAGGAAGAACATGTAGGCAACAGAGATGTGGTTCCTGAGACGAATGTTGCGAATTCCTTGGACTACAGCAGAGTTAATCCAGAACGCCAAAGACCAAGATCTCTGGAGAGATATGAACGCCTTTTCCAGCTGACAAGGCATTTGATAATGATGATACATTTTGATTAGACTTTCGCATATCGCGGATTCAATGTCTTGTTTTAGATTGTTACATTCAAAATGTCCAATACTACTGCAGTTAGGTTTCAGTGCAATACCCCCATGTTACTGGTGTAATGTTAATCCTGATTCCCTTCTACGACGAAAGCACTGGAAGCCGGTTACACTCAAGCCCCGCCCAACATGCAAGGATTACTGACCGGCCTCTTCTACGCGGCATCCGGTATCGGCAATTTCCTGTCTCTGGGCATCATGCGGGTTGTGGAGAAGCTGACAGAACAAGGTAAGTTGGCGTTACTTCAACAGTGTGGTTCTCTAGATCAGGCGTCATGCGGGTTGTGAAGAAGCTGACAGAAGAAGGCAAGTCACTGTGGCTTCAACAGTGTGGTTCTCTAGATCAGGCGTTATGCGGGTTGTGAAGAAGCTGACAGAAGAAGGCAAGTCAATGTGGCTTCAACAGTGTGGTTCTCTAGATCAGGCGTTATGCGGGTTGTGAAGAAGCTGACAGAAGAAGGCAAGTCAATGTGGCTTCAACAGTGTGGTTCTCTAGATCAGGCGTTATGCGGGTTGTGAAGAAGCTGACAGAAGAAGGCAAGTCAATGTGGCTTTAAAGGTGTTGTTCTCTAGATCAGGCGTTATGCGGATTGTGGAGAAGCTGACAGAAGAAGGCAAGTCAATGTGGCTTCATCAGTGTTGTTCTCTAGATCAGGTGTCGCGATGGTTGTGGAGAAGCTGACAGAGGAAGGTAAGGCAACGTGGCTTCAACAGTGTCGTTCTTTAGATCAAGCATCTGTCTGACTTCTAATGTGTTTCAGTCTGTTGGTCTTTCTTTTGGACAGATGGACAGAAAATACAAACAAACGAACACGTCAGTAATGACACATGGACAATTACTAACCTGTTGACAAGAATACCAGCATGTGTAGTTTCAAAGTTAGTGAAACACAGTTTTACAATTCCCCTGAGTTCAAAATCAGCCGCTGGTGATTTGAAAGCAAATCGCTTTGTGACAATTTCAGTTGTATGTAGTAACGATCATTCAAATAACAATGGCAAACTACTGAACGTAAAATTGTCCGTTAAATCACAAACAGTCTATGACAGTAACTTTCATTGACAAGTATAGAAATACGTGAGCTGTAATGTCTGTATCACAAAATAAGACATGGAGGTCCACTACTGAAAATACCAGAAGGAAAATTCGAGGGGGGAAGGGGGGGGGGGGAATAGGACGCACACGAAACATCACACAGGTTAGTTAGTTAGTTAGTTAGTTAGTCACGGTTCCAACTTCACAGCAACGGGTTGTCCCCATTATGCTCCGTTCCTGTGCCAGTGAATATCACATAAAACGCTCCCCACTGCCCAATGTGAAATGTGGAAAAGACAGGAGTCTCGACAAACAACAGCCCGCACAGATACACTGTGCATAATGCCGCAGCCAGAAACACAGGTATACAGTAACATCACACAGGCATACAGTAACATCACACAGGCATACAGTAACATCACACAGGCATACAGTAACATCACACAGGCATACAGAAACATCACACAGGCATACAGAAACATCACACAGGTATACAGAAACATCACACAGGCATACAGAAACATCACACAGGCATACAGAAACATCACACAGGTATACAGAAACATCACACAGGCATACAGAAACATCACACAGGCATACAGAAACATCACACAGGCATACAGAAACATCACACAGGCATACAGAAACATCACACAGGTATACAGAAACATCACACAGGCATACAGAAACATCACACAGGCATACAGAAACATCACACAGGTATACAGAAACATCACACAGGCATACAGAAACATCACACAGGCATACAGAAACATCACACAGGCATACAGAAACATCACACAGGCATACAGAAACATCACAAAGGTATACAGAAACATCACACAGGCATACAGAAACATCACACAGGCATACAGAAACATCACACAGGCATACAGAAACATCACACAGGCATACAGAAACATCACACAGGTATACAGAAACATCACACAGGCATACAGAAACATCACACAGGCATACAGAAACATCACACAGGTATACAGAAACATCACACAGGCATACAGAAACATCACACAGGCATACAGAAACATCACACAGGCATACAGAAACATCACACAGGCATACAGAAACATCACACAGGTATACAGAAACATCACACAGGCATACAGAAACATCACACAGGCATACAGAAACATCACACAGGCATACAGAAACATCACACAGGCATACATAAACATCACACAGGCATTCAGAAACATCACACAGGTATACAGAAACGTCACACAGGCATACAGAAACATCACACAGGTATACAGAAACATCACACAGGCATACAGAAACATCACACAGGTATACAGAAACATCACACAGGCATACTGAAACATCACACAGGCATACAGAAACATCACACAGGCATAAAGTAGCATCACACAGGCATACAGAAACATCACTCAGGCATACAGAAACATCACACAGGCATAGAGAAACATCACACAGACATACAGAAACATCACACAGGCATACAGAAACATCACACAGGCATACAGAAACATCACACAGGCATACAGAAACATCACACAGGTATACAGAAACATCACACAGGCATACAGAAACATCACACAGGCATACAGAAACATCACACAGGCATACAGAAACATCACACAGGTATACAGAAACATCACACAGGTATACAGAAACATCACACAGGCATACAGAAACATCACACAGGCATACAGAAACATCACACAGGCATACAGAAACATCACACAGGTATACAGAAACATCACACAGGCATACAGTAGCATCACACAGGTATACAGAAACATCACACAGGCATACAGAAACATCACACAGGTATACAGAAACATCACACAGGCATACAGAAACATCACACAGACATACAGAAACATCACACAGACATACAGAAACATCACACAGGCATACAGAAACATCACACAGGCATACAGAAACATCACACAGGCATACAGAAACATCACACAGACATACAGAAACATCACACAGGCATACAGAAACATCACACAGACATACAGAAACATCACACAGACATACAGAAACATCACACAGACATACAGAAACATCACATAGACATACAGAAACATCACACAGACATACAGAAACATCACACAGACATACAGAAACATCACACAGACATACAGAAACATCACACAGACATACAGAAACATCACATAGACATACAGAAACATCACACAGACATACAGAAACATCACACAGACATACAGAAACATCACACAGACATATAAAAATATCACACAAGCATATAGAATCATATCTGATGGCTAGGAAATGTGGTTTCTGAGGAAAATGCAAAGAATACCGTGGACAAACAGAAAAACCACTGAACAAGTCCTTCAAGAAACAAATGAAGATAGTAAACTGATTAGAGTCATTAGACGTAGACAGTCAAAATTTTTTGGACATGTTATGAGAAGAAATGAATTGGAGAACTTGGTGACAACTGGCAAAATCGAAGGGAAGAGACCAAGGGGGAGACCGAGAAGTAAATACCTGGATGGCTTGGCCACATGGTATGGTCGAGACAGGAACACAGAGCTGATCCATGACTCTGGTGATCGAGTGAGACGGCAAAAAATGACCGCCCACGTCTATCGGCATGGCACATGATGGATGGATGGATATAGAAGCATCACCGTTCAGAATAACGAAGACTTCAAGAGAATTGCTGAGAATATGGTAGAGTGGACTGGAATGACCAGACGACTCCAGAACCATCTACAGGACCTAACTTGATAATGATGAGAGAACAGACAGCACGATGTATACCACCCAAAGTCGAGGGACGTCTTCAGTACTAAACTGCAAGGCATGTAAATACACGACATTAATCGGTCAATTTGTTTGGGTACAGTATAATTCATTGGTCAATATACATCTTTTTAATGTTGACGTACATGTATGTATTTTATGTTAGCTAACATAAGCCTATTTCCTGTCTGTCAACATAAATCTGTTTCAAGCTGCCTAATATAAACCTGTTTCATGTTGACTACAATACATCTGTTTCATATTGACTACAATACATCTGTTTCATATTGACTAAGCTACAAGTCTGATCAATGCATGCACATGTTGCTGGTGACGAGGTGATTATTGACCAAGCATGTACATGTTGTGGGGGGGGGGGGGGGACGGGACTAGACGATTGTTGACCAATCGCAGGTTCTATTTGTTCTGATTTTCTTGGGACAAGCGACGCAGATTATAGTCAACTGGTCGTCCTATTTTAACAAGAAATGAATGAATCACTGAAAAACGAGAAGTAGGTTGAGAGCTTTACAAAAGCACGACTACAAAAACCAATGGACATTGCGGCCAAAGCCTTCGTCAGCACAGAACAAAAAAAAAATAGACTAACAAATACACGATCGACATTACATGAATGTATAAATTTTAACTTATCTGTGTCCTAGCTTGAAACTGCTATCCATGGGTGGAATAAAACGGATGTTGTGGTTAACGGGGTCAACTGACTAAAGGTCAGTGCAGCCAGAAACTCGGTGATTGGCTAAGTCAACCGGTGAGGGAACCCGCGCTGGGGGGATGGGGGTGCGCCCAGGAGAGCGAATAGAAAAATATGGATGTGTCAGCTGAAAGATGCTGGTGTTGACAGCGATGTCCTGTAAAGGATATGCAAAAAAAAATATTTTAACAAGAAAACGTAATAAGTAAATTGTTTACAAACTGAGATGTTTGTGATTGGAATTACAAAATACACACATCTTTGTATTTGTGTTATAAACACTTTATATAGTGAAAATATAATGAGGATTACAAAAAATATACCAATCTAGCATCACACCGATAAAGGTATTGTGTCAATAAAGGTTCTGACATATTACAAATAAAGAACAGAATACGACAAGCAAAAACTGCATTCTATCACATGAAGAATGTTTTGTGCAATAATTCCTTGTCCTTGAAAGTTAGAAAGAGTTCTGGGACGCAGAGGTGTTTCCAAGGCACCAGGGCCGGGTTATATACTGGCCAAGACCTATTGACGCGTCCTCGTCGAGCGTCCTGGGCAACAGGTCCTTTCGGGGTCCTGGCTAAAGTCAGTAGGATCGCCGATTCCTCCGAAGTCGGAGAGTGTCTGCCTGTACGGCGAGGAACCACCAGTCTGCACACCAATAAGCCAGACATGGGACAACGGATACTCACGCAAAACTCAGGTCCTGTATGACATCACACTGATGTTGGACAACAGGATGCCTTCATCCGACATACAGGACTTCGCGTTGGAGCTCAAGCCAACGAACACAAGCAAGCAAGCAAGAAAGAGTTCTTGCAAGTTACACAGAACCAATTTAAACATACAGCTCCAAATCCTGGACAATTAGTAAACTATCGAAAAAATCCGTAGATCCCAAGGAGATGTGGTTTTATAGAAGAATGCTGAATATTAATTGAACAGCCAAAATCTGGACATTTTGAAGGAAGCAAAGTCGCAAAGACATAAACATGGACATATCACAAACAGAAGAAAGAAGCAGTCATCATTTGTTGGCCATATTATGAGAGGACAAAAACTTGAACATGTAGTGACAATCGGAAATATGTGTGGAAAGAGGAAGACAGCGTGAGAAAATTATGGACAGTCTTGTGTCATGGCACGGAAGGGAGTCAACACATGAATTGATCCACGCCAGTCGGCAAGATGCTGGATGATGATGATGATATTAAATATGGCCGGGTCCATTAGTGTAGCTGATAGAGAGTACGAGCGTGATCGGATCAGGGTTAGACGCCTCCGATTCTCGTCTGGCCAAGTGAGGGAAAGGCTAGCCACCCCTGCCTCCGTGCATCCAGGCCTACAACATGTGATGGTCCTATCACAGCATATAACCATAGCAGGTCTGTGCTTGCGGGCATGTTTGTATATGAAAGGTGAGGGTGCCTACGATCTCGCTGATCACCAGATTGAAGAATGCTTGGAGAAATCCGTGACATACTGTCTGACTGCCGGTCTCTCTGGCTGTGGGGTTACAACACTTTCTCTCTGTAATCCCGTTTATCACGCAGAGTCTCGCAGCGGAGCGAGAACTGAGGTGGTTCGACCCCCGCTCGTGACTTGCGGATACTGAGCCGGCCGCTCAGAAAGCAATGGCAAACTACTGAGCGTAATCTTGCCAAGAGATCAACAGACAGCTGAAAGATGCTGCTGTTGACAGCTAAGTCCTGTAAAAGGATACGCAAAACATTTTACTGTCTGACTGCCAAGTGGGGACAACTCAGGAGCATTGTGATAGTCAACAACAATGTCATGGTATTCCGATGATAATACACACAATTGTTGAGCTTGGGGGTGTCAGGGAGTCGCGGTAGGGTGGAGGCTACACGCTAGCTCGTGCCCCGGTGATCATGGGGTTGAATCCATATCTAGAGTGATTTAGAAAATTGACAAAGACTCCCTGTTCGACCCAACCTAAAATGGCTTCCAGGAAATGTTATGGGAAGTAGACGCGGCTAACGGGATACTGACCACAACAATAACCCAGCGCCGGGAAACTGACCACAACAATAACCCAGCGCCGGGATACTGACCACAACAATAACCCAGCGCCGGGAAACTGACCACAACAATAACCCAGCGCCGGGATACTGACCACAACAATAACCCAGCGCCGGGAAACTGACCACAACAATAACCCAGCACCGGGAAACTGACCACAACAATAACCCAGCGCCGGGATACTGACCACAACAATAACCCAGCGCCGGGAAACTGACCACAACCATAACCCAGCGCCGAGAAACTGACCACAACAATAACCCAGCGCCGGGAAACTGACCACAACAATAACCCAGCGCCGGGAAACTGACCACAACAATAACCCAGCGCCGGGAAACTGACCACAACAATAACCCAGCGCCGGGATACTGACCACAACAATAACCCAGCGCCGGGAAACTGACCACAACAATAACCCAGCGCCGGGAAACTGACCACAACAATAACCCAGCGCCGGGAAACTGACCACAACAATAACCCAGCGCCGGGAAACTGACCACAACAATAACCCAGCGCCGGGATACTGACCACAACAATAACCCAGCGCCGGGAAACTGACCACAACAATAACCCAGCGCCGGGAAACTGACCACAACAATAACCCAGCGCCGGGAAACTGACCACAACAATAACCCAGCGCCGGGATACTGACCACAACAATAACCCAGCGCCGGGAAACTGACCACAACAATAACCCAGCGCCGGGAAACTGACCACAACAATAACCCAGCGCCCATTGGTCTATACACACAGGGGGTTAGCACCATGTACTCAATACAGGGGCGGAGTGATCCTACAATTACTTGATTTACAACAATAGTACAACTCACATACCCGTACACACACACCCACCCACACACACACACACATACACACACACACGGACACACATGCACACACACCCACCCACACACACACACACACAACAATAACACTTTATGATATTATAACTCATTAAGAAATCTGGATTTTCACAGTAGTTAAAATACCAATTGAAGCACATCATGTTTGGTTCTTTCCTGCAGATCCGTGGTGGGGGAATGAAATCAACAATACCAAGATGGAGAACCTGATGTTTCTACTGGCTGGCTTGATGGCTATTGATTTTATTATCTTTTGTATCATTGCATTTCAAAAGTCATATAAAAATATGCGAGCATTTAACCCCGAGGCCACGCAAACATCTGAAATAGAAGAAAGTATATGATCCAAGTACAACATTTATCTTTTTGGTTTTTGGTTCGCATATCCTTTACAGGACGTCGCTGTCAACATCAGCATCTTTCCGCTGATTGTTAATTTCTTGGCAAGACTACGCTCAGTAGTTTGCCACTGCTTTCTGAGTGACCGGCTCACATACCCCTAAGTTACCGACGCGGCGAGAACCGCTACCAATTCTCGCGCACGTCACGTTACTCACGAGAGTATACGGGATTACGGAGAAAGTCGTGTAACACCTACACCAGGGAGACAACATTTATCTACTTTAATTTATTTATGACCTGTACCCGTATTGACGATGGCCTGTGGTTTATACTGGTCATCAATGGCCGTTAATCTAATGGTTTGTTGACACTACCCGTCCGGAGCCACACGTGTGTGTGCGTGGGTGGGTGTGTGTGTGTGTGAACTGCGTTGAATTTGCCGTCGTCAATCATCATTATCAGCATCCCATCGCCTGTTATGTACATGACTCTTCCTCTCCCCTCCCCCAATAACAGCCTCGAAATTTTTCTCTTTAATAAGCCATAAGTGTTGTGTCATGTATAACTTAACCATCATATATTGAATCTATCTACGGTATGGTCTAATCCTGTCTCCTGCCCTGTACACATCCTGTCACAATTATCTTTCTAGAATTGTATGTCTTTGTCATTCATTCATTCAGTAGCATGTCCTTTACAGAACCTCGCTCCCATAACAACCTTCCTGAAAATCTTTCGATCATAAGCAAGATGTCCCGCGCCCGATACATCCATCTGGAGATCATCCGCCACATCCTGCACCCATCTTCTATTTGGCCTTTATCTTCCTCTCTTCCCAGGCATATACCTCTCAATTATTGTTCTCTCCAAACTTTCGTGACGTTTCAAGTGACCAAAATATTTCAATTTTCTTTGTTTTATCATCTTTAATAGCCAGTCTTCTTCAATATTTAGCTCCTGAAGTATGGATGCATTTATTCTTTTCTTTACTCAAGATATTCTTAGAACTCGTCTATAACATTTATATTCAAAGGCATTTATGCGTTGTTCAGCTTGTTTAGTAAGTGTCCAGGTCTCACAAGGCGTATGTTGCAATGTGAAAGATGCATGCTCTTAAAAATCTAATTTTTGTAGTTCTGTCTGTCCCACTTCGTAATTAATTCAGTTGTTTCAGTCTTTGAAGAGCAATTGATAGCCGTCGTTTAATTTCTTTCATTGTGTCACCGTTGTTGGTAATCAATGACCCAAGATATTCAAAATTGTCCACCACTTCCAATTTTTCCTCATTAACATATATTTCTTTCTCCGTAGTGGTTTTATCTGAATGCATTATCTTTGTTTTTGCTATGTTAAGATATAAGTTGTGATTTTCACTTTTCAATTGGGTTGAGGCTATTAGGTTTTCTATACCATGCTGTGTTGTGGATAGCAATATTGTATCATCAGCATACCGAATCTCTGGTATGTCATGAACACCGATATTTAGGGCATCATATAGCTCCCTGTTTATATCATCTCGTACATGTCTCATTATATATTCGGCGTACAGGTTAAACAAATAGGGGGACAGCACACATCCCTGACGGACTCCTTGCTTGATGTTGAACCAGTCTGATGTCTCGCCATCTATTCTAACCGCTGCTTGTTGATCTAGATAGTGCATTCTTATGAGTTGTATTACATGTGATGGAAAGCCGATGTTCCTCATGATTTCCCAAAGTTTCTGACGTTGTACACAGTCAAATGCCTTTAAATAATCCACAAAACATGAGAATAGGTTTACATTAAATTCTCTGCACTTCTCTATTATTAAATGCATGTTGAGAATGTGATCTCTTGTTCCTCTTCTTTGTCTAAATCCAGCTTGAACCCCGTTAATTTCTTCTTCCATTTTCTTACGAAGTCTTCCCATTATGATTGTTAGTAGAATTTTACTTGCATGACTGATCAGGGTAACAGTTCTATAGTTGGTGCATAATTTCAGGTTGCTTTTTTGTGGTATTGAATCTTTTGGCCATATGCCATATTTCCATATCTTTTTACATAATACGTGATAGATTTGTATGCTTTCTTCTCCTCTCGCTTTAATTAGTTCAGCTGGTATCTCATCACATCCAGGTGATTTACCATTCTTCAGATTCTTTATTACCCATGCAATTTCATCTAATGAGGGTTCAGGTTCTGTTTCTGCTGTCATTGGCTCATGTATCTCATTCATATCCTCACTGTCACTCATATCATACATTCCACTGCAGTACTCCTGCCATCTTTCTAGAATTTGTCTAGATTCTGTTAAGGTATTTCCCATCTTGTCTTGTATGTCTTTGTACATGCCCAAAATATTTCATTTTTCTATTTCTTGCTTGGCTTAATAGTCAGCTCATCTGCTCATGTGATCTTTAACGTTAGAGAGATTGTTCCCATTATTATTGTTTATCAGCCCAATTGATTAATTCTATTTTTCTTCTATTTACTTCTGTGTTTCCTTCTATTGTATTTCTATTAATAGTCACCACCAAAAGAAAAGAATGATCAAATCAGTCAGAAGGCCACCAAACCTTACTCAAGACGACTACCACGTTATGGACAGACCAGAACAGGTCATTCTTCTGCGCCTCAGAACAGGACACAATAGATTACGCAACCACATGTATACAAAATTCAAGATTGGTGACTCAGCCATGTGCACATGTGGTTTGGCGTCGCAGACAGCAGAGCACATACTCCAGGATTGCCCAAACTACAACATATCCAGGCGAACCTTCTGGCCTAGAGAGACAACAGTGGAAGATAAAGTCTATGGACCGCTGAATGAATTAAAAAAGACTGTTAGATTCATACAAGAGACAACATTGCAGTTATAAACATATTTCAGGCGAACGAAAGAAGAAGAAGAAGTCACATGTACACACACTCAAAGACAGGTTCTGACGCAATGTGTACACGCAAGCCAGCACCTCGGAGAACAGACTATATTTGTCTTCAATACTGAGTTCTTGTTGGATAGACCTGTTTATTCTACTTTCTACCAAATGCATGTTTGAAACGCTTTTGTAACATTTATATTCAACGGCGGATGAGTTGAGTCAAGAACCTACATCACAGCACTCGGGGCATTCTCATACGTACTCCATCCTCATCTGCAACAGCCAGTGAAGAGTCCCAATACTAATGATACCAGTAGCAGTCTGATTATGTGTCCCTCTGGCCTGTCTTTTCTCAGAGTTTTGAGTGTCAGCCAGATCCTCTGGTCGCTCCCCGCAGCACTGAGCTGTGATGATCAACCCGTTCTTCTGTACTATAATCTAAGGACCCCCGACAACGTTTACCTTATCTTACACCAGTACCCCACCAAGGGATGCAGACCCAGCCGATCTGTCTGCCTGCTTGTTTCCCTGTATGTCCGGGGGGGGGGGGGGGCGAGAGGGGGGGGGGATCCAGCAGTTGCTCTGTATTTTTGATTATTGAATGGAGGCCTGCCACTCTGCCCGAAGCATGTCTGTCTTTACCTTTCTCATCATACTTTGTGAGTCTGACACAATTACGAGGGGAAGTCAATAAGTAAGTACAAATGGCTGTAGAAAAATAAGTAAATATGATAACAACTTGAAACGAGTTTATTTATATACAAACATTGTCCCTTTATTTCTCAACATAATTTCCACCAACATTGATATACTTATCCCATCGTTTTATCAGTCCTCCCAAACCAGCTGCATAGAACTGCGCACTCTGTTTTCTAAACCACGTTTTCACTTCAAATTCAACTTCTACGTCGTTCACGAAATGTCTCCCGCCAAGGTGGGTTTTCAGTGAACCAAAAAGGTGGAAGTCGCTAAGGGCTAAGTCGGGGCTGTACGGTGGATATTCCAGAACTTCCCACCTTAGTTGGTTAATTGTCTCCTGAGTTAATCGAGCCGTATGTGGTCTGGCATTGTCACGAAGAAGCAACACTCCTCTAGTCAGCAGTCCTGGATGTTCTCTTCGAATTGCATCATGAAGCATCGATAGAACTTCACAGTGCGATTCAGAATTCACATTGTCACCTTTCTTCTTGAAATTGGTTAAAAGCACTCCTTGAAAATCCCAGAATACTGTCAGCATAACCTTCCCTGCTGATGGCGTAACGTTAAAGTTTTGGACACAAGGCGAAGAAGGATCTTTCCATTGCATTGAAGCACGCTTTGTTTCGGGCTGGTAGTCAGCATAAACATGAAGCATCTCCTTATGAATGTCCTTTGCAGGCAGTCCTTTTGCCCACAAAAAACGCACAACAGCACGTTGCTCTTTGGTTGTACACTCCGTAAGTACAGTCGCCATTTTATGTATGCGCTGCGCATGCCATGAGTCACCTAGCGCCACCTTTATGAACGATGTTGCTGTCACCTAATGACACCTGTAGAAAACACCAACTACATTTACCTGCCATCCCACAGAACTGTGTGACTTACCTATTGACTCGCCCTCGTACATTCCGGTGGCTAGAGGAGACTACTGCAACACACGTTGTGTTCATTACGGATTCAAAGAATATGCTTAGCAAGGTGGAGAAAGGAAAGTTTCGTGTGGAATGGCTCTCGTCGCTTCAGAGGTCACAGATTATGAGAATTGTATGGATATGCTGCCCTGGCCATGCGGGTGTACGGGGGAATGAACAGGGTGATAGGCTAGCAGGGAATGCACCTCTTGGTGGTAGTTTGCCTATGGACAAGGGGGAGGTGGTCATGCGCTTATGGGACCAGGTGGAGAAGGCGGAGGAACAGATTGAGAACCCATATGTGGAAAGAATGAGATTGCGGGGGATCGAAAGGGGTTCTGGAAGAATCTCAAAACTGAGAGGGAAGACCAGGAGAACATTTAATCAGATAGCGTGGGAACGATTAGCAGTATGACTCTTCGCTGGTTATTGAACGAGGGGACTGAGCACGTATGGGAATGTCCTGAGTGCAGTGATATCGGTTCCTGACTCAACTCAACTCGCCCTCGTACAACATGCGTGTGGTGTTTATCATCTCGCCAGTGGAACGTCGCCATGACTGCTTCCACCTCGATTCTCAAACTTAATGTCGTGGTATCATATGCCAGGCTTTTCTTCACCAAATACCTTCCACCAACCTTCGCTACGCACCCCAGATACTTCTTTAACCTCTTATCACAGAGCATTCGTGTAGATGATTCGTGTAGATGATTATATCGTCTAGTAGCAAATTGTCGCGGATCAATTGTTGTACCTCCCATTCAATGCAGCCTGTTGATATAAATCAACAGCCGGTATGTATCTTTTAAGCTAATTTGAGGGACCTGAAGGGTTCGTACCCGTACGTTGTCTCAGAAAATATGAATGTGCCTAGTATTCTGACTTCGGTTGTTCTTTATGTTCCAATCCATAAAGGTTTAAATTGCTGTTGTTTCTGCATTTAAATGTCTGTTCTTCTTTTAATCTCTGTTATCACATTTCCATCGCCTGTCAGCAAAGAATATAAATATTCTAGAACTAGTTACAATTATGCGACACACGCATGAGAATTCTTACCTTTTCGGTCAAATAATATGGAATAAAAGAAAAAGCTGCGGCTGCAGCAGGATATAACAATATGGATTGCAAACAATTGGGTATATTTAGCTCATGCGAAAAGAAGAGACATACTAAACACAGACACCATGTACATACCTTACAGAGAACTCCATCACAACACAGTTGAAAATGAAGTGTAACTTATCCAAAATCAGAAACAATAAATAAATATATAAAATGAAATAATAATATACAAATATAAGTACTGTAGGACGCAAAGGACGGCCGACGTTCCGATTCTAAGAATCTTTGTCAAGGACAAGACAACACAAACAGGTAAAAAATGAAAAAAAAAACCCACAATAAAATGGGCACAACCTCTAGGTTCCCATGTGGGAGCAGAAATGGTGGTTAAAGGCGCTCTTTTGGTTACAAAGTTTACGTATAGTTAGGCTGCCAGGGGGCCAGATAGGATTTGTGCTGCCAAAGATATGCGAATTGTCGGATATGAATATATAGAGGTGTGTGGACAGTTAGGTATGTCTCTATTTATTCATATCGAACTGTTTAAACTGTTTATAACTATGCTGTCCTCCATATATATTCATACCTAACTGTCCACACACCTCTATATATTCATATATAAACAGACCTCTGCCCTCTAGGCCAAGTCTGTCACAACTCCAAGTACGACAACCTAATCTGAGTAGAATGTGACACTTAAAGCAAGACACATTAACAAGTGATCCGATACTTAAAATGGAAGAACTTTGAAACTGGCAAGCATAAGACACGAGAGACAGACAACTGGAACATCACGAAAAATGAAGGTAACAAGATGAATTGAAACATCACCAAAACCACTAGTAGAGCTGTGACATTATAGTCATGAGCCACTCCTGCAACATAGAAGCAATATCAGATTATCTGTGTTACAAAATCAATACGTACATGAATCGTAATACATACATGAGTAATATATGCCTGTCATCCTAGTCTTGTAGATCAGTAGGGCGAATGTACATCACCCTCTTCTACTTCTAATGTACTTCAAAGTATGTGAATGTTCATGTCGAATGTGACCAGCTATCTACTCCTGAAATGGCTATGGCTGAATAAGGCTGCTGCACATCAACACCTCCAATATAATACAACACAGCCTCCACATCGGATATTATTATTACAAACTAATGCCAACAAGTGTTGCCTAAGACCAACCCCAATTAGTACATTATCTTTTGTGGCTGAACACCAGCTGCCCAGTTATTTTCTCTCTTCTCCGTGCTTCCATCATGTACACCAGTTATAAATCTCACTTTATTATGCTTCATATGGCATAACTATTACACATACAAATCTTCACAATTGGTGGTACATGGCGTTATACTACACTCGTTCCATATGGCAAGCGCCATGTTTAAACTCAGATAGAACCCCAGTCACAATGATTCCACTAACAATCTGATACACTTTCTAGCACAAACACTACTGCATCATTGTCTTAGATGTGATGCCAGACTTCAACTATTGCTAAATAGCATATTCCTTTACTGTGTGACAATCTTGGTGAATGTACCAAATGCATGATTTTAATATTTTATAGCACTGTAGTGTTTCATATAAGCTATTATAGTTATCTATACTTATTTCTAAGCACCATATACAATGTTAGTTCTTCCTCTCCTGCTACAATCCACATGGCTTAATCATGTGGCCATTTAGAAATTAACACACTATTGCCACAGAAGAATCATGTAAAATACCCCCTTATTGCCTAAAAAGTTAGTTGCATATCCTTTACAGGACGCTGCAGTCAACACCAGCATGTTTTGCTGTTGTGATTTATTGGCACAGTTACGTTCAGTAGTTTGCCATTGCTTTCTGAACGACCAGCATCCATACCATTTCATAAAAACTAACGCAACGAGGTTTGCTGCCAAATCGCGCGTAGCTGTGTTTCGAACGCGGGTATGCGGGATCACAAACTGCGTCCGTAACCCCATCGCCGCGGAGCTAGCACCCTTTGTTGCCTACGTAACATAAATGGTTTATGTATATTCATAATTGTCACCACTCACCATCACTTAGGACTTAGGATTATTAATTCGCCCCAACAATCAATAAGAAAACCGTCAATCTTGTACTAGCATGGTTGGTATGACACCATGTGGCCTGTCATGATTTGAGTATTTTTAAAGTACAATTAATAATTTATGGCACTATATATTTTATATCTCACATATCGTATTTCCCCTAGCTTGAGCTATTTAACTCAGGTGAAACTACAAAACAACTTACCACACCGACTAGTTGATTTGATCATCAGAAAAACATTTGATAGATAATGTGTTATCCCCACACTTCATCTCATCATGCTTAATTGTTCATTTCTCTACGCATGTATTTATTTTATACGCTTATTTATATAACATTCCAGGAACATGAAATCAAGCTGTATGAAAGCTCATTTCATTTATATTATTTATTCTTACAATCTCAAATAACTGTTGTATTCACACATGCTGTGTCCACTACACAACCGTTGTTTCAAAACTGTATCTTGGCTCGGAGATGGAGTTTAGGAAATTTAATTAAATTAATCAGTAGCAACTTACGTAAAAGCAAAACAAAGGCTGCCAACAAATCAACAAACCGCAAAGGGCAGAAGGCAGAACTCCGGCAGCTTTCTAAGCCGATATTCAGAATTCAGAAGGGTCAACGACAGAATATAAAACAGGACTGACAAATCACCTGTTTAGCTTTTCCGGGTGGTGGCCAAGTCTTTGAAAAGTAATTGGAATTATTTTGAGTCTGCATTTGGCACAATTCACTGTTTGTTCTTGACTTTATGTTTCTGTTGTTGTGTGAATCCTACATTATTGATAGTTCACTGACTATTGTTGTATCTGCACTTCTGGTGTGTAAGTTATACATTAATGATAGCTTACTGGCTGTTGTTGTATCTGTGCTTCTGTCGTTGTGTGGATCATACATTAATGACAGCTTACTGGCTGTTGTTGTACCTGTGCTTCTGTCGTTGTGTGGATCATACATTAATGATAGCTCACTGGCTGTTGTTGTATATGTGATTCTGTCGTTGTGTGGACCATACATTAATGATAGCTTACTGGCTGTTGTTGTATCTGTGCTTCTGTCGTTGTGTGGATCATACATTAATGATAGCTCACTGGCTGTTGTTTTATATGTGATTCTGTGGTTGTGTGGATCATACATTAAAGACAGCTTACTGGCTGTTGTTGTATATGTGATTCTGTCGTTGTGTGGATCATACATTAATGATAGCTTACTGTCTGTTGTTGTATCTGTGCTTCTGTCGTTGTGTGGATCATACATTAATGATAGCTCACTGGCTGTTGCTGTATATATGATTCTGTCGTTGTGTGGATCATACAATAATGACAGCTTACTGGCTGTTGTTGTATCTGTGCTTCTGTCGTTGTGTGGATCATACATTAATGATAGCTCACTGGCTGTTGTTGTATCTGTGCTTCTGTCGTTATGTGGATCATACATTAATGACAGCTTACTGGCTGTTGTTGTATCTGTGCTTCTGTCGTTGTGTGGATCATTCATTAATGATAGCCCACTGGCTGTTGTTGTATATGTGATTCTGTCGTTGTGTGGACCATACATTAATGATAACTTACTGGCTGTTGTTGTATCTGTGCTTCTGTCGTTGTGTGGATCATACATTAATGATAGCTCACTGGCTGTTGTTTTATATGTGATTCTGTGGTTGTGTGGATCATACATTAAAGACAGCTTACTGGCTGTTGTTGTATCTGTGCTTCTGTCGTTGTGTGGATCATACATTAATGATAGCTCACTGGCTGTTGTTTTATATGTGATTCTGTGGTTGTGTGGATCATACATTAAAGACAGCTTACTGGCTGTTGTTGTATATGTGATTCTGTCGTTGTGTGGATCATACATTAATGATAGCTTACTGGCTGTTGTTGTATCTGTGCTTCTGTCGTTGTGTGGATCATACATTAATGATAGCTCACTGGCTGTTGCTGTATATGTGATTCTGTCGTTGTGTGGATTATACATTAATGACAGCTTACTGGCTGTTGTTGTATTTGTGCTTCTGTCGTTGTGTGGATCATACATTAATGATAGCTCACTGGCTGTTGTTGTATCTGTGCTTCTGTCGTTGTGTGGATCATACATTAATGATAGCTCACTGGCTGTTGTTGTATCTGTGCTTCTATCGTTGTGTGGATCATACATTAATGACAGCTTACTGGCTGTTGTTGTATCTGTGCTTTTGTCGTTGTGTGGATCATACATTAATGTCAGCTTACTGGCTGTTGTTGTATCTGTGCTTTTGTCGTTGTGTGGATCATACATTAATGATAGCTTACTGGCTGTTGTTGTATCTGTGCTTTTATCGTTGTGTGGATCATACATTAATGACAGCTTACTGGCTGTTGTTGTATATGTGCTTTTGTCGTTGTGTGGATCATACATTAATGATAGCTCACTGGCTGTTGTTGTATCTGTGCTTTTGTCGTTGTGTGGATCATAAATTAATGATAGCTCACTGGCTGTTGTTGTATATGTGATTCTGTCGTTGTGTGGATCATACATTAATGACAGCTTACTGGCTGTTGTTGTATATGTGCTTCTGTCGTTGTGTGGATCATAAATTAATGACAGCTCACTGGCTGTTGTTGTATATGTGCTTCTGTCGTTGTGTGGATCATAAATTAATGACAGCTCACTGGCTGTTGTTGTATATGTGCTTCTGTAATACACACACACACACACACACACACACACACACACACACACACACACACACACGTCTGTGTGTGCGCGCGAGCGCGTATGTGTATTTTGTGTATGAATGGTTATGGAGTTTTGACAAATGCACTTTAGTACAACATTCCTACAACACCAGTAAATCGATGTAATTGAAGATTAGTAAATATAATGTGTATGCTAATGACAATTCACTGTTTGTTTTTGACTTTATGTTTCTGTTGTTGTGTGAATCCTACATTATTGATAGTTCACTGACTATTGTTGTATCTGCACTTCTGGTGTGTAAGTTATACATTAATGATAGCTTACTGGCTGTTGTTGTATCTGTGCTTCTGTCGTTGTGTGGATCATACATTAATGATAGCTCACTGGCTGTTGTTGTATATGTGATTCTGTCGTTGTGTGGATCATAAATTAATGACAGCTTACTGGCTGTTGTTGTATCTGTGCTTCTGTCGTTGTGTGGATCATACCTTAATGACAGCTTACTGGCTGTTGTTGTATCTGTGCTTCTGTCGTTGTGTGGATCATACATTAATGATAGCTCACTCGCTGTTGTTGTATATGTGATTCTGTCGTTGTGTGGATCATACATTAATGACAGCTTACTGGCTGTTGTTGTATCTGTGCTTCTGTCGTTGTGTGGATCATACATTAATGACAGTTTACTGGCTGTTGTTGTATATGTGCTTCTGTCGTTGTGTGGATCATACATTAATGACAGCTCACTGGCTGTTGTTGTATATGTGCTTCTGTCGTTGTGTGGATCATACATTAATGACAGCTCACTGGCTGTTGTTGTATATGTGCTTCTGTCGTTGTGTGGATCATACATTAATGATAGCTCACTGGCTGTTGCTGTATATGTGCTTCTGTCGTTGTGTGGATCATGCATCGGTTTGTTCATTTAATTTGGTTGTGATCTTGGCAAAGGCTGACTTTCACAGCACACACGTGTCACGAACAGTTGAACAATTCCCTCAACAAGGTGTCCTCTCAACATACGAATTAAAACGAACATGCAAAATAACCATTCATGGATCGTCATATAAATAATCACGTAAAATAAATGTATGAAATAAAACGAGGATGCACGTGTGATATTACCAGATCTCGAGGGTTGTTAGTCCGTGGAAGGCATACTTGAAAAGGACAATGGCTTGTCTCCAAGAGACCTATATAGACCTTCAACCCTGGCTCCCAGTGCAGTAATTCCGGTAAACGGTTGACGAAAGAAGAATGGGTATGCATGGCATATCGTCAGTTCTATCGAGAGAGCATTAGGAGGCTATTTTGTGTTTCATAGCAATTAATCAATGACACAATTGAGTAACAGTCCACGCACTCCTCTTGATAATTTATATATCGTTTACAACGAGAGACATTTGAGTCTTTCATTTCATATACGGCTCACTATGTCAGAACAATTCCAAGGACGACGCGTGACAATTCTGTACCACATACTGGCTATCACCGGACACTGAATAGAATGATATATGCACCATCATTGTAAAATCAATTCCATAGAAAGACGACGACGTTGTGTTATCGAAAGCACGCTAGAATAATGATACTCATCTGCAACCGATGATCATCATTTAGAGGCAGGATGATGTCACTGTCTGAATAATATGTTGTTAGTATGAGGTTAATTCATGGAAATCCTTGTTAATTCGTGGAATGGAAAGCGGAAAGTAAACTAACAAAGATAACTGGTTACTCACATCAGATGAAAACAGTCCACATTCTTTGGGCATGTCATGGAAAGGGGAAAGTTAACGCACAAAGAGAACTGCTCTTAGCAGACGACGAAGACAATCCACATCTCTTAGACATGTCATAAAAAGGGGAAAGTTGGAGTGTGTCGTTACAACGGGAAAGTTGAAGGGGAAGAGAGACATGGGGAGGTCAAAAGAGAAAATAATGAGCAATTTGACATTATGACATGGAGGAATGTCAACATCAGAAATTATTGGCACTACAGGGGACAAAAATCAGTGGACAGACGTGATCACCAGCGCCACACGGCATGATCATTACGAAGAAGATGTATGATGTTATATGTTCCTAGAAAGATTTATGATATTTTACAGGTAGGCCCCGGTTAACGTCGGAGTTACGTTATTGGAAAACGCGACGTTAAGTGAAACGACGTATAGCGAAACACTATTTCCCATGGAATTAAATGAAATACAGTGTATTGTGTACCACAGTAATGTTTACTTTGATGGATGTTGATATTTATTGGTTAAATAGAGGCGGGTTGGAGGGCGAGTGGTAGAGTTATTGGGACGTAGAGGCATTACATTCTGCCTCTTCATCTGAGGATGAAACTGTAACTTATTCTGCCTCTTTTCCTGGTTCTTCTCTGCTTGAACAAAACATGTGTCCAATTTCTGCTGCACTGCCTGTTTCCTTTTCTCTATGTAAAGCTCCATGTAACAGTTAAAGGCGCTTGTTACTGCTCTCGACACTTTGGAACTCCATTCTCTGTTCGGGTCATCCTCATTTATTATGTCTATTGCCACATCAATCAATTGAAAAAATTGTGACAAAAGTTCAGCTGTCAACATTCGAGGTGTGGGGGTTGCAACAGGGTGCTCCTCTTCCTGCTGAGCTCTCTGCACGTCAAGTAGCATTAGGTCCTCATTAGACAAATCTTCTCCATGTGATGCAAGCAACTCGTCAGTGTCAGTTTCCTCCATCCCTTCAAAGCCAGCTTTAGTGGCTACGTTAGTGATCTGTCGTCGAATAGCATGAACGTCGTCAAATTCACAAAAGTCGTGCACACAATCTGGCCACAGTTTTCGCCACACAGCATTCATGCATGCTGACATTACCTCACTCCATGAATCCGCAATGTTGTCAATGGCCTTGAGGGTGTTTTAATCTTGCCAGAATCCCTTAATGGTAGGCTTACCTTTACCGTCCATAGCCTTGATGAGCTGTGAGGAGGTGCGACGCAAATAATAACTTTTGAGAGTTGCAATTATACCATGATCCATTGGCTGGATCAAGGAAGTCGTGTTTGGTGGCATGAATACGAACTTGACGTTCTCGGACAAGTCGTCCAGATTGACTGGATGACCAGGGGCATAATCCAATAGCATCTACATCTTAAATGCTAGGTTTTCTCTAGCACAGTATTCCCTTAGAGCATGAATAGCATAAACAGTTACCGATTCCTGGAATAACGATCCTGTTATCCAAGCCTTTTTGTTGGCACGTCACGTAACGCGCAAGTGTTCCTTTGAGTAGCCCTTTAGAGCCCTTGGTATCTCTGAGTAAGGAGACGTTCCACAGCGGTTACACTACGCGGCATTACGTAGTTCCTCCGCAAGCTAGCAAGTTCCTCCGCAAGGGCGCGGCATAGCAATACAGGTGACGACGTTATGGCGGAACGTAGCGACGTAAAGTGAAGTTATATCACATTGTGACAACGACGTTATAGCTAAACGATGTAAACCGAAGCAACGCCTACCTGTAATATGTTCGTAGATAAGATTTATGATAGATCAGGTTTATTAGTAATGATTACTTACACTTACACAATCGTCCATAATTTGACTTGGAGCGAAGTAAACACGGAACGGCGATTCCCTATTTAGCAATCCAAGTAGGGACATTGTAATGTGAAGCAACGAAGAATGAACACGTATTGGTTTGTGACGTATATTGTCAGCAGGATTTACCAATGTAGCAATAATCCCAGAATGGCTTCGGTTGTGATGTTTCTTGGTTCGCAAAATGCTTGGATGTGTGTGCTATTTGGACATGTGTGCTGTTTGGACGTGTGTGCTGTTTGGACGTGTGTGCTATTCGGATGTATGTGCTGTTTGCATGTGCGGACTGTGTGCACGCATGTGTTGTTTTTGATTGATTGATTGACTTAGGAGCCGACATCACAACATTCGGGACATTCTCATAAGCGCTCGGTCCCCATCCTCAGCAGCCAGCGAAGAGTTCCAACACCAATAGTTCCAGTAGCAATCTGATTATATGTCCGTCTCGCCTTTCCTCTGAGCGTCGAGCGTCGGCCAGATCCCCTCGTCACACCCCGCTGTCTCATTCTTACCAGACTATGGTGATCCATTTGCTCCTCCGAGGTGTACACGTGCTCCCACAAGGCCGCAACCACGTCTGTCTTAAGATGCATCAATACTCCACCAAGTTTTGCCGAGCCAGCCAATCTGTCCGCCTGTTCATTCCCCAGCACACCGGCATGCCCCAGAGAAAAGATCCAGGTGATGCTTGCTACCCGTGACCTCCGAAGCGAAGCAAGCCACTCTGCACGAAGCTTGCCTGTTCTCACCCTCCTCTGCATGCTTTCTGAGTCAGTTACAATCACAATGTGTGTATGTGTCGTGTTCTCTATCCAGCGGAAAGCTGGACCGCCTCCACCTCCATTCTTAAGCTAGATGTTGTGTTATCATACGCCAGGCTCTCCTGCACCAAACGCCGACCATTAGCTTTTGCTAAGAATCCCCAGGCACTTCTCCTACCTCTCAACACCGAACCATCCGTGCAGATAATCACATCACCCGGGCGAGAATTATCCTGAATTAGTTGCTGAATTTCCACTTCTGTGGCCCCTGCTGGCCACTCCCTGTACTCCCGGCTCAATGTGATTATAACTCTGCACAAGTCTGACTGCTCGGCTGGCACTCTGACCCACTCCTCTCCTCGCTTGATGTTCTCCAAGGGGTACACCTGTCTGATCGTATCCTCCGCCTGAACCATCCATGATTCCCCTCTTATCAGTCCAGCGCCTCATGCAACGGGTGATCTGTGTCTGCAGCTACTCTGAGGTATGCCTTCGCCTGCATCACCTTGAGCCTACCAGCAACAGACAGCAGACCAAGGATGTACCGCGTGTGCTGTTTGGATGTATATGATATTTTGATGTGTGTGCTGTTTGGATGTGTGCTATATACATGTGTATGCTGTTTGCATGTGTTATGTTGTTTGGATGTGTGTGCTGTATGGAATTTGTGTGCTGTTTGGATGTGTGTGTGTGCTATTGGGATGTATATGCTGTTTGTGCTGAAATAATATTAATGTTTGATCGAAGCCTTGCTTATAATGTGCACATAGACCAGGTGATAACAAAGGCCAAGCGGGGTTTGGCAGCGATGCGGGTGATGGCGCCATCTATGTCTTCTGTACGAGGGGCTGGTCATGTCTGTTTTGGAGTATGCAATGGCAATCTTGACTCTCAGCCATAAGCAGATAGAAAGGATGGAAAGGATACAGAATGAAGCTATGCGCATTATTCTTGGATGTACAAGAGATACAGCATGCAGGGCGATGCGCTACCTTCTTGATTTTCCAACCATTGAAGAGAGAATACAAGTTTGCAGGGCACGCGCCTACCTCAGAATTAACGCAAACACACAACATCCACTGCATAGTGAAATTAGGAAGGTGAAGGGCAGCAGGTTAAAAAGAGGACGGTCGTGGATGGGTCAAGCCGAAGACATTCTTCAACAGGTGTGTTCACTTGAGGACTTAGAACCTGGCGAGGAGTGGGTGCAAGTGCCAACAGACTTCT
Source organism: Cepaea hortensis (assembly GCA_963921405.1). Taxonomy (NCBI): domain Eukaryota; kingdom Metazoa; phylum Mollusca; class Gastropoda; order Stylommatophora; family Helicidae; genus Cepaea; species Cepaea hortensis. Next base: position 42,508,023 of record OY992886.1, read on the forward strand.
GCACATCCTTTTCAGTTTGCATCCAATTAGATAGAAAATGCAGACAAGAAAATCCGGCTGCTGTTGAGGCTGAAGTACAAGCGTTGATTTTCGAGAATTCGCTAGACGGTGACGCGGTCATCTACACAGATGGGTCGGTCGTCCGACATGTGAGAAGCTCATGGGCCTTTACAGCTCGGGCCGGAGGGAGAATTGTGAAGGAGGACTCTGGTGCTTTCACTGAAACCACAAGTAGCCTGACCATGGAAGTCATTGCAGTAAGTAAAGCAATAACATGGCTCGAGACACAGACATTCACCAGGGCTTGTTTCCTTAGCGACTCAATGAACATGATCAAGAGGATAGAGGAGGGGTCGATCCGAAGAGAATGGTTGCTGCCTCTGAAGCGGTCTCGGCTGGCAAAGATTAGTTTCATCTTCGTGCCAGGGCATGCGGGAGTACAAGGAAATGAGCGGGCTGACAAGCTCGCAGGTGAGGCTACTGTGGAGGGCGGACGCGCCATGGACCAGGCTGACATTCTGAATGCTCTACGTGATGTGAGACTTTTGCGAGAACCAAGTGATGACTGTGAATCTACAACAATGGCCAGACTGCTAGAGCATCAAATTAAAAGAGGTGTGGCCAAACAAGAACACTACGCAGGAAGCCAAAGAAGATTGATAAACCAACACAGAACTGGCGTCGTTAGCCGCTACACGCTGCGGGATTTGCTGAGGAGGGGATCCGAGCACTTATGGACTGAATGGTTCGATGTGCAGCGAGGATGATCTGTCGACTAACTAACTAACTAACTAACTAATATTAATGTTATAAACGTTCTAAGTGACAAGGCTACTTGCTCCCCATCGTGATTGCCCAGAGCCGCTAAGCTGACGTACTGAGACTATATCCACTGCTCTATCGTTTTCTGTATACCAAGTTGCCAGGTATAGGCGACGGACGAGTTGTGAAGAATCAGTTGTGTGTGTTGACACGCAGCCAGTGCGGGCTGCTCACAAGTGAGACCAACTTTGGACAGCTAACGAAGGTGTTGAAAACGACCCTGCTGAGACTGTTAGGCCATAATTTTTTTCATGTCCAGTGCATATACTAGACGACAATGGTCGTGTGTAATTTGTCAGTTGAAAAAATCTCACACCAGCTGCAGTAATCTTACGTGTCATCCACATAAGTCATGACTGTCATCCACTGTCACCGCTAGCCAAGCCACAGGAAACTAGAGAAGGACACAACAACAGATACCTCCATAAACGCTCCAATCTCCTCTCACAGATCCTACAAGGAGGATCTCAGCACAGCAACATCGACCAGGATCCCAATGTGTGCATCAGTATCACATATGCTATAATTTTCTATTCCTGGAGAGCTTTCCTAGTTTTGAAACGGACAGTGGGCTACGATCAACCCAAACTGGTATTCTACATTTCCACCCGCCGACATTTTTCATGTCCGAGAAAGAAATACGTCCGATTCCTCTGTCCCAGGATTGTTGGGTGGGTGGGGAGAGGTATATAATCATAATCATACAACGAATGTTTATAGTGTTTGGTGCTTATGGCAGCAATTAACCAAAATAAATAAACCTAGCCCAACAGCAGAAAATATCTATGGTGTGTGAAGCGTTAGGCCATCACAAATTCTAGGCCATAATAAGTGAAATAGGGTGGTCAGACTCTTCCTCGTTGCCATTCCTTCCCAGACATTCCCAGACAATTCTGAAAATAATCTGGCAACCATTTTCGAGAGGCTAATTAGATCTCGGTCAGGACCGCACTGGTTATATAAAATAATCCTGGCTTCGCTAGTGTTTAAACCCTAACCGTTGCCTTGGTAGTCTAGCGCCGTAACCACTGTGCCACCGCGGCTCCTAAACCCACAATACATTTACAAATTACGATTTTAGTTATAATTTCTGAACTGACAATAGGGCACTTGGTGAATTCTACCAGGCATACAATGTGCTCTGTGTGTGTCTCTCTGTACGTACCTACGTAAACAGGGATGCACAAATGTACGACACAAACATATAATTACATTTGGAAGTTAGCTGTGTTGAGCAGAATCTTCGTAGGCTCATATCGTGACCAAATGCCGTCTTCACATTCACTGACCTGTCACCGACTGACCTAGCCTTGTGAGTACCACAGGTGGTGAACATGTTGGCGACCTCATACCATAGTTTATCTTACCAACCCACATTGCAACCTCAATCTTGGACGACAACACACGTTAGATTATTTATTTAACTCTTCAGCACACCAACATTTATCTCATGTTTCTTTTTAGTTCTTGTATCTACACGTACTCCCCCGATGTGTCTCCGCCTTGCCGTGGTGGGGGAGCTTGTGTGTCCCACTGACCCCAAGCGCAAGCGCTTGATGGATATTAACTACGTAATGGACAGCTCTTGGGATAGGGACCAGACTAAGAGAGACACAACCTGCTGCTCTGTTGGTAGACTGAGGATAGCAGTCAAAACTTTAAATCAGGCTCACGAAGGCAGAAGTTCTTGGTCCGGACACAAGCACTAAGGCTCTCGCTGAGGGATAAGGCTGAACGCCTCTAAGTCATTAATCCTTGGACCTGAGAGCCGGACCGAAACAAACCTACCGAAAGATGGAGGTGAGAGGCTGAGTACGCTACATGCTTAGTTCAGATACTTGTTTCGAAGGTTCTCAGCTGGGGGATATGAGGGATCCCCGGATGAGAGGGCCTGGCCGTTTTTAGCTCACTAGTGCACGGAGGTAAGGTGCTGGGCCGGCAGCACATGTAGCCTACCTCGTGAGCGAGTACTAAATGTAGAAAACGCAAGAAATGGTTACGAAAAATTTCTGTATGTATGCTCACATATGCCACAGAGCAGGTGCCTGATTTCGCCATAGAACGGATGTAAAGAACTCTCAAAGTAAACAGTGCAGGAAAACTAAGAGATACGGGTTGACGTCGGGACACGTCACATCAACGCAACGTTAACAACAAAAACATACGTTGTGCGGCGATCAAGAACGAAAGGTCGTGTGTTGGAATTTGGGATCACCTTGGTGTGGCTATTGGATGGTTTGACGGCTAGCAGTGGACTCCAAGTTAATACCAGCTAGAAGCATATATTGGGAACGCCATGGATTCGAGAACGACGGGCAGAATCTAGACAGAATCGGAGGAAGATGACAGCAAGGACGGCCTGAGTGAACGGATGAAGGAGAAGTAATATTGAGTGACGACCAGGCGAACGTAGGACAGGTTGGAGTAATTCATTTTTGTGTATGCTTATATTAGATGCCATTCTGGTAAAAACAGATGCGCTAATTATTACACTGCAAAATTTATCAGCTGTGTCAACTGCCATAATAAAGCGGTGTTAGTTTTTCCTGAACTCTGACTTTTACATTATCTTCAAGTTCACCAGAGAGTTATTGACTGTTATCGTTACTCCATTATAATGAGCCAGTATCTTCTGTAAGTTCGATTATATTAGAGCTGCATGGCAAATCACAGCGAACACGGACTTACGGCTTGGCAACATAGAATGTAGTCAAAGGTGGAAAAACGTCTCAATAACACAAAATGGAACGCTTGGCTAGCGAATCCATTGCGTGGTCCAAAGTCTGAAGCGAAAGCTTACCTAGTGGATGTCGTCCGCATACTGTCCGTTCCTGGTTTGTGCTTGAGCGACCAGTGGCAAGCGAAATCCCAACACATGGAAGTGAGGTATCAAAGGAGCCATGAGCACGACGTGGCAATTCCTCGGGTGAGCCCAGTCTCAGAGCAGTATGCGCCGGCTCTGCAATAATGGAAGCCTCCTTGGATAGCAGGAAACGCCCATGGTCTGCCCCTGCCTTCCCTTGAGGGTTGACCGTGATGTCGCTGACCGTTCTACCTTGACCAGCTGAGATGTGGGCAACACCACAGCACTAACAGTCTAACGTCTCTCGAAACCCCGGGGAAGGCCAACCCGTAAAAATGCCTGCTGAAGTCGGATGTGCTGGCCTACGGGTGCAAATAAATCAGGCACAACGCAAAAAAACGAACGAGTGAAATGTCATTCGGGCTAGGAACAGCTCTGGCTAACTAGTTTTCCGATTAGCTCGTGTCCGGAAAAGCTCTGGCTAGCTAGTTTCCGAATGTTCGTTGTGCCCGTAACAGTTCTGACGGGCACATCAACAAGCACATGTCCGAATCGAAAACTCGCTGAGTGGATACCGTCTGCTGACCGGTCTGGTCAGTGCGGGAAAGGCTCGTGGTGAACGATATGCCCAATATATCGAAGTGAGGAATTAAAGCAGCCATGAGCAGGACGTGACGATTCCCTCGGTGAGCCCAGCACCAGGGCGCTATGTGTCGGCTCTGCAACTATGGAAGCCACCCTGGATAGCGAAAAATGCCATGGACTGTCCCTGCCTTCCCTTGAGGGCTGATCTGGAACATTCGACCGTTCCAACTTGACAAGTTGGGATGTGGATGGCACCACAAACGTGAGAGTCCCACAGGAATGCTAACCTGTCAAAAATGCACGCTAAAAGTTGGATGTGTTGGCCTAAGGGTCTCGACCCAAGGGTGCATAACGAGACACACCGCAATCACATCTGGAAAAAAAAAACACTCCGGATGAACGCAAAGAAGAAGTATCTACACGTACAATCAAGTCATTTAAGACCACTACCAGCACAAATGTGTATTTTTGTCGTTGATTATTATCTTTTCAGTACTTGTGACAATTTCGATATTTTAAATAAAAAAATTCTGAGTAATCTTATTAATTTAGTAAGTATATATTTTTGCTTGAATCTTATATGTGAGTGTGAATGTGTTACTCGTCATTGACTTAATCAACGATATAGATTGTCCGTAAGCGAAGACAGAACAAAGATTACTTTGCTGGTAGTGCAGTGTGTTGCCCACTAGACCCGCTCATCTTCGCATCATCATTATTATGTGCCCTGCTGAATGGCAAGGCGTGACTGATCTCCACAGACTTGATCTCCCTCTTGTTCTGGATCTGTTATTCCACCTTGCCACCGTCTTATGCCATATAGCACAACTTCTCTTGTTTGGCCCCTGCCTCTGCCACCGCTGATCTCTCCTCACGATATTTTCTAGTGCTTCTCTTCTCGTTACATAACCAAAGAACATTATTTATCTCTTTCTTATAATTTAAAGAAATGTGTTACCGTCATTAACCTTTCCCATGACCCATTGTTAGTTACTCTGGCAATCCAAGGTGTTCACAATGTTCGCCACAGAAACTACATCTCCGTTGCTTCTAAGTTCTTCCTAATTTGTTGGTTCACATTCCATGATTCACCGCAGACGGCAGAACAGGTTTTATACAAAATTTCACCACTTCCTGTCTGGCATTTGTTGCGAGTGACGACATGAAGTCCTCGTCCACAGGCTGATAAGATGAAAATCATGGATGACCCAGGCAGAGGACACCAGCAAAGAAGTGTGTGTGCTTCAACATTTAGAGAGGAGAGGAATGGATCAGCATGCTAGAGGGAAACATCAGACCTTTGCAGGGTAATAATCACATACATTAATCGGGAATGCAGGGATTGGGCGATCCACTTGGGATCGTGTGTTTAGTGCGAAATAACAGATAGGTTATCACGGCATGGAGAGAATGGTGCTGCAGGGAGTGACCAGAGAATCTGACCAACACTCAGGACTCCGAGGAAATGCCAGACGGACAATATAATCAGACTGCTGCTGGTACCATTAATATTGGGACTCTTCACTGGATGTTGAAGAGAATCTCTCGAGTGCTATGAAGTCGGTTCTTAACTCAACTCAGGTCATCTCTGTTTACATATGCAGATGACATAGTCTTGGTGGCCGATAATGCAAGTTGATCTACAACAATTATTGGCCATTGTAGTAACAGAGAGCGCTAAGAAAGGACTCTCTCCTCGAATATCAAGAAAACAGCAACAATGGTGATATCAAAGAAAAAAGTGACACTAAAATGTGAAATGAAAATAGAAGGGACAACTCATAACCAAATGGATAATTTTAAATACCTAGGGACATTTATAACATCAGATTATAAGTGCATAACAGAGACTAAGAACAGAACAGGGAAAGCAATAGCTGCATTTCTGAACATGAAAAGTAGGCAAAAAGCCATTATTATTGAATGTAAGAATGAGCTTGCTGAAGTGCTAAATAGACCCTATTTTGCTGTATGGCAGTGAATCTTGAAATGTAAATAAACAAATTAGGAAGAACTTGGAAGCAACAGAAATGTGGATCCTGGGACGAATGTTGCGAATTCTTTGGCCTGCCACAGTTACTAACGACAATTGCCTGAAATAGGCTAACGAAACTAGAACATTATATACAACAATAATAAAGAGACAAACAGCTTTCTTTGGTTATGTGATGAGAAGAGAGGCATCGAAGAACATCGTAATGACCGGAAAGATCAAAGGGAAGAGAATCAGAGATCAGCTCAGAGAAATGATGCTGGCTGGATTCAGACGGTGGCATGGAGGAATATTATCAGAAGAGTTGATCCAGTCTGTCTGTCTGCTCAATATTGATTGTGGTTAGGGGGAGAATGTCTAAACTATTAAGGAGTCATGTTTCCAAGATAAGATGAGTGGTGTGGCCATAGGAGCAGTCAGGTTTTGAATGTGTCAGTATTGATGTAGATTGTGTTAAGAAATGACAGGGAAGTGTATGTGCAGTAATAAATGGTGCTAGTTAGTATATCATTAACAATATCCTTTCTTGATTTAACCTGGTATTATTTATATTATTCTTTTTCTGCAATCAACGTTTGCTTTGCGTCTAATCCAGCATTGGTCACAAGCACGAGAGTGCATAGCAACCACTGTCATGCGTACATGTTCGCGTTCTAGTTCCTTGCCACTTAGGCCAATATTGTAATACTGATTGCATCACTACTACTGAAGAGATTGAATATACAACAAATTTTGACAACTGTGTCGATATAGACTGAATAACCAATACATATTGACAACTGTGTTGATAAGGACTGAATATACAACAAATATTGACAACTGTGTTGATGAGGACTAAATATACAACACATATTGACAACTGTGTTGATGAGGACTGAATATACAACGAATATTGACAACTATGTTGATGAGGACTAAATATACAACGAATATTGACAACTGTGTTGAAGAGGACTGAATATACAACAAATATTGACAACTGTGTTGATGAGGACTGAATATACAACAATTATTGACAGCTGTGTTGATGAGGACTGAATATACAACAAATATTGACAAATGTGTTGATGAGGACTGAATATACAACAAATATTGACAACTGTGTTGATGAGGACTAAATATACAACAAATATTGACAGCTGTGTTGATGAGGACTGAATATACAACACATATTGACAACTGTGTTGATGAGGACTGAATATACAACAATTATTGACAGCTGTGTTGATGGGGACTGAATATACAACAAATATTGACAACTGTGTTGATGAGGACTGAATATACAACAACTATTGACAGCTATGTTGGTGAGGACTGAATATACAACAAATACTGACAAATGTGTTGATGAGGACTGAATATACAACAAATATTGACAACTGTGTTGATGAGGACGGAATATACGACAAATATTGACAACTGTGTTGATAAAGTATGTCAACAATATGTTTGTGAATAAGAGAAAGCAGGAGTTAAATGGATAACATAATGCTGCCATCAGCTATACTTTATCGACCTTTCCCAAATGTAAATATAGGTCATACAGGGATAAGGGAGTTCTGATAAGAAGATACTATTTAACACAAGGGACTTCTGGGTGGAATTCTGATTATACCGGATATTTGACAGCAGGGAAATACTTTCACACACACACACACACACACACACACACACACACACACACACACACACACACACACACACACGCGCGCGCGCGCGCGCGCTCGCGCACGCACGCACGCACGCATGAACTAATTATCTAAAGCTTTAATCATTTATGTTGTGATGTTATCTGCACCGGGGGCCTTTCCAGCTTTCATATGCTTAAGAACATTTTGAACCTCCATCTTTAAAATTGGTGGGCCTTCATGATTAAATCTAATATCATACTGTTCGTCTCTGTTATCATTATACAGGTTTTTCACATACTATGTCCATACATGTAGGTAGAATCTGATCGTTTTCTATTATGATTCTGCCATCTTTAGTTTTTAGACAGCCTGTTGATGTACTTGTTCTTTTATTAGTAAGTTCCTGAATTCTTTTGTGCACTAATTTGGTATTTTAACTGTTGTGTTGTTTTTCAATTTCTAAGCACTTTTCCTCAAGCCATGATTCTTTTGCCTTCCTACATAATATTCTGACTTGTCCGTGAATTTCTTCATATTTGTCAGGATTATTTTTGTTGAGTCTTCTTGTTTCCATTAGGTGTCAAATTTCTTCAGTCATCCATTTCTTACGACCCACCTTCTTTAATTTTAGAATAGTTGTTTCTGCAGCCAATCTGATTGAATTCTTTAACATTTCCAATTCATCATTGACATCCTGGAATAATATCTCTAGGTCAGACAATATATCAAATCTGTTCTGTACTTCTATGTTGAATTTGTTTTGTATTTCCTTGTCATTACTCAATGTACACAAATCATATTTAGTTTCCTGTTATATACTTGACTTTCTTCAGCTTTATCCTCAATGTTCCTGTAGGTAGTCTGTGGTAACTATAACAATCAGCACCTGGAACTGTTTTTGCTACTGTTAGTGCGTTTCTAAATCTTCTGCTAATCAGAATGTAGTCAATCTGGTTTCTGATCCTGCTATCAGGACTCCTCCATGTCCATAATCTTCTAGGGTGTTGCTTAAACCAGGCGTTTCCTACAAGGATTTCCTTTTCTTTTGCCCACTCTACGAGTCTGTATCTTCTTTCATTTTTCTCTCCTAAACCATAGTCTGTTTATCACGCAGAGTCTCGTAGCGGAACGAGAGCTGAGGCGGTTCGAGCCCCGCTCGTGACTTGCGGGATACTGAGCCGGCCGCTCAGAAAGCAATGGCAAACTACTGAGCGTAATCTTGCCAAGAGATCAACATACAGCTGAAAGATGCTGGTGTTGACAGCTAAGTCATGTAAAGGATATGCTAAAAAAAAAAAAAAACCATAGTCTCCTACTGTGTATCTACCACCTTGATTTCCTACTTTTGCATTGAAGTCTCCTATTATGATGTTTATTTCTGAATTTTTACATTTCTTTAAGGCAGACTCTATGTCATTATAAAATTCCTCCACACTATCTTCACTGGACTCTCCAGTTGGGGCATATACTTGAATAACAGCAGACATCAACAGCAGCTGAAAAAATGCTGGTGTTGACTGCAATGTCCTGAAAAGGATATGCGAAAAACATATTTATTACTGTTTGCAATGCAATCAGACAGAAGTCAAACACGTGTTGACGTACTTGCCATAACGTACAAATTACCTTTCAGGAACTGATATTATCATAGACATTTCATATTAAAAAATGATCAGACTGGAGAATATTGTGATCTATATGCACCCATGCCACGATAGATAAAACGCCCTACAACGCACAAGGACGTCTGGGACGACAAGGACTAGAAAATAATCGCATTTCTTGTAAATCCTTAGTGGAAAAAAGAAGATAAGCTATCTCGTGTCTTTTTAAACGCCTGTTTTTTTTTTTTAGTATTTAATTTGCTTGATTCAGTGATACAGGAATCGGTCCTCAGATCGTGGCTTAAAATGAGTACAGACTTGAGTCTATAAATAATCTGCGAGATAAGAAGAGAGCCATTAGACAGTTTGGCATACAACAAGTAAGTGATGTACTTTTTCTCGCGGGAAAACAGGAGACAAGAATACATTTATAATATCTTAGTTAGGAACTAGGTTTAAAAAGTTATAGAATATCCTTTACAGGACGTAGCAGTCAACCCCAGCATTCTTTGGCTCTTCATGATTACTGGGCAAGATAACGTTCAGTAGTTTACCATTACTTTCTGAAAAACGGGCACCCATACCATTCCATAAAAAACAACGTAAAACGACCTGCTGCCAAATCGCCACGGAGCTAGTTTAATGAACCAATATTAATTTAATGAGGGTTCAGTTAGACTACAATACCATTCCTTCAATGTTATCCATGACAATTCGAAAACATACGCCTTGAGCATTTCAATATAACCGCAATTTCATGACTTTGAAGCAAATTTTGACCATTGAAGCAAACTTTAAACAACTTTCGAAATATGATTATATAGACGAATATGAAGTATATCATGACATGAGAAGAAAACAAACATAGATGTGTAATTGAAACTAGGTTTGAGGAAAGCATTACTGAATGAAATCAAAGTCAGACAAGTAAGGTACTTAGCCAATATAAAAGGAGGCCAGCTTGGCTGAATGGATAAAACGCGCTTTCTTAAACATCAGAGCGCTGAAGCCGAGGTAAAGGATTCAGCCCTATACACCGGAAAATTGGACTTGTTGTTGACTTCTCATCCTTGACTTGGGGACTTAAATTGTGAGTACCTCTGAAGTCGGAGGGAGATCCGCCTGATGGCGAGGGATACTGGTAAGAGGGAAAGCTAATCCACAAGCAAAATTCACCCGGGAAGGTTAACCCGGTCAACAAATGCCTGCAGAAGTCGGATGTGTTGGCCGAAAGGCGCATGTATCGCAGCGTTGCTGTAAATAGGCACAATGCAACTACGTGCGATAAAACACTCCAGATGAACGCAGCAGAAGAAGAAGAATCCACATGCAAAATTCAGTCCACTGCTACTAGAAGCGGTGTGTATGGACTACGATTGAGTTCAGAGCGAGCGAGCGCAAAATTAATAAAAAAGACTACTACTTGTTAAAGGATATGCTAGAGCATTGGCTCTCAACCGGTGGGGAATTCACCCCCCCCCCCCCAGGGGGGAGTTTTAGGGTTTCCAGGGTGGGGGAGTGTGAGATTATTTCAAGATCGCGTTAATACAAGAACAGGTTACTTGATATTAGTTTTGCCTCCATAATTTACGATTCTGCACTTCTCGCCCCTCTGAAATTCGTTTTATAACGCAAGTAGACCCGCAAATCACATTTTATATAGACGTCTAGACTTATTCTAGAATGTGTTATTAAATTTAGCTTCCATTTTTAAGTAAACTGTGTAAGGAGGGAGGGGGGAATTTATAGGGGGGGGGGATACTAAAGCGGGGGGGGGGGGATGAAATTATGAACATATGGGGAAGGGATGCATGGGTCACAAAAGGTTGAGAACCTCTGTGCTAGAGTGAAAGGTGGAAGCATAGAAATGGAATACATTGTCACATATGATTGGACAACACGAAAATATGGGAGGGAAGAAGCCTACATGAGTGCAACATAAAGATGCAGGCCAGGGGATGTCAGAGGATAATTACAGCAGACCTCCAGTGTGGAGATGACACCTGACTGATTTTACTGAGTCAATAAGTATATATAAAGGCTTGAACACAGAGTAGAAATGATGACCAGTTTGTCCATATCTTAGCGAAGGTATGGAATCCTCGTCCACCCAAGCTCATGACATCATTAGCGTACACTACTAGTGATTAAACCAACGCGCCCGATGACCATGTCCGAGGACGGTGAGAAAGTAACGCACTATAATTATTCTTCAAATTATGTTTATTTAAATTTAATTAAACTTATAAAAAACACACATGAACATTGTCTGCATAATGCCTATCAACTTGTAGGCCTTACGCCAGCGCGAGACACGTGCATGTAAGCCTTGACCGTACCGGGTGTTGTCTTGCTCACGTAGCCATTTCTTCAGTGCATGAATCAAACCCATATCATCATCAAACCTTGCCCCGCAGAGTACATTTTTTAAGTGGATCAAAATCATAGAGCCAGATCGGAGCTATATTGTGGATGACTGAGTACAGTCCAGCCCAAATTGGCAATTGCCTAACTTGTTTTCTGACTTGAGTGAGGGCGTGCATTGTCGTATTGGAGCAACAGTTCTGCTGGATTCTTAATAAGTCGAACTCTGTGGAACAGCTTATTGAGGTTTATTGGTGTTTTGACGTGAGCTTCAGAGCTGCATGTCTCACCTCTTGGCATTACCTCTACAAGAATCCCACCACCAGTGTCCCAAAAGACGGCGATCATAATCTTTCCTGCTAATGGAGTTGTCTTGAATTTCTTTATTTTGGGTGATTATTCATGACGTTGCTCCACTGACTGAATTTTCGACTCAGACTCAAAATGAGGCGCCTAGGTTTCGTTACATGCAACGATCTTTGATCTGATGTGAATGGATTGAAGACATTAGAACAAGAAACGCCATGGCGAAGGTAGCCTTTTGCAAGATGAAAAACATACTAACCAATAAAAAGATATCATTTGCAACTAGAAAAAGAGTCTTGAGGTGCTACATAGAACCCTTACTTTTGTATGGATGTGAAGCGTGGACAATGGGCAAACAGGTTGGAAAACAACTTATGGTTGTGGACATGTGGTTTCTGAAGAAAATTCAAAGAATACCATGGACAGACAGAAAAACCAATGACCAAGCCCTACAAGAAACAAATGAAGATCGTAAACTGATTAGAGAAATTAGACGTCGACAGTCAAAATTTTTTGGTCACGTTGTGAGAAGAAATAAATTGGAGAAGTTGGTGACAACTGGCAAGATCGAGGGGGAAGAGAACAAGGAGAAGACAGAGAAGTAAATACCTGGATGGTCTGGCCACGTGGCATGGTCGAGACAAGACGACTGAGCTGATCCACGACTCTGGTGATCGTGTGAGATGACAAAACATGACCGCCCACGCTTATCGTCATATCAAATGATTATGACAATGAACTATCTTTGACAACACGTTCTCTCCCTCAACATCGTTTCATGCCTGAAAAAAAAATTTGTTTTCCTTTGAAATCTGTACACAGTGAAGACTTCTTGTGCACAAATTTGAAAATGCGACGGTTTTGAAATGTGTAATCGCCCTTTCCCTGTCGATTGACAACTGCCAATCGTTGACTTGTATTTTAATGTACTTATCATCATGAATAAAGACATAAGCACGGTTCAACATGTCTGGGCTAGTAGCAGTGATAGAACGTCCTGAGTGCGGAAGATCTTGCTGCTCCGTACCTTCACTTTCTGAAGCTTCAACTCTGTAAGCCCAACCACTGACGGTGTGCCTATCAACTGCACAGCTTCCCTACACAGCACACACATCTTCTCTGTTTTCATTGTTATATCGTTGAGTTAGTGCTCCTGGTAATATCTAGACACCAAATGGTAGCTGACTAGATGGTAGACACCAAATGGTAGCTGACTAGATTGTAGACACCAAATGGTAGCTGACTAGATTGTAGACACCAAATGGTAGCTGACTAGATTGTAGACACCAAATGGTAGCTGACTAGATTGTAGACACCAAATGGTAGCTGACTAGATTGTAGACACCAAATAATAGCTGACTAGATTGTAGACACCAAATGGTAGCTGACTAGATTGTAGACACCAAATAATAGCTGACTAGATGGTAGACACCAAATGGTAGCTGACTAGATGGAAGACACCAAATGGTAGCTGCCATGTGGTTATTCCTTCCATTGGGAGGTGGAATGACATTGACTCAGTTTTAAGCACTCATCTTTGAACAGTGTGACGAATAACCAGACGACTCCTAAGAAGAAACAAGACTCACACTTTTATTTCGTGTCGAGCGGAACAAATAACAGTGGATAATTATCGCATGTTATTAAACTGCCCCCGAGATGTAGGAGCAGCGTTTAATTAGCTAACATTTCACGAAACTCCCTGCCTTCTTCCAATGTTCTCCTTGAGGCGTAGACCTGCCATTTCGCTGTTCTGAGTTGCAGCACGTCTAGGTTTCGGGTTCTGCCTTAAGTATCCATTTGAAAATCGATCCTTCCTCCTGAACTCTATTCGCCGAAGATCGGAATAAGTCGCATGCGGCGCTTCACCCACGGCTCTCTGGAAGACACGTCCTCTCCTTCTGAATCACACACAGAGAAAGTCCTTTGTTGTTCTGTGACGCTGTTTACGTTTCCAATGGTATCTTCCTTTCCTATTTGTCCATTTTTGTGCATAACTGGAAAAACCCCATTTATGACTTTAGTGGCGTGCGCCGTCATATGGCAGTAGCTGACTAAATTGTAGACACCAAATGGTAGCTGACTAAATTGTAGACACCAAATGGTAGCTGAATAGATTGTAGACACCAAATGGTAGCTGACTAGATGGTAGACACCAAATGGTAGATGACTAGATGGTAGTCACCAAATGGTAGCTGACTAGATGGTAGACACCAAATGGTAGCTGACAAGATGGTAGACACCAAATGGTAGCTGACTAGATGGTAGACACAATTGGTAGCTGACTAGATGGTAGACACCAAATGGTAGCTGACTAGATGGTAGACACCAAATGGTAGCTGACTAGATGGTAGACACCAAATGGTAGCTGACTAGATGGTAGACACCAAATGGTAGCTGACTAGATTGTAGACACCAAATGGTAGCTGACTAGATTGTAGACACCAAATGGTAGCTGACTAGATTGTAGACACCAAATGGTAGCTGACTAGATTGTAGACACCAAATGGTAGCTGACTAGATTGTAGACACCAAATGGTAGCTGACTAGATGGTAGACACCAAATGGTAGCTGACTAGATGGTAGACACCAAATGGTAGCTGACTAGATTGTAGACACCAAATGGTAGCTGACTAGATTGTAGACACCAAATGGTAGCTGACTAGATGGTAGACACCAAATGGTAGCTGACTAGATTGTAGACACCAAATGGTAGCTGACTAAATTGTAGACACCAAATGGTAGCTGACTAGATGGTAGACACCAAATGGTAGCTGACTAGATGGTAGACACCAAATGGTAGCTGACTAGATTGTAGACACCAAATGGTAGCTGACTAAATTGTAGACACCAAATGGTAGCTGACTAAATTGTAGACACCAAATGGTAGCTGAATAGATTGTAGACACCAAATGGTAGCTGACTAGATGGTAGACACCAAATGGTAGCTGACTAGATGGTAGACACCAAATGGTAGCTGACTAGATTGTAGACACCAAATGGTAGCTGACTAAATTGTAGACACCAAATGGTAGCTGACTAGATGGTAGACACCAAATGGTAGCTGACTAGATTGTAGACACCAAATGGTAGCTGACTAGATGGTAGACACCAAATGGTAGCTGACTAGATTGTAGACACCAAATGGTAGCTGACTAAATTGTAGACACCAAATGGTAGCTGAATAGATTGTAGACACCAAATGGTAGCTGACTAGATGGTAGACACCAAATGGTAGCTGACTAGATTGTAGACACCAAATGGTAGCTGACTAAATTGTAGACACCAAATGGTAGCTGACTAGATTGTAGACACCAAATGGTAGCTGAATAGATTGTAGACACCAAATGGTAGCTGACTAGATGGTAGACACCAAATGGTAGCTGAATAGATTGTAGACACCAAATGGTAGCTGAATAGATTGTAGACACCAAATGGTAGCTGAATAGATTGTAGACACCAAATGGTAGCTGAATAGATTGTAGACACCAAATGGTAGCTGAATAGATTGTAGACACCAAATGGTAGCTGAATAGATTGTAGACACCAAATGGTAGCTGAATAGATTGCAGACACCAAATGGTAGCTGACTAGATTGTAGACACCAAATGGTAGCTGACTAGATGGTAGACACCAAATGGTAGCTGACTAAATTGTAGACACCAAATGGTAGCTGAATAGATTGTAGACACCAAATGGTAGCTGAATAGATTGTAGACACCAAATGGTAGCTGAATAGATGGTAGACACCAAATGGTAGCTGACTAGATTGTAGACACTAAATGGTAGCTGACTAAATTGTAGACACCAAATGGTAGCTGACTAAATTGTAGACACCAAATGGTAGCTGAATAGATTGTAGACACCAAATGGTAGCTGACTAGATGGTAGACACCAAATGGTAGCTGACTAGATTGTAGACACCAAATGGTAGCTGACTAGATGGTAGACACCAAATGGTAGCTGACTAGATGGTAGACACCAAATGGTAGCTGACTAGATGGTAGACACCAAATGGTAGCTGACTAGATTGTAGACACCAAATGGTAGCTGACTAGATGGTAGACACCAAATGGTAGCTGACTAGATTGTAGACACCAAATGGTAGCTGACTAGATGGTAGACACCAAATGGTAGCTGACTAGATTGTAGACACCAAATGGTAGCTGACTAGATGGTAGACACCAAATGGTAGCTGACTAGATTGTAGACACCAAATGGTAGCTGACTAGATGGTAGACACCAAATGGTAGCTGACTAGATGGTAGACATCAAATGGTAGCTGACTAGATTGTAGACACCAAATGGTAGCTGACTAGATTGTAGACACCAAATGGTAGCTGACTAGATTGTAGACACCAAACGGTAGCTGACTAGATGGTAGACACCAAATGGTAGCTGACTAGATTGTAGACACCAAATGGTAGCTGACTAGATGGTAGACACTAAATGGTAGCTGACTAGATGGTAGACACCAAATGGTAGCTGACTAGATGGTAGACACCAAATGGTAGCTGACTAGATGGTAGACACCAAATGGTAGCTGACTAGATGGTAGACACCAAATGGTAGCTGACTAGATGGTAGACACCAAATGGTAGCTGACTAGATGGTAGACACCAAATGGTAGCTGACTAGATGGTAGACACCAAATGGTAGCTGACTAGATGGTAGACACCAAATGGTAGCTGACTAGATGGTAGACACCAAATGGTAGCTGACTAGATTGTAGACACCAAATGGTAGCTGACTAGATTGTAGACACCAAATGGTAGCTGACTAGATGGTAGACACCAAATGGTAGCTGACTAAATAGTAGACATTAAATTGTTGTTTCACAATGTTTAATTATCATAAGAAGTCTGAATCACGTTATATGCTCTCTCTCTCTCTCTCTCTCTCTCTCTCTCTCTCTCTCTCTCTCTCTCTCTCTCTCTCTCTCTCTCCTGTGTGTCTCTGTGTCTCTGTCTCTCTCTCTTTCGCCGCGGTGTGTGCGCGTGTGCGCGCACACACACACACACACACACACACACTCACACACGCATGCACACACATGCAGCGCATAGAGTGGTGCCCTGACTTCCCTAATATCCTGCCTCTATATTAGTTTAATACATAAAGTGACGCCCATGATTGTCCCAATGTCACTATTTCTCATTCTACCTCTGCAAGTGAAGCCGCAGATGAGCTTCTTCATCAAGCCTTTGCTGAAAAAAAGAACAAACTAAACATTACAATTAGTAATGGGAAAACTGTCAAATATACTGTAACTGCCGTAATTCAATGTCTAGACACTCAAGTCACGCGGAACTGACTGTTTGCAGACATGAAGACCACAGTATGTCTGATGATGATGCTAATTCAATGTCTAGACACTCAAGTCACGCGGAACTGACTGTTTGCAGACATGAAGACCACAGTATGTCTGATGATGATGCTAATTCAATGTCTAGACACTCTAGTCACGCGGAACTGACTGTTTGCAGACATGAAGACCACAGTATGTCTGATGATGATGCTAATTCAATGTCTAGACACTCAAGTCACGCGGAACTGACTGTTTGCAGACATGAAGACCACAGTATGTCTGATGATGATGCTAATTCAATGTCTAGACACTCTAGTCACGCGGAACTGACTGTTTGCAGACATGAAGACCACAGTATGTCTGATGATGATGCTAATTCAATGTCTAGACACTCAAGTCACGCGGAACTGACTGTTTGCAGACATGAAGACCACAGTATGTCTGATGATGATGCTAATTCAATGTCTAGACACTCAAGTCACGCGGAACTGACTGTTTGCAGACATGAAGACCACAGTATGTCTGATGATGATGCTAATTCAATGTCTAGACACTCAAGTCACGCGGAACTGACTGTTTGCAGACATGAAGACCACAGTATGTCTGATGATGATGCTAATTCAATGTCTAGACACTCAAGTCACGCGGAACTGACTGTTTGCAGACATGAAGACCACAGTATGTCTGATGATGATGCTAATTCAATGTCTAGACACTCTAGTCACGCGGAACTGACTGTTTGCAGACATGAAGACCACAGTATGTCTGATGATGATGCTAATTCAATGTCTAGACACTCAAGTCACGCGGAACTGACTGTTTGCAGACATGAAGACCACAGTATGTCTGATGATGATGCTAATTCAATGTCTAGACACTCTAGTCACGCGGAACTGACTGTTTGCAGACATGAAGACCACAGTATGTCTGATGATGATGCTAATTCAATGTCTAGACACTCAAGTCACGCGGAACTGACTGTTTGCAGACATGAAGACCACAGTATGTCTGATGATGATGCTAATTCAATGTCTAGACACTCAAGTCACGCGGAACTGACTGTTTGCAGACATGAAGACCACAGTATGTCTGATGATGATGCTAATTCAATGTCTAGACACTCAAGTCACGCGGAACTGACTGTTTGCAGACATGAAGACCACAGTATGTCTGATGATGATGCTAATTCAATGTCTAGACACTCAAGTCACGCGGAACTGACTGTTTGCAGACATGAAGACCACAGTATGTCTGATGATGATGCTAATTCAATGTCTAGACACTCAAGTCACGCGGAACTGACTGTTTGCAGACATGAAGACCACAGTATGTCTGATGATGATGCTAATTCAATGTCTAGACACTCAAGTCACGCGGAACTGACTGTTTGCAGACATGAAGACCACAGTATGTCTGATGATGATGCTAATTCAATGTCTAGACACTCAAGTCACACGGAACTGACTGTTTGCAGACATGAAGACCACAGTATGTCTGATGATGATGCTAATTCAATGTCTAGACACTCAAGTCACGCGGAACTGACTGTTTGCAGACATGAAGACCACAGTATGTCTGATGATGATGCTAATTCAATGTCTAGACACTCAAGTCACGCGGAACTGACTGTTTGCAGACATGAAGACCACAGTATGTCTGATGATGATGCTAATTCAATGTCTAGACACTCAAGTCACGCGGAACTGACTGTTTGCAGACATGAAGACCACAGTATGTCTGATGATGATGCTAATTCAATGTCTAGACACTCAAGTCACGCGGAACTGACTGTTTGCAGACATGAAGACCACAGTATGTCTGATGATGATGCTAATTCAATGTCTAGACACTCAAGTCACGCGGAACTGACTGTTTGCAGACATGAAGACCACAGTATGTCTGATGATGATGCTAATTCAATGTCTAGACACTCAAGTCACGCGGAACTGACTGTTTGCAGACATGAAGACCACAGTATGTCTGATGATGATGCTAATTCAATGTCTAGACACTCAAGTCACACGGAACTGACTGTTTGCAGACATGAAGACCACAGTATGTCTGATGATGATGCTAATTCAATGTCTAGACACTCAAGTCACGCGGAACTGACTGTTTGCAGACATGAAGACCACAGTATGTCTGATGATGATGCTAATTCAATGTCTAGACACTCTAGTCACGCGGAACTGACTGTTTGCAGACATGAAGACCACAGTATGTCTGATGATGATGCTAATTCAATGTCTAGACACTCTAGTCACGCGGAACTGACTGTTTGCAGACATGAAGACCACAGTATGTCTGATGATGATGCTAATTCAATGTCTAGACACTCTAGTCACGCGGAACTGACTGTTTGCAGACATGAAGACCACCGTATGTCTGATGATGATGCTAATTCAATGTCTAGACACTCTAGTCACGCGGAACTGACTGTTTGCAGACATGAAGACCACAGTATGTCTGATGATGATGCTAATTCAATGTCTAGACACTCTAGTCACGCGGAACTGACTGTTTGCAGACATGAAGACCACAGTATGTCTGATGATGATGCTAATTCAATGTCTAGACACTCTAGTCACGCGGAACTGATTGTTTGCAGACATGAAGACCACAGTATGTCTGATGATGATGCTAATTCAATGTCTAGACACTCTAGTCACGCGGAACTGACTGTTTGCAGACATGAAGACCACAGTATGTCTGATGATGATGCTAATTCAATGTCTAGACACTCAAGTCACGCGGAACTGACTGTTTGCAGACATGAAGACCACAGTATGTCTGATGATGATGCTAATTCAATGTCTAGACACTCTAGTCACGCGGAACTGACTGTTTGCAGACATGAAGACCACAGTATGTCTGATGATGATGCTAATTCAATGTCTAGACACTCTAGTCACGCGGAACTGACTGTTTGCAGACATGAAGACCACAGTATGTCTGATGATGATGCTAATTCAATGTCTAGACACTCTAGTCACGCGGAACTGATTGTTTGCAGACATGAAGACCACAGTATGTCTGATGATGATGCTAATTCAATGTCTAGACACTCTAGTCACGCGGAACTGACTGTTTGCAGACATGAAGACCACAGTATGTCTGATGATGATGCTAATTCAATGTCTAGACACTCTAGTCACGCGGAACTGATTGTTTGCAGACATGAAGACCACAGTATGTCTGATGATGATGCTAATTCAATGTCTAGATACTCTAGTCACGCGGAACTGACTGTTTTCAGACATGAAGACCACAGTATGTCTGATGATGATGCTGGCCTCAGTGTCCGCCTTCCCGTCCTTCCAACCGCTGATCCCAAACGGTGCCAAGGTGCCGGATCCTTGTTCTACTACCGGAGGACTCTGGCCTGGAGTCGGCCATAACACCAAACAAGGGGGAGGCACCCAGAACCCCTTTGGAAACGTGAGTCACTTTGTTCACTGCAGAATGACAGAAACTGTTTCGTGAACATGAAAGAGAATATGTGTGTGTACGAGCACCAGTGTACTTTCCTTTCAGCTCTGTTATGTTACCAACACATTTAACTGATGGTTGCTGATTATGTTACTAACACATTTAACTGAGGTTGCTGGCTAAGTTAACAGTAAGTACATTTAACTAATGGTTGCTGATTAAGTTAGCAGAACATTTAACTGAGGTTGCTGATTATGTTACCAACACATTTAACTGATGGTTGCTGGCTAAGTTAGCAGTAAGTACATTTAACTGATGATGCTAATAAAGTTAGCAGAAACATTTAACTGATGGTTGCTGATTATGTTAGCAGAACATTTAACTGAGCTGCTGATTATGTTACCAACACATTTAACTGAGTTGCTGATTATGTTACCAACACATTTACCTGAGGTTGCTGACGGAATTAGCAGTAAGTACATTTAACTGATGGTTGCTGATAAAGTTAGCATCACCTTTAAGGCATAGTTGTTGATTAAATTAGCATCACATTTAACTGATGATTGTTGATTATGTTAGAAACGCATCTGACTGATTGCTGCTGAAATGAAAGCATCACAATTGACTGAATGTTACTGGTTATGATTATTATTGATGATCTTGGTAACAATAAACTTGTTATCTATATATATAAAATGTATAAATACATATATATGTATGTCTGTCTGTATGTATGTTATTTATGCGTTCGCGAACGGTCCATCCGATGGACATGACATTTTCTACACGTGTTCTTCTCATTCCCGCGCTGCCAACTGGCATAGTTTGTTAGTTTACAAACAGTTGTTTACATAATAAAATTTAATTTTTTAATTACATTATAATTTATATATAGCGAGGGGACTTAACTTAAGAAAAGTTATATCAAGGGACATAACTTTTAATAGCATTGATATACATGTAATTAAAATTTTGTTTGCATATTTATCAAATAGGTCTACCTTTTCTCTACAGTTATCTACAGGAATATGCGTTAGTTAGTTAGTTAGTTAGTTAGTTAGTTAGTCGCAGTTCCAACTTCACAGCAACGGGTCGTCCCCATTATGCTCCGTTCCTGTGCCAGTGAATATCACACAAAATGCTCCCCACTGCCCAATGTAAAAAGTGGAAAAGACAGGGGTCTTGACAAACAACAGTCCGCACAGATACACTGTGCATAATGGTAAAATCTTTAAGGCATTTTCAAACTTTTCATAAAAATAATGCATCTATTTAAATAGTGAAAGTTTTCTAACTCATCTTTGTATTTTTCTTCAACAGCACATTTAATTTATTTTTAAACATTCTCATATGTACGGCGCGTTACACCCACGCTGGGTATTTATGATGACCATGTTAAACATTGCCTCAACGAGTTACTTTTCATGCGTTTTAATGCTTTTTGTTCTTTTGTTGTCAAAGAATTGCTTCATAAGAGATGTTGAATGAAAGCATGTATGAGAGGAAATAGGGAAGAAGGGCAGAATGTAGGAAGGGCCTGCTTGCCCAATTGTTAACCCTTAGAAAATAAAGATTTTCGTTCGTTAAAAAGAAAAAGTAATTTTTGTGTGAGAGAAAGTTAGTTGCATATCCTTTGCAGCACTCTGCAGACAACCCACCGCCCACCATTTATTGGCTGTTCGTGATATCTTGGTAAGTTTACTTTAGATAGATCTCTTCCAATCATATTTTCTACTATCAATCTATCTATTCTTCTATTCTATCTATATTTTTAGATAGATAGATAGATAGATAGATAGATAGATAGCTAGATAGATAGATAGATAGGTGGGTGGGTGGGTGGGTGGGTGGATGGATAGATGGATAGATGGATAGATAGATAGATAGACAGATAGACAGATAGACAGATAGATAGACAGATAGACAGATAGATAGATAGATAGATAGATAGATAGATAGATAGATAGATAGACAGACAGACAGACAGATAGATAGATAGATAGATAGATAGATAGATAGATAGGTAGGTAGGTAGGTAGGTAGATAGATACCTGCCAGGGAATGGGCGAAGCCGGGCCGGGTCAGCTAGTCTTATATATAAAATAGGATCTCCGTCTGTATGTATGTATGTATGTCCTTTACGCGTTCGCGAACGGCCCATCCGATTGAGATGAAATTTTCTACACGCCTTCCTTTCATTCCAGCGCAGCCAGCTGTGCTATTTTTTAGTGTGAAATCGGCTGCTTACTTAATATTATTTAATTTTTCATTTTACATTATAATCTTATATACAGCGAGGGGACTTAACTCTAGAAAAGTTATTTCAAGGGGCATAACATTTAATAACTTTTCTGTATACCTTATAGTCATATTGTTGCATCTTTTTCAAAGATTTATAAACTCTTTGTCTATAGTTATGTACCGGCATATGAGTTATAATAAATAATGATACAAACTTTAAGGCATTTTCAAAGTTTTCATAAAAATAATGCACAATGCATAACATTGTAACTCATCTTTTTATGCTTAAGAAGTTATCTACAGTCATGTTGGTGATTAAATACAGTTTTCATTAAAAATAATGGATGGTGTGTGGAAGGACATTCTTTTAAGTTACTTTTTTTTTGGTGTATGAATTTAATGAGACGCTACCCGCCAGGAGCTGGGCGAAGCCACGCCGGGTCAGATAGATAGACAGACCCACCTTTTCGCTGCAGTTATCTACACGCATATGCGTTATAATCCTCCTCCTCCTCTCCCCTCCTCCTCTTCCTACTCTCTTCCTCTTCCCCTCCTCCCTCTCCCTCCTCCATCCTCCTCCTCCCTCTTTCTCCTCTTCCTCCCTCTTCCTCCTCCTCCTTCCTCCTCCTCCTTCTTCCTCCTAATCACTCCTCTTCCTTCCCCCTCCCTTCTCCTCCTACTCCCTCCTCCTACTCCCTCCTCCTCCCTCCTCCTCCTACGTACTCCCCCTCCTCCTCCATCTTCCTCCCTCCTCCTCATACCTCCTCCCTCTCCTCCTCGCTCCTCCTCATCCCTTCTCCTCCTCCCTCCTCATCCTCTCTCCTCCTCCCTCTACCTCCTCCTCCTTCCTCCTCCTCCTTCTTCCTCCTAATCACTCCTCTTCCTTCCCCCTCCCTTCTCCTCCTACTCCCTCCTCCTACTCCCTCCTCCTCCCTCCTCCTCCTACGTACTCCCCCTCCTCCTCCATCTTCCTCCCTCCTCCTCATACCTCCTCCCTCTCCTCCTCGCTCCTCCTCATCCCTTCTCCTCCTCCCTCCTCATCCTCTCTCCTCCTCCCTCTACCTCCTCCCTCCTCATCCCTCCTCCTCCCTCTTCCTCCTCCTCCCTCCTCATCCTACATCCTCCTCCTCCCCTCCTTCTCCCTCCTCCTTCTCCTCCTCTCTCCTACTCCCTCCTCCTCCTACGTCCTCCCCCTCATCCCTCCTCCTCCCTCCTCCTCCTTTTCCTCCCTCCTCCTCCTCCCTCCTCCTTCCTCTACCTCCTCCCTCTTCCTCCTTCCTCCTCCCTTACCCCCTCCTCCTCCCTCCTCCTCCTCACTTCTCCTCCTCCCTCCTCTTCCTCCTCCCTCCTCATCCTCCCTCTACCTCCTCAGTCTTCCCTCCTCCCTCCTCCTCCCTCTTCCTTCTCCCCCTCCTCATCCTCCCTCCTCCCCCTCCTCCTTCTCCCTCTTCCTTCTCCCTCCGTCTCCTCCCTCCTCTCTCCTCCTCCTCCTGCGTTCTTCTCCTCCCTCCTTCTCCTCCCTCCTCCTTCATCCTTCCTCCTCCTCCCTCCTCCTCCTCCATCCTCCTCCTCTCTCCCCCTCCTAATCCATCCTCCTCCCTCCTATTCCTCCCTACTCCTCCTCGTCCTCCATCCTCTTCCCTCCTCCTCCTCTCTCCGCCTATCTCTTCCTCCCTCCTCATCCACCTCCCTCCTCCTCCACCTCCCTCTTCCTCCTCCCAGCTCCTACTCCTCCTTTTTCTTATTCTTCTGCTGCTGCTGCCGCCGCTCCATTTACCCAAGTTAATTGTTGGGGAAGATGTAAAGATCTTTCAAGTGCTCTTTCTAATGCTTTTTGTAAGTTGGTCTTCGTTTATCTAAGGTTGTTCTAACTGCAACCAATAAATGATTAGACAGACAGGCAGACAGACAGACAGACAGACAGACAGACAGACAGACAGACAGACAGACAGACAGACAGACAGTCGGGAACGGGAGCTTATATGACTACTTATATGAATTAAATGAGATGCTCCCCACCAGGGACTGGGCGAAGTCGGGTCGGGTCAGACAGACAGACAGACAGACAGACAGACAGTCGGGAACGGGAACTTATATAACTACTTATATGAATTAAATGAGATGCTCCCCATCATGGGCAGGGCGAAGCCGGGCCGGATCAGACAGACAGACAGACAGACAGATAGACAGAGAGACAGACAGACAGATAGATAGTCGGGAACGGGAGCTTATATGACTACTTATATGAATTAAATGAGATGCCCCACACCAGGAGCTGGGTGATGCCAGGCCGGGTCAGACAGACAGACAGACAGACAGACAGACAGACAGACAGACAGATAGTCGGTAACAGGAACGAGAACTTATATGACTCCTTATATGAATTAAATGAGATGCTCCCCACCAGGGCCTGGGCGAAGCCGGGCCGGGTCAGCTAGTCTTATATATAAATTAGGATGTGCGTCCGTATTTATGTATCTATCTATGTATGTCCTTTATTCGTTCGCGAACGGCCCATCCGATTGAGATGAAATTTTCTACACGCCTTCCTTTCATTCCAGAGCTGTCAACTGTGATATTTTGTTAGTGTGAAATCGCCTGCTTACTCAGTATTATTTCATTTTTCATTTTTCATCATAATTTCATATATCTCAGGGGACCTAACTCTGTAAAAGTTATTTCAAGGGGCATAACTTTTCTGTATAACTTATAGTCATATTGTGGCATCGTTTTCAAAGATTTATAAACTCTTTGTCCATAGTTATGTACCGGCATATGAGTTATAATAAATAATGATACAATCTGTAAGGCATTTTCAAAGTTTTCATAAAAATGATGCACAATGCATAACATTGTAACTCATCTTTTTTTTGCTTAAGAAGTTACTGTAGTCATGCAGGTGATTAGAAAGAGTTTTCATTAAAAATAATGGATGGTGTGTGGTAGAACGTTCTTTTAAGTTACATTTTTTTGTTGTATGAATTTAATGAAGCCGGACAGGGTCAGGCAGACAGATAGACAGACAGACAGACATATAGACAGTCGGGAACAGGAACTTATATGACTACTTATATAAATTAAATGAGATGCTTCACACCAGGAGCTGGGCGATGTCGGGCCGGGTCAGACAGACAGACAGACAGACAGACAGACAGATAGTTGGTAACGGGAACGGGAACTTATATGACTACTTATATGAATTAAATGAGATGCTTCCCACCAGGGACTGGGCGAAGCCGGGCAGGGTCAGGCAGACAGATAGACAGACAGATAGACAGACAGATAGACAGTCGGGAACGGGAACTTATATGACTACTTATATGAATTAAATGAGATGCTCCACACCAGGAGCTGGGCAATGCCGGGCCGGGTCAGACAGACAGACAGACAGACAGACAGACAGACAGACAGACAGACAGACAGACAGATAGACAGATAGACAGACGGGAACTTATATGACTACTTATATGAATTAAATGAGATGCTCCACACCAGGGTCTGGGCGAAGCCGGGCAGGGTCAGCTAGTTTATTATAAATATCACATTACATATACAGTTGGGATAATAACAAATTACCATCAGAAATAACTGGCATAATCAGTGTGAATAATAACTTGGCAGCACTTTTCTTTCCAAGAATGTGGCCGATATTTGTCAAATCATACACACACACACACACACACACACACACACACACACACACGCACGCACGCACACACACACACACATGCACACACACAAAGGCACGTGCATATGCACATACATATAAACGTGTCGATAAATACACATAAAATATCAGGAATAACATTCACTTAAACACAATATAAGAAACACCGTGTATGATTTAACACAGTATCTACACATATAATAAAACAAAGGTTGCTATAATTCTAACGCCGGCTTCGTGGCTTAGAGGTTATGACTTTTCTCCGTAATCTCGTATACTCTCGTCGGTAACGTGATGACGGTGAGAATAGGCAGTGGTTCGAATCGCATCAGTAACTTACGGGGTATGTGAGCCGGCCGCTCAGGAAGCAATGGCAAACTACTGAGCGTAATCTTGCCAAGAAATCAACATACAGCTGAAAGATGCTGGTGTTGACAGCGATGTCCTGTAAAGGATATGCAAAAAAAAAATAAAAAAAATTCTAACAGTAGGTCAGCATGGCCGAGTGGATAAGAACGCGTGTTCTTAAACATCCGTTGTGCTGTTGACGAGGTAAGGGGTTCATCCCCTACACCGGACAGCTGGACTAAAATGTTGACCTATCGTCCTTGACATGGGGAAGTTAATTACAAATATCTCAGAAGTCGGAGTGGGCTCGCCTGATGGTGAGGGACACTGTTAATAGGGAAAGCTAATCCACACGCAATATTCTGTCCAGCAGTATTAGAAGTAGTGTATAGGGACTACACTTGAGTTGAAAGCTAGCAAGCGCATATATATATATATAATTAACAGAAAATGGATGAAAATGATTAATTTCACGGAGAAGGGAAACTCTAATTGATTGCCAGATAATGTGTAAGAAGTGTTAGACCAGTGGTTCTCAACCGGTGGGGAATTTCCCCCCCCCCCCAGGGGGGAATTTTGGGGTTTCCAGGGGGGGGGGGGGAATGAAGATTATTTCAAGATCGCGTTAATACAAGAACCGATTACTTGATCTTGTTGTTCCTTTCATACTTTACGCTTCTGTACGCATCACCCTTCTGAAATTCATTTTATAACGTAAGTAGAACCGCAAATCACATTTTATGTACATGTCTAGACTTGTTTTAGCTTCAATTATTACGTATACTGTGTAGGGGAGGGGGAAATTTTTAGGGAGGAAATACAAAAGGGGGGGGGGGAATGACGTTCTAAAAATATGGTAAGGGGGTGGGGGGAACGATGTCCTAAAAATATGGTGAAAGGGGGAACGGACCAAAAAGGGTTGAGAACCACTGTGTTAGACCTTCACTATACCAGTTCAGGAATTTGTGTTCCAGAGATCAACTAGATTCCTACCTCACCAGACGGGCCTGCGTGCCCAACTCTTAACCCTTTGAAAATAAAGTTTGTTCGTTCGTTCCTTCGTTTGTTCTATATTATGATAATGAGGTATTTCAGAAAGAAAACATTGGTGCTTGGTGATTTCTGCTTTCTATTCACAAGATGTCAATTCTGTTGAGTCTTACATTTAGCAATGAGCAATGTTGACACATTTCAAACTTCAATGAAGAATTAACTTTACGTTCTGTAGTTGCAAATCATGTTATCAAATTCAATATTCGAGAGTAAAGAACTTGAGTGTGATTACACTTTCATTGAATTATACATCTGAGAAATATGTACATTTGTTGGTTGTTGTGTTTTGCAACGGGAGCTGAGGTATAGCTGTTAGAATGTTAAACTCACAATGACATGAGGGAGGTTGGGTGAAGAGTCAATGTCAGCTCTCGACGTTCGCTACAGGTGATAAAGACTACTATTCCTCCGCACATCCTAAACTACATAATGTGATGGTTCTAACACTTCACTACCACGGCAGTTTCCTGCTACAGGGCTTATTTATATTGTTTTGGTGTTTGGTTTCACATCGGTACGTTTACTATCCTATCCTATATGAGGAACAAAGAAAGTTTCCACCTCATTCAACCTGCTTCTTCAGTCTTGGCTATAATTGAGGTGGTGCATAGTGCGGTTTAATATTTTCCTGGTCCTTTGTGCTTTGGACGATTTCCACTAACTTTTATTAATAAAAGTGTGAGCTTTTACATAGAGATAACTTTGCTGTTCCGTGTTCCATTGCCAGGACTTCCAGCTAGCTGGTCACGAATGGAATGCAGTTCTGTGCAAGAAGGACTCGGACGGGGATGGTAAAACTAATGGCGAGGAGCTGGGCGACCCACAGTGCGCATTTACAACAACTAACAACGCTCCTTTGTCAGCGCCCACAGGGCATCCAGGTACCCGCACGTCTGCATTTATTAATGGTTCACATAGCGTTATTAAAATACATGTTCTCACGTTTCAATACCTTCAGATTTTACCAGCTTGAGTTACAAATGCTTTGGCAGAGTTAATTTGCATACATTATTCAGCTAGATGTGTACTATTGTTTTGCTGTCCATGAAGTTTAACCCTCAATGTTGAAACCTAAAATCCCGGAACAAAAAAAAAAAAAAAAAAAAATCAATGGATCATTGCAAGCTGGACTTTAGGCGCCTAGTGTGCCTTCCAGATAGAGAAGATCTGATCATTCGGGTTTACATCGATTGACGGATGTCAGTCGCGCGATCGGGCAAGTTTTGAGCTACAGCCTCCAATGGGTGACGTGATATTCTAGTGTGATAATTTGGTCGCGTCTAGCGTGAGCTGCGTGGTCTAGAGGTTTCACACCCGCCAGTGATCTGAAGTACGATCCAAGGCCCGGTCAGGAATATGCACTACTGACGAGCTCAAACGAGAGCGAAACTCCAGTCTAGTGCTTCCAATCTGACGTGGGCAAGGCCCCAGGTTCGTGCCAGAATACGATCAACGTTGCCAGTAGTGGGTTATGCTCAATCTTTAAACCTCAAATCCCGAAACAACCAAATAAATCAAGTTTAACCCTGTCAAGAAAAGCCTGATGAAGTCGATTGCGTCGGCCGAACGGCGTAAATATCCCAGCTCTGCTGTAAACAGGCAAAACGCATTTACGTCCAGAATAAACATTTCAGAAGAACGAAGAAGAAGATTTAGCTTTAGTTTGTCTTGGTCCAACACTTGTCTGTTTCTTGTGGTTTATGAAAAATGTGGATGCGATGCTGCTGACCTTTGCTTCTTTCTTCATCTGCACGAAAGTTGCTGCCGGCATGGACTGTGTGGTAGTGAATGCCTTGTAACATTAGCATAGAAGATTGTGAAAATCTGTTGACAACATATGAACTTACGATATATTTATGGGGGATGTGATTAAGCCTGATTGCAATTATAAAGCATACATTCTAGCTCTAGCATAACTTACATTTAGCCAATTCAATTTTTCTAACAATTGCATGTCCTTTGCAAGACGTTGTGGTTAACCCCACGTCAATGTTTAAGTCCAACTGACCGGTGCAGAGGTAAAACCCCTAGTCAATCACCAGCCTTTTTTAGACTTGTTCATGGTCGGTTGCATTTGATTTCTCAAGTTTTCTACAGGAAGGACTGCCAGTCTCATGTCTCTCTACTTGATCGTCTCTTACGGCATGCATGTGGCCTGTGTTACCACTGTTTGCTTCTCTTGTGGCCCCAGTAATACTTAGACCCTTAGGCCATGTGGTCTATGAAAGAATCGATGTCTCAAGCCAGGTTTGAGTGCAGGGCCACCGGATCAGCAGATGGGTGCTGTATCCACTACACTACTGTGACTCCCTTGTATTTGGCTCAGGCGGAAAATATCTATACGTCAGGTTTGTGATCTAGAGACCATCATTCGTGAAAGAGAGTGGCTTGAAGTACCGGCAGACAGGGCGGACTGGCACAATGTAATAGTAACAATGGGTCGTGAGTGCAGAGAATGGGCAGCAGGCCGCACTGAGTTGAAGAGCAACAACTGATCCTGAGTAACACACATCAAAGTGACATAGTGATCTATACTGACAGGTCAGTGGTGAGAAACAAACGGAGTGGTTGGGGTTCAATGCAAAGGCTAATGGACGATTCTTGAAAGAAATGAGAGTATGGCATAGAAGGCTATGACCTCCAGCATGAAAATGGCGGTGGAAGCAGTCACAGAGGCATTCAGTTGGTTTTTAGGAGGTCACTACAACACACACTGAATTCATCACGGACTCAAGGAGTATGCTTAGTAAAGTGGAGAAAAGAAATCTTTCGTGTGGAATGGCGCACCTCGCGTCAGAGGTCACAGATTGTAAGAATTGTATGGATTGTTTGCCCTGGTCAATCGGGAGTGCGGGGGAATGAACAGGCTGATAGGCTGGCAAGGAATGCACCTCTTGGTGGTCGATTATCTATGGACGAGGGAGAGGTGATCGTGCGCCTATGGGACCAGGTGGAGAAGGTGGAGGAACAGATTGAGAACCCGTATGTGGAAATGATGAGATTGTGGGGGATTGGTGGGGGTTCTGGTAGAATCTCAAAACTGAGAGGGAAGACCAGGAGAACTGTCAATCAGATAGTGGTGGGAACGATGAGTAGTGTGACTCTTTGCTGGCTGTTGAACGAGGGGACGGGGCGAGTATGGGAATGTCCAGAGTGCAGTGATGTCGGTTCTTAGAGCAACTCAACTCAACTCCTTTATATTTGTTGCCTCTTGGTTTCTGAAATTTGGATGTTGTAACTATTATTAGAACAAGAATCGCCATGGCGAAAGTAGCCTTTAGCAAGATGAAAAACATTCTGACAAATAAAAAGATGTCAATTGAAATGAGAAAAAGAGTGTTGAGGGGATACATAGAGCGTGTTCTTTTGTATGGATGTGAAACTTGGACAATGAGCAGTCAAGCTGAAAAACATCTGATGGCTGCAGAAATGTGGTTTCTGAGGAAAATGCAAAGAATACCATGGACAGACAGAAAAACCAATGACCAAGTACTACAGGAGACAAATGAACATCGTAAATTGAATAGAGAAATTAGACGTAGACAGTCAAAATGTTTTGGACATGTTATGAGAAGAAATGGATTGGAGAACTTGGTGACAACTGGCAAGATCGAAAAGAACAGACCAAGAGGAAGACCGAGAGGTAAATACCTGGATGGCTTGGCCATATGGCATGGTCGAGACAGGAACACTGAGCTGATCCACGACTCTGGTGATCGAGTGAAATGACGAGTCATGACCGCCCACACTTTCCGGCATGGCACATGATTGATTGATTGAACCAAGATTGAATGGTGAACCAAGAATTGGGTGTTGTAACTATTGTTTGAATGATACACCAAGAATTGAGTATTGTAACTGTTGTTTGAATGGTGAACCAAGAATTGGGTGGTGTAACTGTTGTTTGAATGGTGAACAAAGAATTGGGTGTTGCAACTGTTGTTTGAATGGTGAACCAAGAATTGGGTGTTGTAACTGTTGTTTGAATGGTGAACCAAGAATTGGGTGTTGTAACTATTCTTTGAATGATACACCAAGAATTGGGTGTTGTAACTGTTGTTTGAATGGTGAACCAAGAATTGGGTGTTGTAACTGTTGTTTGAATGGTGAACCAAGAATTGGGTGTTGTAACTGTTGTTTGAATGGTGAACCAAGAATTGGGTGTTGTAACTATTGTTTGAATGATACACCAAGAATTGGGTGTTGTAACTGTTGTTTGAATGGTGAACCAAGAATTGGGTGTTGTAACTATTGTTTGAATGGTGAACCAAGAATTGGGTGTTGTAACTGTTGTTTGAATGGTGAACCAAGAATTGGGTGTTGTAACTGTTGTTTGAATGGTGAACAAAGAAATTGGTGTTGTAACTGTTGTTTGAATGGTGAACCAAGAATTGGGTGTTGTAACTGTTGTTTGAATGGTGAACCAAGAATTGGGTGTTGTAACTGTTGTTTGAATGATACACCAAGAATTGGGTGTTGTAACTATTGTTTGAATGGTGAACCAAGAATTGGGTGTTGTAACTGTTGTTTGAATGGTGAACAAAGAAATGGGTGTTGTAACTGTTGTTTGAATGGTGAACCAAGAATTGGGTGTTGTAACTGTTGTTTGAATGGTGAACCAAGAATTGGGTGTTGTAACTGTTGTTTGAATGGTAAACCAAGAATTGGGTGTTGTAACTGTTGTTTGAATGGTGAACCAAGAATTGGGTGTTGTAACTGTTGTTTGAATGGTGAACAAAGAAATGGGTGTTGTAACTGTTGTTTGAATGGTGAACCAAGAATTGGGTGTTGTAACTATTGTTTGAATGGTGAACCAAGAATTGGGTGTTGTAACTGTTGTTTGAATGGTGAACCAAGAATTGTATGTTGTAACTGTTGTTTGAATGGTGAACAAAGAAATTGGTGTTGTAACTGTTGTTTGAATGGTGAACCAAGAATTGGGTGTTGTAACTGTTGTTTGAATGGTGAACCAAGAATTGGGTGTTGTAACTGTTGTTTGAATGATACACCAAGAATTGGGTGTTGTAACTATTGTTTGAATGGTGAACCAAGAATTGGGTGTTGTAACTGTTGTTTGAATGGTGAACAAAGAAATGGGTGTTGTAACTGTTGTTTGAATGGTGAACCAAGAATTGGGTGTTGTAACTGTTGTTTGAATGGTAAACCAAGAATTGGGTGTTGTAACTGTTGTTTGAATGGTGAACAAAGAAATGGGTGTTGTAACTGTTGTTTGAATGGTGAACCAAGAATTGGGTGTTGTAACTGTTGTTTGAATGGTAAACCAAGAATTGGGTGTTGTAACTGTTGTTTGAATGGTGAACCAAGAATTGGGTGTTGTAACTGTTGTTTGAATGGTGAACAAAGAAATGGGTGTGGTGAACAAAGAAATGGGTGTTGTAACTGTTGTTTGAATGGTGAACCAAGAATTGGGTGTTGTAACTGTTGTTTGAATGATACACCAAGAATTGGGTGTTGTAACTGTTGTTTGAATGATACACCAAGAATTGGGTGTTGTAACTGTTGTTTGAATGGTGAACCAAGAATTGGGTGTTGTAACTGTTGTTTGAATGGTGAACCAAGAATTGGGTGTTGTAACTGTTGTTTGAATGGTGAACCAAGAATTGGGTGTTGTAACTGTTGTTTGAATGATACACCAAGAATTGGGTGTTGTAACTGTTGTTTGAATGATACACCAAGAATTGGGTGTTGTAACTGTTGTTTGAATGGCGAACAAAGAAATGGGTGTTGTAACTGTTGTTTGAATGATACACCAAGAATTGGGTGTTGTAACTGTTGTTTGAATGATACACCAAGAATTGGGTGTTGTAACTGTTGTTTGAATGGTGAACCAAGAATTGGGTGTTGTAACTGTTGTTTGAATGAAACACCAAGAATTTGGTGTTGTAACTGTTGTTTGAATGATACACCAAGAATTGGGTGTTGTAACTGTTGTTTGAATGATACACCAAGAATTGGGTGTTGTAACTGTTGTTTGAATGGTGAACCAAGAATTGGGTGTTGTAACTGTTGTTTGAATGGTGAACCAAGAATTGGGTGTTGTAACTGTTGTTTGAATGGTAAACCAAGAATTGGGTGTTGTAACTGTTGTTTGAATGATACACCAAGAATTGGGTGTTGCAACTGTTGTTTGAATGGTAAACCAAGAATTGGGTGTTGCAACTGTTGTTTGAATGGTACACCAAGATTTAACATTGCATATGGTTGTCATATGAGACCTCACATAATTAATATAAACCATATTTTTAGGAATTGTTCATGTACAACTCAGTGTCACTGCTTGTTTTCCCCAGGCATCTGTGAACCTGTAGGAAGTGCAGCCTGCGCCTCACAGACCTTCAAATGTTCGTAATCAAGCCTTCAGCTGACAGCACCAATCTTTGTACAATCTGTTTCAGAAATTAGTTTCTCTGTATAGAAACCACACTACACAAAATATAAGTACAGTTTACTTGAGAATGCATTGTGTTTGATTTTACAGAAAGTTTAATGAACAACTTATTGCACATCTACATAACTGCTTCCATCATTTCCATATTATTTCTCAAAATGGGGATTTCTGTTAAATGAAGCAAAATCGGGGGAAAATAGGGTGAAGGAAAAGAAAACTAAAACAGTTGGACTGGCATTCAGCAAAGGTGAAATTATTAATATATAAGCGGACGCACAAAAATAAGAATCATTCAAAGTAACAATGGTGCTCATAGAAGAAGCAACAACAATGGTGCTCATAGAAGAAGCAATCAGTTCAGCATCAGGTCCAGACTGCGTAGTGATTCAACTTGCAATAGTCTGTAACCCAAGGTGTCATCACTTCAGGCTACACATGCATTCATTTCACACTGATATTTATTTCACAACTTGTCATTTAAATAGTCAAACCTGATTCCGGTTGAGCATGATTTTATTTGAACACATTAAAATGAACAATTTCATTTTTTTCCTAAAGAATATTTCTTATATTTTACTATGACAACAATGGTGAAAGTAATTTTAATAAAGTGTAAAAAAGAATGATTTTGAAAATAAATTCACAAAACATGAATGCAGTATAAATAACTGTAGGATAACCTGACACCAGTAAAACACAACCAGCTAGAGACAGTTGACTTCAATAAGATGACCAAAGTTCCCCAATTGTCACACTGAAGGCATCTGTATATTGTACTAGATAGACAGAACAATAATACACCATCAGTCAGCATCAGTGGCTGTATAGGTGTTACCTTTCCTCTGGAGTAAACAAGGCTGGCTGAGAGAGGGCTCAAGCTGCATGGGCAACACATGGTCCCTACAACAAATCGCTGCTGATTATGTTTCAATGATCAGAAATAGAATACAGACAAAGGAGAACATGATTGCAGATAGGTTACACACCAAGCGTGTGAGACGTCAGATGGTGGAAATGACCATGTGTTCACATGCATCCATTGTGATGAACATTTACATTACTCTGATCAGTCACATTCACCACCACCATGGGTTGTAGCTAATATGCCTTTTTTGAAGCACAAATGTAACAAAGACGACCAGTGCCAGTCAGACAGAACAATATACGTGTAGACGCATAAACATACCTAATGTAAACTAAAATTAAAAGGCCCAGAAAGTATTCAGTAATAAACAGTTAACAGTACTATATGTTCATGAGTAAAGCTAGTGATGTGGACAAGTGATATGCAGACTGCGCTGTTCAGGTCAGATCATCCTTATTGCACTCCAGACATGTCTGTTGGTGCTGCGATATCCTCCATGAGTGTACAGTGACTAACTGTGCCCATCCAATGTTGGCGGATTAAGCTACTATAGTACTTGGTGTGCTGCTCATTCCACACCAATCTTCAATTCAAATGCCTGCATTGTGTCTGTTGATGCTGGGTCACTCAGTTGAAAGTCTTCATTTCAGCCAACTTGTCTAAGAACATTCACAATGTTAACTGGTTCCATTTGCGGACCCTCTAATATATTGGCAGTTCCAGCCAGGCTGTCTGCATCTGCTCTGTCACTATCTACAACACGTGGATGTCCTGGTACCAAGATGAAAGTGACTTTATGAACTGTGCACCTGGCCAGGGAAAGGGGGGGGGGTGTAGTGGTTAGACACTTGTCTGCCGGCCTGGTAGTCATGGGTCCGAATGCACATTAAGGCGGACTGTTGAAAACATTAACTTGGTTGCCAGTCATCATAGCCTAACATGGGTACAATAAATATCTAGGGCAGAACAGGTGGCTGGTACAATACTGACAACATCAGGCCTGAAGTGCTGACTGATGGATACAATATACCAGGATTGGAGTGCTGACTGATGGATACAGTACATCATACCTGGAGTGCTGACTGATGGATACAGTACATCAGGCCTGGAATGTTGACTGATGGATACAGTACATCATACCTGGAGTGCTGACTGATAGATACAGTACATCATACCTGGAGTGTTGACTGATTGTCAGCATCTTACATACACAGGCATTCGTAACTCTTCACAAGGACTCAAGGAAATTATCAGTCGCACGCATGAATTTATAATTTATTCAGGAGAACCTGATTAGCATTACAATGTGCATACAAAGCATTGAGACATTATAAACATCAGGCTCGCCAGTGTGTTGCCGGGGCCCATATGGGGGAGCAAAGAATAGTAACACTGTTGCCTACCATGCACGTCGTAAGAGGCGACTAAGGAAGCTATGGTTCCGTCGCCCTGCTACTGAGTGAGTGCGTGGCGCGACACTGTGAGCTGTGAATTTCGCTTGGAATGCTTTTACATCTGTCCGCGGTTTTTCGCGTGAACTGCATGTTCGGAACGATGACGGCCGGCTGTTGCTGGATTGACTGGTTTGCCTTTTCGGTTCACGAGTGCATTTTTCAGGAGACTCCTGGGAGTCGTCGCTGTAGCTACGGAGTTCGTGCTTTGTGCGGCGCTTTCGGTGGGTCGCCCTGCAAAAATAGACCAAACCATATGAGATAAAACCCCGGTCAATGAAGTCTTTCTGGTGACTGCCGTTTTCATCGACGATAAACTGTATTTTTCGTGGAGGACTTTTGTGTTGGCATTCTGACTGCGGAATTATGCACAGTGTACCTGTGCGGGCTGTTGGCTTGCCGACACTCCTGTCTATTCCATTGTTCACATGGGACAGTGAGGAGCATTTTGTGATATTCACTGGCACAGGAACGGAGCAATATGGGGACAACCCGTTGCCGTGAAGTTGGAACCGCGACTAACTAACTAACTAACTAATACATCAGGCTGTTAACAAATAATAATAACACTCAAGCACTGCACTCAAACAATAGCTAACGTCAGATATGGCAAAGCTAGTTAGCACTCCCGCAAATACACTCGCACAGAAACAAACATCCTTCCCCTAAGCCGTCGAGTCTCCGTCTATCCTTCTCTCATGCTGACCAGTAGACCCCGTGGTGCTAGACCCCGTGGTACTAGACCCCGCTTTCCTCGAGATACCCGTGCTGTCTGAACAGCCACATCGTACTGCTGTCCGTCCATATAAGGTCGGGTTTGCGTAGTGCAACGCTGTCCCCTATCATAACTGGGTCGTGTCCTGTCTATGTCCTGTCTCTGACATCTGAGTGTCCCTGTTTATGCCCTGTCTCTAATAACTCTATTGTCCTGTCTTATAGCATCTCTGCGTCCTTATCTATGTCCTGACTATCATATCTCTCTAGTCCTGTAGATGTCCTGTTGCTGACATCACTGTCCCCTTGCCTATGTCCTGTCTCTATTATGTCTCTTGTCCTCTGCCTGTCCTGTCTCTATTCCCCAACATTCTGACACTGATGGATACAGTATATCATACCTGGAGTGTTGACTGATGGATACAGTATATCATACCTGGAGTGTTGACTGATGGATACAGTATATCATACCTGGAGTGTTGACTGATGGATACAGTATATCATACCTGGAGTGTTGACTGATGGATACAGTATATCATACCTGGAGTGCTGACTGATGGATACAGTAGGGTCTTGCCTAAAGGCGTGTATAATGGTCC
This sequence comes from Cepaea hortensis, assembly GCA_963921405.1. Classification (NCBI taxonomy): domain Eukaryota; kingdom Metazoa; phylum Mollusca; class Gastropoda; order Stylommatophora; family Helicidae; genus Cepaea; species Cepaea hortensis. The sequence continues at coordinate 42,546,215 of OY992886.1, forward strand.
TTTACCTTTGTACTCGTGAAGAGATTAAAGTTTTTTCAGATCAAGCCTGTGCAAGAAACCAGCCTCACGTTCAATAAATCACAGAGGTTTTGAGACTCAAACCAAAAATCTTCTTCTTATGTAACAATCAATGTTTGCCATGCATGTATTCCAGGCTGGTCACAAACAAGATGATTCACTTGAGGTCTTCAGAGGTCCCACAGTTTGTCTTGAAGGGTGGTTCCTGTTGGCCAGATTTCTTCTCTTATTTCAGCAATGGCAGGCCAGTCTTGCAGGACATACTTTGGGGTTTGCTTGACTGCTCCACATTTGCAGCACCCAGAGTCAGCCAACATGTTGCCATTGCTACTGTCAAGCTTCCATTGTCATACTGTTTGTGGTTGTTGTGAAAGTACTGCTGATTTCTTTAACAATTCTGCCATGCGAGCTTGCCATGAATGTCCATGTAGACCTTTGATGTTGAACAACTTTTCTTCTTTTTTTTTCTGTGATCAGCTTTTGATATGCATCTATTCCAGCTTGGATCACATACAGATTGCTGCATAACATCCACTGTAGTGTGTAGATGCCAGCTTTATAGTCCCTTGCCACTTAGGCCAACATCTTGCAACTTTGACAGTTGAAGTTTATTTTCTGAATTCCTCCTTCCACAGGCAGATTGCCTTCCTGGCGTATGGGCTTTGCTTGCCCACATTTTCTATCTTTATTTGTTGCCCTTGCCTTTACTCTTACAAGAACTTCAACAAGGCAGTGGTGGTTTGACACTTGACGTGTCCTTGTGTAGCTGATTTCTTTTCAGGGTCTCTGAGCTCCACCAGCCAATTTTGAACAACTGACTCGTCTATGTTTTGATATGCATCTTTGTTGTGCAAATATCCAACACTCATCAACAGGCTAGTTCAGTAGCACTGCAATGTGATAATCTGTTTTATAGGAAATGTACAATAATTCCCGCTAACATGTCTTTTACATGATAAGATAACAAGAGTATCCTTTTCTATGCCACTGTGAACACTGTGCAAGGTGCAGATTCTCTTGACCACACAGCACTGGACTGTATTATACCGGCCATCTGACCTCCCAGAAATGTTCTGATGCTAATTTGATGAGGCTGCAGAAACACTGGAGCCACATGATTATGAAACAATAACTGGAGCCATGTGGTTATGAAACAATCACTGGAACCATGTGGTTATGAAACAATCACTACAGCCCTAGTTAGTTAGTTAGTTAGTTAGTCGAAAGATCGTCCTCAATGCACATCGAACCATTCAGTCCATAAGTGCTCGGATCCCTTCCTCAGTAAATCCCACAGCGTGTAGCGACTCACGACACCAGTTCTGTATTGGTTTATTACTCTTCTTTGGCTTCCTGTGTAGTGTTCTTGTTTGGCCTGGCCTCTTTTAACTTGCTGTTCTCACAGTCTGACCGTGGTTGTAGATTCCCAGTCATCGCTTGTTTCTTGTAAATGACTTACTTCTCGTAGAGCATTCAGAATGTCCGTCTGGTCCATGGCTCGTCCGCCATCCACAGTAGCCTTACCTGCGAACTTGTCAGCCCGCTCATTCCCTTGTACACCCGCATGTCCTGGCACAAAGATGAAACTAATCTTGCCAACCTAAACCACTCCAGAGACAGCAGCCACTCTCTTCGGACCCACCCCATCTCTATCATCCTGAGCATACTCATTGAGTCACTTAGGACACATGCACGACTGAATGTCTGTGTCTCGAGGCAAGTTATTACTTTACTTACTGCCATGACTTCCATAGTCAGGCTGCTTGTGATCAAAGCAAAAGTGCCAGACTCTTCCTTCACAATTTTACGTCCGGCCTGAGCCATAAAGGCCCATGAACTTCTCACTCCTCGGACGACCGACCCATCCGTGTAAATGACAGCATCATCCTTTAACGAATTCTCGAAGATCAGAGATCACTTCCGCCTCCACAGCAGCTGGATTTTCTTGTCCGCATTTCCTGTCTAGATGGATGCACACTGAAAAGGATGTACAGAACTCTGTTGGCACTTGTACCCACTCCTCGTCAGGTTCTAAGTCCTCAAGTGAACATATCTACTGAAGAATGTCTTCGGCTTGACCCATCCACGACTTTCCTCTTTTTAACCTGTTGCCCTTTACCTTCTTAATCTCGCAGTGCAGTGGATGTTGTGTGTTTGCGTTGACTCTGAGATAGGCACGTGCTTGGCAAAATTGTATTCTGTCCCTCATCGTTGGAAAATCAAGGAGGTTGCGCATCGCCCTGCATGCTGTATCTCTTGTACATCCAAGAATAATGCACATAGCTTCATTCTGTATCCTTTCCATCCTTTCTATCTGCTTATGGCTGAGAGTCAGGATCGCCATAGCATACTCCAAAACAGAAAGGACCAGACCTTCGTAAAGAAGACATAGATGGTGCTGCTCACAGTTTGCCGCTGCCATTACCCGCATCGCAGCCAAACCCCACTTGGCCCTTGTCATCACCTGGTTGACATGCTCAGTATAAGCTAGGCTTCGATCAAATCGTATCCCCAGGTAATTCATCGCTTGTGTTCTTTCCACCATCTCTGAACACAGATGTACAGTTGGCGTTGGGGTGTTGACAATATGGTTATTCAAAGAGAACCATGTCACTGTTGCCTTTGTTGGGTTGATCACTGCCCCAGCTTCAACACACCAAGTGCTTATGCGATTAAGTTCGGTTTGTAGTTCCACAGCAACCTGATCTCTATCCTTGCCCTGAGAATACACTAAAACATCGTCTGCATATGACAATGTCCTCCCCGGTCCTATGATTTGCTCGCTGGTGATTCTCACAGTGTCGGCGTTGAACAGCACTGGGGATAATGGTGATCCCTGTGGTAGGCCAGGATATATTGTTGTTGGTTCTGAAGTCCAACTGCCACATCTAAAGACTACTTTCCGTTGGAAGAGGGCTGCAGCGATCCAACTAAGGAGGAAAGGACTTATCTTGAGTTCAAGAAGCTGAAGCATTAAAAAATCCAATGGTACTCTGTTGATGCGTCCTCAAGATCAATTGCTGCAGAAAATATTTCAATGCCTGAGTTGAAACCTTTATAGACATCATGGACAAAAACTGCTGCATTGGTCCAGGTTTCTCTTTTTGGGCGGTACCCTTCGAGGGTAGGTGGGAAAACACCTTGCCTCTCTAGCTGGCTTGATATTTTCCTGGCAATTAACTTCTCCAGCAGCTTGCCTATTGTATTTTGCATGGTTATTACTCGATATCCCTGAATTTTTGTGTGGTCTTTGCCAGGCTTCGGCAAGGGAATCAGATAGCTGTGTAACCACTCCTCCTTGAAGCGAGCGCTTCCTATACTGTTGTTGTACATGTCTGCTAATTTCTCTAGCTCGTTGTCAGTACACGTATTGATGTCATCATATCTTATGCCATCTGGCCCTGGAGCACTGTTTTTTTAATGTCGAAGCACAGCCTTGATTTCTTTCACTGTCACTGTGTCTTCATCCAAAATGTTCTGGGCATTGCACCTAACTGAGGTGACCTTTCCGAGATTTCGGCCTCTCATGTCTGTCTGTTTGCTCTGCTCTAGATAGTGTTTGAAGGGGACTTTGCCCTTGTCCTCATCAGTCCTCTGCCAGATGAGGTCAGCACCTTGGAAGTCAGGAATACTCTTATTCTTGACTACCCCACTCATGCTTTTATGTAGTCACCAGAACAATTTCAGTGACTTGTCTGTGCTTACTCTGTGTCATACCTCTGCCCATTTTTCACTTTTAACCGCCTTAACCAGTTTTTTGAAGTAGCTTACTTTTGTGTGCACCTCTCTTTCTAAGTGCATGCAGGGACTAGGATGGGCAACTCTGTTCTTTTTGGTGTTTTGCCTTTTTCTTTACAGCAGTACGCTTATCCACCCAGGCCTTTTCCACTTCACAATTCCACCACGGTGGCTGCTCCCAGCTTTTTTTCCTGCCCTGAAGCTTTCTGCGCTTGTTGCGCCTGATTTTACCCACCACATCTTGCCCTGTACTGACATACTGGAACGTCTTGACCGTTGACTCGTGCTGCCTGGTTTTGCCTTTCTCCACCAATATGCTGCAAGGGTGGTGGTTGCTGCCGTGGTACCCTAGGACACACCATCTACATACTGCAGTGAGTGAAGGAAAATCCATTACTACAGCCCTGTGATTATGCAACAATCAATGCAGCCATGTGGTTATGAAACAATCACTGGAGCCATGTAGTTATGAAACAATCACTGGAGCCCTGTAGTTATGAAACAATCACTATTGCCCTGTGGTTATGAAACAATCACAGGAGCCCTGTGGTTATAAACCAATCACTGGAGCCCTGTGGTTATGAAACAATCACTGGAACCATGCAGTTAAGAAACGATCACTGGAGCCATGTGGTTATGAAACAATCACTGGAGCCATGTGGTTATGAAACAACCTCACTTCAAGAGGAATTTGAACCCAGGACCACCAGCCTGACTGACCAGTGCATTATATCATCTAGTACACCATATTATCCCTTATAGTATCCACCACATAATCCACAAAACTGTCCACCACATAATCCACCATACTGTCCACCACAGTATCCACCCCAGTATCCATCATGCTATCCCTTCTGCTTACATTAATAGACATGATTTTCAGGAGTAAAACAAAACATCATCACAGAAAGCTTGACATAATTTATCTAAAATAACCGGACAAAATGTTAGGTACCAGATAACTGATATGAGGTCCCATGGAAAACAAATCCAACATGAAAGAAGACAGGTCAACAACAACTGTTATATATTCCAGGTGTTACACAGGGTAGTTGTGAAGGTCTCATCATTAGGTAAGCTCACACTCAGGCCCTCATAGTATTCCTCAAACTGCAAGTATGAAATGTGCTCCTGCTTGTCGTTATCTTGTACAGCATCCAGGAAAGCCTGAATGGCACTCACACGAGAATCTCTGTCTGTTGCAGGAATGGAGAAATATGAGGGTTGGTCAGAAAGCTATGCACCACAATTATTATCTCTTTGACCGTTAATAACATACAAATGAGATTAAATCACAATGTTCATGCACATGTGCAGCAAACATTATTTATCAACATAATCTCCATCAAATTAAACGTTTTTTCAGCTTTGTATCCATGTATTGTAATGTTCATTTAACCTTTGCTTTCTGACAGTAGATACTTGAACTGTGTCTCTGACTGTCTCTATCTCTTATCCATGTTTCCATTCATTCATCTTAGATCTTTGATTATTGAACTGTGTCTCCTGCTGTCTCCATCTTTTGTCTATTTATTGTCATGTTTCTAATCATCATTAATTCATCATTGGTTGTCTGACAGTAGCTGAAGGTCCATTTATTGTCCATGTATTGTCATTTTTCTATTCTTTTATCCCTGATCATCTTGACAGTAGTTGACAGTAGCTAAAATGGCATGGAGGAATGACTTTTTAAACTTAAAAAAAAAACAATGTTGCATATCTCTTAAGGATGTTGCAGTCAACACCAGCATTTTTCAGCTGCTGTTGATGTTCTAGGCAAGTTTTACGTTCAGTAGTTTGCCATTGCTTTCTGAACGACCGGCTTACATTCCCTGGTAAGTTACCAGCGCGGCTGTTTTCCGCACGTGGCTATACAGGATTACAAACAACGTCATTAACCCTTGGAGAAATGATGTCCACCTCTAATTCTTGTAGACCAGGCGTGAATCATAGAAGAACTTAAGAACTGCAAGCTCTTCTAAACACAGTGTTTATTTGACGGTATATTGGACATCTAGCCTTCTCATATAAGATAACATGGAGGAAGTGTGCCATGTTGTACATATTAAACAACCTTTGGCTGCTGGACATTGAAATGAGTAGCCCAAATAGGCCAGTGACTAGAATAAATGTCCACCTGGGAAAACCCAAGTCACCAAAGGAATGTTTACAGCATATGTTCCAGTTTACCCACTTTGGGTTCTGACTGGTGCATAGAGTTCAGGCCCTGTGTAGAGATCCTCTTTGTATGATCTGTAGGAGGGACTGGGGCTTATGATTTATACATGTGCAATGAAAGTGATCCTTCACAAACTAAACCAAAGCTATGACTGTAGCTGTTTTATTTTTCTGTACTAATTTCCACAGCATATTATCTACAGGTTATTTTGTTAAGATCTTTTAGTTCTTGTTGGTCATTAGTCACAGTGTTAATGTTATCTGCTTTGATTTCCATGCTTATATTTTTCAAAGGTTGTGTTGATTAGTTCCCCTAGCTCTTGTTGGTTTTCTTCTCCTTCTTCTAGTCTACGCATGTGGTGTTGATTTCACAACCATGTATTTCTTTATATGTATTTTGAATATCTCATGTGATTGGCCTGAGATTTATTTTACATTGTAGGTTTCCTCAGATGAAGTTTTCGAAATTTGTATTGATGGACTTTTATAACATGTTGGTTGCCTTGTTTCACACAATTCCGACATGGGTTATCTACAACACAAGACTGTGAGAAAACAGTAAATATTTGTACAATTCTGAGATGTTTAAACCCACCTGGGGTTGTCTTGTAGCCTGTATGGGCGGTGAAAAATTTCTTGACCTCACTGAGCTGAACCAGTCCCCGTTTACTACTGTCCAGCTTCAGGAAAGCCTACAATTAGCATAATGAACAAATGATACCTTATGTGACAATAAACACAAACAAGGAAATCTGCAAGAAATATGTGAAGACATGGTAACCTGAGAAAAACATAACACAACGATGTTACACTCCACATGGATTGTATCAGAAACCTAGCCTTCAGAGATAAGAGTGATAAACTAGAAGAGCCTGTATGCTATGGAGTTAGTTCATTGTGTTGAAATTCTCCTTGACTGATCTATGAAAGGAGACTGAAACACTTACAGGGGTAACTGTGTCAAATGGAAGTGATCTATGAGAGGAGACTGAAACACTTACGGGGGTAACTGTGTACAATGGAAGTGATTTATGAGAGGAGACTGAAGCACTTACGGGGGTAACTGTGTCAAATGGAAGTGATCTATGAGAGGAGACTGAAGCACTTACGGGGGTAACTGTACAATGGAAGTGATCTATGAGAGGAGACTGAAGCACTTACGGGGGTAACTGTGTACAATGGAAGTGATCTATGAGAGGAGACTGAAACACTTACGGGGGTAACTGTGTCAAATGGAAGTGATCTAGGACACAAACTGGCTCTTAGCAATACCCCACAAGGATTGAGCAGTTTTTATGCAATAGTGATTACAAAATGGCAGCCCCACTATTGACTTGCACCAAGGAAGAATTAAGATTTATTCTTGTTTTGTGATCCAAGGATGTGAAACCTTGTGAAATGTACAGAAAAGTGATGGTTCTGTATGGAGGCAGTTGCTTGAGTTAGAGGAGAGTGTATCAATGGGCAGAAAGATTTTAAAAGACAGAGGTCACAAACCAGCCATGCTCATGTAGAAGGTTGGAGAAAACCACCTCATTATCTTCCCAAGAATAAGTTTATGAGTAAATCACAAATCGTTATACCAATCATTAGACTGAATAGCCTAACATGCCATAAGCATGCTAATTTTGTCTTTGGTACAAGACTCAGTATTATTTTCTTTGTTCTTTTTTCTAGTACAGGAGTTTGAGGTTGATTTTTTCCATTTTTCTCAAGGCAGTGTTTATTTCTAGGATGGTGTTGCTCATATTTCAAATATAATTCACTGCAGGTTCTTGTTGTTTCCCAGTTCTATTCTTGCTTATCGATTTCCAGAGTATTTCTCTTGATGCAGAAAAACAGATCATAAATAATTCTGGTTATTGCTTTTCAGCTTGATTTTAATGGTTTTGGATAGTTTCTATTTTCCTAACCATTATGATGTTAAATGAGTTTCTATGCTTCGTGCCATTCATTCTTCATATTTGGAACACCAAGTTGGCATGTAACTGCTGTCTTGAAATAAAGCAAGATTCTGAGTGCGTGCTTTCCCATGTTTTCTGGTCACAGTCTTGTATGAAGTCTGGTAAGAAAATCTGCATAGTATTGTCTTTTAACCATGTTGCCATGAGGATGATAATCTGTTACTGGGAGGGGGAGGGGGGGTGTCAGGGATGACAGGCATTAGTAGTACCTTTGGCAAGGATGGATGCATGCTCTTTTCAGTGTCCATTCCCCACTCGTCCAAGCCTGACATCCAGCTCATGCCTTTGGCTCCTAGTAGCTGCCAGCATGCGACATCCCCCCCCCCCCCCCCCAGGCAGGGCTGTGACAGGCCAGTAAAACCAGGCATAGATAACTGATTTGACGCCAAACAAATCAGTGAACTAGAGTATGCCTACCGAGCATGTGAAGACAGGATTCGGCAGTCTGTGCGGAAGAAATCATTGATGATTCAAAGGGTAAGATGGCGTTTAACTGCAAAGCATTGTGGAACGTAATGAGCACAGCAAGGCAATTAGAGTGCCCTGGTCATCCATTGCATCTGTATTCGTCTCCAGTCGTCTTGACTTGTCTTGCCACTGGACTCAGGTGAGAGAGTGTGGTTGACAAATTGCGCAACTCTTCCTCACTTTAATCCAGTTCATCGCGCAAGTCATTCTTCATTCACAGCTTCAAACTTTCAACACCACTGGATGAAATGAATGGTCATCATCATTTTTGATGCAATAACACCATTCTGTCAGTAGGACATTTTTGGCATCTCAACAATCAATCACCATAACTTGTCCTGCAGATTTCTGTGCTCTCAGTCTGGGGTTTTCCATTGCTTGCTGGAAACTTTGGAGTTTAGGGGTCATAATGGTGAATGCAAATCTCAACTATTGTCATCATGGCCGTCAATGTTTTCTGTCTGACACTTTTTGAGCGACTGTCGACAGTAATTTATCCTTATTTGCTTCTGTTCACGTGTCAACAGATGTGGAACCGAGCAAGCACACACTAGTAACTGAATTCTATGAACTATTCTTTATTCAGTTTTACTGCACAAACTATCTCCACATTTTAATGTGACCAGACCAAAAATTAACTCTTTCAGTCCGAGATGGTTTCTATCAATAAACATCTCTGAGTTTTGCAAAATTATTACTTAACCACCTTCTGTCTCAAACAGTTTTTATTTACTCTTTCTGACCCTGGAATTTACAAATTTAAGGCACACCAGCAGGAACACAAAGCGTTGTGCAAATTCTATGATGCATGGAGGAAACCGGAAACCATACTGTGCGCTGTCTAGCACAGAAAGGGTTAAAGGTAAGAGAGCACTGCACAATGACTGGGGTTTAAGAGAAAGACCTAGTCACACATCATTTACTGCCTGGCACTGACAGAGATAAATAATGTACTTCTACCAACACTCAGGAATAAGTGTCAAACGTTGGACATTGGAAACTTTGCTTGTGAGAAAACCCATCGCATGCCAAGTGATTGAAAAAAAATATTAAACAAAAATATGTTTGCATCGCGTTCTTTGACCTCAAGTGTAAACCCTACACACTACTTCTAGCAGTGCTGGACTGAATTTTGCACATGGATTAGCTTTCACTATTAACAGTGTCCCTCGCCATCAGGCAAACCCACTCCAACTTCAGAGGTACTTCTAATTTACATCCCCAAGTCAAGGACAAGAAGTCAACATTTTAGTCCAGATGTCCGGTGTCGGGGTTGAACCTCTTACCTTGGCATCAGTGCACAGAATGCTTAAGAACACGAGAGCCAAGTGAATTGATTGGGAGGAGTTGCTGGCTTCACTATAAGAGACAACATTAGAGATGATTGTATGAGAAAGATAGATACCAGTACTTGCATTGTACTAACAGAGAACCAACAAATACAGGAGCTCAAAAATGTTGTGAGCAAGAAGCCCAACCAACTGCTTCTTTATTGCATACACCTGAAGAAGTTCTGATTACAGAGCTAGATGATCTGATTATAGAGCTAGAAGTTCTGATTATCAAGCTAGAAGTTCTGATTATCGAGCTAAAAGTTATTATTATCGAGCTAGAAGTTCTGATTATAGAGCTAGAAATTCTGATTTTAGAGCTAAAAATTATTATTATCGAGCTAGAAGAAGTTCCGATTACGGAGATAGAAGCTCTAATTATAGAGCTACAAAGAGACAAAGAATCTGATGAAAAGATTCTCCCAAGTGTATGCTACACAAGCACAAAGTAACTGTAAACCAGCTGACTCATCGGGCTTGAGACTGAAAACTTCAGCTCAAGCTTGTACTTAATGGCAGTTTGGATCAAAAGAAGATAGGTAACTGACAGACAGACATACAGACTGGCAGACATACAGGCAAACAGACTGACAGACACACAGGCAGAGAAATAGACAGACAGTTAACCAGCAGACAGACAAAATACACTCATGATAATTATTTTCATAAAATTATGAATATTTTACAGTCTTTGTGTTTCTGTCTGCTTAAATACTAATGTAAAGTCAAAAGACATGTGTAGTGCAACTGACTTTTCTGACTAGCATTTTTCTGGCCTCACTCATCTCTCCAAGGACAGCTCGCATGTACTCTTTGTAGTCCAAAGTCCTACAGCCCTCAGGATCAAGGATATCAAATATCTGCTCTAGTTGCTGAAGAGAAATGAAATTGGTGGAAATGCAGTAAAGCTGTGAAAAAACATGGAGTGAATCAACGAAAATGAGAAGTAGTAGTTACATCAGTGTATATTTGTTTGTGTGATGACAAGGTTCTAGTTGCAAGATCTATTTCATCACTTCTAATTGTGTTCTAGTAAAACTTCCCAATTCTACTTCTAATTTTCATTGATTCAATCACTGTAGTTGCTGAAGTAATGTCATGTTATACAAATGATACAATGTAGTTGTTGAAGTAGTGTCATGTTATGCAAATTATAAACTGTAGCTGATGAAGTAGTGTCATGTTATACAAATTATAAACTGTAGCTGATGAAGTAGTGTCATGTTATACAAATTATAAACTGTAGCTGCTGAAGTAGTGTTATGTTATACAAATGATATACTGTAGTTGCTGAAGTAGTGTTATGTTATACAAATGATACACTGTAGTTGCTGAAGTAGTGTCATGTTATACACATTATGAACATCTGTGGGAAATGCTTGTAACTACATTTCTATATCTTAGCTGATCATTAAATGCAGCTTTTTCTGTTTTAAGGCCATATTCTATAAAGGGTTTGTAATAATGTTATGGCAATATCATAAGCATTAATCCCAGTAGATAATAAACACACAACTAACATCTTCATGTCAGATCTTTTTCTCTAAAACAAATTTACATTTCCATCATTCATTATTTCACTAACATATTATGCACGCCACACCCACAAAGGCATGAAATGACATCATGTAATTTATAGCTGTGTATATATCAAAACACATTTTACCTGACAATGACAGAGGTATGGAACATGTAGGAGTGCTGGAGGGGGGAGACAGACAAGGGAAGATATAGATAGAGAATGTGGTATGGAGAAACATCTCATTACCAACTACATTACTTGTATTAGCAGCATGTGCCACACGAGGCTGTGGGCAATCATCAGTGTCAGTGACACATGGCATGGACTAAACAAAGAATGAAACATGTAGAAATGCTGGAGAGGAAGAGAGACAAGGGAAAACCTCTACAGAAGATGCAAGAGAGCCTGACACTGAAGTATGGAGAAGCAACTGTATCATAAACTTTTGGCAACATGTACATGCTTAAGACAAAAAAACGACGATCAATTCCTTATGGCATGACTAAATGAACAATGGAAACTGTAGGAATGCTGAAAGGGAAAAGAGGTGATGGTAGACCGAGACAGAAGATGCTGAACAACTTGACAATGTGGTTTAGAGAAGCATCTGCATTAGAAAATATTTATCAACATGTGTGACACAAGTTCATGGACAAACATAATAAGCAGTGCCAATGGCATGGACTGAACAAAGAATGGACAATGTAACTAAATATCATTGCCTCACCTCAGTGTCCAGATTTATGTGAAACATTTGAAGTCCCTTCTCAAGTTCATATTGGTCTAACATGCCAGTGTTGTACTGGTCTAGTGTGCGGTAATACTTTCCCAGGCCTGTGATCGTTCGAATGCTTCTTTTGCGAATTTGTTTTTGAACATAATCTGTTGCAGACAAAATAATGCCTCATTCTATAATGTTTAAAGTGCTTTTAAGGAGCTAGTACAAATCATATACAATTAAAACACGCATTTTGTTGAAATGTTATAAAACACATGAATTCAGGGGAACAATGATTGTTTGGTGGTAAGATGAGACATTAGCCACATTTCCTTGAACTAACTAGTTAAGGTTACATACTGAGTAAGGGCTTTTCTAGCCTATTTAATGACTTTATGCAAGATATGGGCAAGGAACTGTTCACCTCATGATATTCAAATAGTTCTAATGAAGAGAAATGAGTGTTCAGTTTTAGTGGTGTATTAAAATATGGGAACAGTTCATCTGGTTACTGCATGGCTATGAATGACCATGAGTCACAAAGCTACATATAACTTACAGAGTTATAATTTACACACTTGTCCTTGGTCCTTAGGAAAAACAGACAGGAGGCAGTTATATTAAAATCTGGCACCCTAAAAACATCTGAAATTGGAACTGGAACAGAATATTAGAAGAGCTAGAGGATATTCAGAAAGCAATGGCAAACTACTGAACATAACATTTGTCTAGTACATCAACAGCAGCTGAAAAATGCTGGTGTTGACTGCAACGTCCCGTAAGGGATACGCAAAAAAAAAAAAAAAAAAAGAGGAGATTATAAAAGAGCCTTACTGTATTCCTTGCATTCAGCTCTGGAATCTATGTTATCTATTTCTTCCTCATATCCCTATTGTTTTTTTTAAATTATGGTTTCTTCTTCTTCTGCGTTCATCCGGATTTTATTTCCGGATGTGACTGCGTTGTGCCTGTTTACAGCAGAGCTGCGTTCTTGCGCTGTTAGGCCGACACATCCGACTTCTGCGGGAATTTGTTGACCGGGTTAACCTTCCCGGGGGATTATGGTTTGATTCCAGTGTATGTATCAGTAACCAAAATATAGTTTCTCTGATTTTAGTTTATTTGTTTTCAAATTCTCTTATATGCTTAATATTATATTGCTGTTATGACATTGTTCTTTGTGTGTTTCCACATTGCTTGTTAGTTACAAGAATAATACAGTTTGGCTGAGTTCACAATATGTATGGATGAAAATTCAGGTAAGATCAAGATCAGTCTAGAGCTGGCCTTATCTGCAATGTCAAGACTGCATGCAATCAGGAGATGCAATGAGAGCAGTGTTACCATGGAAATCACACAGTTCACATCTTTAGTCCTGTGCATTCTCCATTATGGATATGAAAGCTGGACATTAACGACAGATTTAGAGCAATGAGTCCAGACGCTCAAAGACAACCAAGACAGATACTTGTTCCATACATAAAACAGAAACACAGATTACTGAGTCTTGTATATAGTGAAAAAGTGAAAGATTGTGTGGTGCAGCTATGTAATTAGCCATATCTTGCCAGAAAATGCTAAACCACTGAACTGGTAAACACAAGCACAGAAGAAGTAGACACTAGAAATTGTGTAAACACAATGGAATAGACATGCTAAAACATTGCCAAATTGGAATGTTTTCTTGAAGGCATGGAGCAATGGAAGACCTTGGCTACCACCACTGTTACTGTCATGGAATATCTGTGATTAACATATGGGGTTTGGGATGCAAACAGATGAACATATAGCAAATACAATCTTTAACCTAAAGTGAAATACAATCTTTAACTTACAAGGAAGTACAATTTTTGACTTACAATGCAATACAATCTTTGACTTAATATGAAGTACAATCTTTGACTTACAAGAAAGTACAATTTTGAACTTACAAGGAAAAAAAAATCTTCAACTGGCAAGGCAACATAATCTTTAGCTTACAAGGCGACATAGTTTTGGAGTTAAGAGTTACTTGCCTTGAATTCTGTGCAGGTACTCCCTGCTGTCAATGTCCTGTTCTCTTGGAACTGGCTGTCTGTCATCCTCAGAATCCATCAGAGCTCTGTAAATTGTTCATTAAATAAAATTATCAACAGATTAAAATAAATAATAGACAAATACTAGTTCTATTTAAAAAAGTTAGTTAAAAAAAAGGCAAGACATTTTCTGATATTTAAAAATATTAAATTTTGGAATAATTCACCACATCATTTCATGATCTTATTGTGCTTAACATCTTGTAGCATCGAGGTAGTTAGCAACATCTTGTAGCATCGAGGTAGTTAGCAACATCTTGTAGCATCGAGGTAGTTAGCAACATCTTGTAGCATCGAGGTAGTTAGCAACATCTTGTAGCATCGAGGTAGTTAGCAACATCTTGTAGCATCGAGGTAGTTAGCAACATCTTGTAGGATCGAGGTAGTTAGCAACATCTTGTAGGATCGAGGTAGTTAGCAACATCTTGTAGCATCGAGGTAGTTAGCAACATCTTGTAGCATCGAGGTAGTTAGCAACATCTTGTAGCATCGAGGTAGTTAGCAACATCTTGTAGGATCGAGGTAGTTAGCAACATCTTGTAGCATCAAGGTAGTTAGCAACATCTTGTAGCATCGAGGTAGTTAGCAACATCTTGTAGCATCGAGGTAGTTAGCAACATCTTGTAGCATCGAGGTAGTTAGCAACATCTTGTAGGATCGAGGTAGTTAGCAACATCTTGTAGCATCGAGGTAGTTAGCAACATCTTGTAGCATCGAGGTAGTTAGCAACATCTTGTAGCATCGAGGTAGTTAGCAACATCTTGTAGCATCGAGGTAGTTAGCAACATCTTGCATGAAAGGGTAAGACACATTCTGAGACTTAGAATTCAGCAGAAACACTTTATGGCAGCCACCAGGAGATAGTGGTGAGTCCAAATGCCTGAATGAAGTCCGAGAACATAGCTGGCCTAATGGGTGTTGAGGTTTAGCTAACAGGACACCAAAGTGAAGTGTTTGTTATGACTTTATGGTATTTGTACCAGGATTTATTTGTATTTCTTATGTTGAAGATTTAATATCTGTAAGATAGTTGGTAGACACTTTTGGTCTTGGATTTTGTAATGCAAAAATTCTGTCAAGGACTGTTATATAACAAGTGGAGCACATCTGAGGTCATGGTGTCTGAATCTGGCTCAAGTTGACTGGTTCACCTCATGGTGTTGACTGAATCTGGCTCACGCTGACCGGTTCACCTCATGGTGTTGTCTGAATCTGGCTCAAGTTGACTGGTTCACCTCATGGTGTTGACTGAATCTGGCTCACGTTGACCGGTTCACCTCATGGTGTTGTCTGAATCTGGCTCAAGTTTACTGGTTCACCTCATGGTGTTGACTGAATCTGGCTCACGTTGACCGGTTCACCTCATGGTGTTGACTGTGAGCATATCGTGTAACCTCTCTTAATCCAAGGGTAGTGGATTGGACATCTAGCCTTCTCAGATATGTGGGATAAACACTTGGGGGGACAGATGTGCGCACACATTAAAAATCCCTTAGCAGATAGAAATATACAAGATGGAGGACTGTCAACATCCCCAATAAGGCCTTACCAAGGCAATAGGAGTTAACATTAGTCTAGTAGGGGGACACCAGACAGGAGAGACACGAGCGCTATTAATAGCCTCACAAGGAGACACAATTGTGTCAGACCAGAGGTCGAGAAGTACAACTGAGCGAGGGCTTTCCCCAAGCAATTGGGAAGCTTGTCCTTGCGAGTACCGTGAAGGACCTGGTTACTCGTACTCACAGGCCAGTGTGCTGGCAAGACCACGCACGCAATAATAGCTGCTGCACGGAGAAGAGTGTCCGTGCTTGTCCACGCAATGTGTAGCGTGTGGACAGACTGACTGGAGATGGTAGAGAGAGCAGACGTATCCTTGACCAATGCTATAGTTTTCTAGGCAATAGGCAAACATAGGGCTGTTTATTTAGATTGTGAAATACTAGCATCATCTATCATCATGTCAAATGCATTCATGTTGTATATCGATGATGGAGTACAACGCTCGTAGAGCCATTCAAATGTCGGCTCTGAATAAATTGCATTCCTTTCGCAAATGTCTCGAGTTGTTATTTCGTGCGGTGCGAAAGTAGGGGAGTCTTGATAATCTGCAGCGCACAAGTCGCTGACAGGCTAGACCCCGAATTGGTGTCAGAATATGTGAACCAACGCCAATAATACAGTGAACTTAGACCCCGAATTGGTGTCAGAACACAGTGAACCAACACCAGCAGCACAATTACTGTCAGATTACAGTGAAGCAACGCTTCTGAGCAGGCATTTGTTGTAATATTTATTCAACGAACAGTTAACGCCAGCAGGCAAGTGGTACTGTAAACCACTGAACGAACGCTAGCTATCGATTGATAGTACAAAATTCTGAACCAACATCAGTTCATTGCACGATTCAACATCATTGTTTTGTGAAATATTTAGAAGTAATGCAAATTTGTTTCTATACATGCCATAAATAAATTTTTTGTTCTGATAAACTTTACGATCAACAATTTGTGAAATGTCAACCACAATTGAAGCAAACTAAATCGCTCCAGTGTGGTATACTAAAAGCAATTGAAATGTATAAAATCATCAGTGAACATTACCATCGTAATCACCGTGTACATTACATTGCATGTGATACAGCCATCAATGTCACAATTCTACGAAGTCAGTAAATAGATTAGCGATGAACTACAGCCTAGAACGAAGTTACGCCAGAGTCAAGCAGCGAAGACAAGACGACATCGACGGCCATACGACTAATCATCTCACTTATCATCTAACAATCATTCAGACGATCATATCATTCATCCATTAATACAATTTATCACTAGTTATCACATTTTCATTCATCATTCGCATGAAATATGAGCGGTATTGACAACTTGATGAAATATTAAATATTTGATAGAATATGATGAAATATGAGCTTGTATTGACAACGTAAGCTTGTATCTAATTTTTGCTGCTCTACTAACCAGAAGCAGCCCTTGTGTGATCAAATCAAACCAGTAAGTGTGAAAGACAGCGGTGGAACATCCCTGCACCGTACTTTCCAAAGAATTAGATGAGTATATTTTCCGAATATTTTGGTATGCTCTAACTTAATCATGCATCTTCTTTTTCAGTAAAAGGATGTACACTTACTAACACATTATTATAAACTATTGTATGAATATTATTGTATTATCATTGTGAACTAACATTACGCCACAAAATGGCGTCACTGAATGAATGTAACCAGGCGGGCATCGCAATGTGCCACACTGGAGATAAGCTAGAAAAATGGGCGGATCAAAAGTATAAAGAAGAAATAGCTCGCATGGAAAAGAAGGCTGCGTTAGAGAAAGACGAAAGAGCATTAGAAAGGCAACATCAAAAAGAAATGAAAGAGGTCGAGGAAGTTACTAAACAGAAACAATTAGACCTAGATTATGCCAACAAACAAGCACAAGAAGTAACCTAGCAGAAACAATTAGAGTTAGATCAAGTTACCAAACAGAAACAATTAGAGTTGGATCAAGTTATCAAACAGAAACAATTAGAGTTAGATCAAATTACCAAACAGAAACAGATAGACTTAGAGCATGCTAACAAACAAGCAGAGGAAGCCACCAAACAAAAGCAGATACAAGTAGATTCAGAAACTAGACTAAAAATGAAGGAAATGGAGGTAGATTCTAACATACAAATAGCCTCTAGCAAACAAAAGAGCCAAGAAGAACAGAACAAATTTAATAAGTACAAGGGCCTTATCAAACCATACAGTGTAGGTGATTCAATCAGCGCATGGACTGAAAACATAGAGTTCCAGCTAAAAACACAGAAAATACCTTTAGAGGATTGGGCAATGATTTACATGAGGAACCTGAGTGGGGAGCCTTTAAAAGTAATAGAATCCATACCGACAGAGCTTAGAAACAATTATCAATACATACACGATAGGATAATGCAACATTTTCTTTTGGACGCTACTGGGTACCAAATTCAATTCTCACAGATTAGGCCAAAAGCAACTGAAACCTTTTTAGACTACATCTCTAACGTGCAGAGCACATTTAAAAAGTGGACTAGAGCGGCTAAAGTAGGTAACAGCTATGAAAAACTAGAAGAGCTCATGGTAATGGACAAAGTCGTTTCTACTGTTCCTACCCCTTTTGCAAAATTTTTACAACAGTCAGACATTGAGTCCATTCAACAATTAGAGAAACGGGGGTCAGCTTACTTTTCATCTAATCGGGACATATTTAAAAATGACACAGAAATTACAGCTTTTGCAAATAAAGTTCCTGATAGATCCTACAACCAGAAAGATTATCGTAAAAAGGACAAACCATATCAGAAACCACCTCGATGTAATTATTGCAATCTTTTTCATCCAACTTATTCGATGTGTGATAAGAACCCCACATATCCATCACATCTAGAAGCAGTGTTAAAGAAGCAAGAAAGCAGAAGATCATCCTTTAAACGTGCTGTAAAATGTTATTTTTGTTCAAGTTATGGCCACTATAGCAATAGGTGTCTTGGGAGACAGAGAATGAAGGCAAACAATGCAGCACTCATCGATACATCATCAGACGATGAGAGTGACATAGATCCTGAACTTGTGAATGTGTTACCAACGAATGAATGTCAGAGTGTATCATCAGTAACCGATATTTTAGACTTTAAGAAATGTAAAGTATGCCATCAATTTCATGCGGATGGAAAATTAGAATGTGGGCATATAATACTATGTTCAAACGAAGATGCTAATGCAGCATGTGCCTCCAGAGGTAAACTTAAGTTCCACGATGCACTGGTCAATGGGCAACCATGCCAATGCTTAGTTGATAGCGGAAGCACTCTACTGGGGTTAAGGAGAGAACTTGCTAGACCTGAAGATTATACGGGTGAATTTGTCAAATGCCGTACTTTCTCTGGAACCATCAAGAAATATCCACTGGCAAAAGCGCATATCAATACCCCGTTCCTTACCGGCACATTTACGTGCGCTATCCTCCAAGATCCATGTACGGATCTTATTTTGGGATGCCTAGATGCATTGAAAGAATGTACAGACGACGACATAAAAGCCTGGAAAGATACACATATGGCTAACGCTGTAACAAGGTCAGATACAGAAACAAACTATACTGACTTACAAAATGAAATGCTACAGCTATTAACACCAAGTGGTGCAGATACCAACACTACTCGACAGAAATTTATCGAGGCACAAAGCACCGACCATACAATTACACCATATTTTAAACTTTTGGGTGAAAGAACGAAAGTGACTAAGAATGCATCTTGGTACTTTAGAAAATTTAATGGAATTCTCATGCGTTATTATACAAATAATAACCATGAAATTCAGCAGACGGTGTTACCTGTAACATACCGACAAAATGTGCTTAAAATCGCACACGAGTCACCGTTTGCTGGACATTTGGCGTATGATAAAACGCGAGCCAGAGTTCTATCACATTTCTACTGGCCGAAATTCTGTTCGGACATAAAATCTTTCTGTCGTTCTTGTACTATTTGTCAACATCTTGTACGAAAGGGAAAGCATGTGACGGCCGAAGTTCAACGGTCATTATTAGCAACTAGACCATTTGAGTGTGTAGCGGTCGATATTGTTGGACCCCTGAATCAGGTGTCAAGCAAAGGAAACCGTTATATATTGACTCTCGTGGACCTATGTACCAGGTGGATCGAAGCAATTCCACTAAAATACATCACCTCCAAAGATGTGGCAAATGTATTTTTGCACATATTTTCTCGCTTTGGCTTCCCACGATCTATCTTATCAGATCGGGGAACGCAGTTTATTTCGGCTGCTACGCAAGCCTTAACCAAATTGTTAGGAGTAGAACAGCATTTCTGTACCCCGTATCACCCAATGAGCAACGGGACCATAGAAAATATTAACGGCGATCTCAAACACATGCTGGCTAAAGTAACAGCAGAAAACTCATCTGATTGGGACACACTATTGCCAGCAGTGCTATTTGCCCACAGAGAAATCCCGCACTCGAGTACGGGTTTCTCACCTTTTGAATTAGTTTATGGGGCGAACCCTCGAGGTACCCCTAACCATATAACTATAAGCTAATCACTAGCTTACCAGACAATCCAACAGCAGTAACACCGTATGAGATGGTAACCGAAACACGCGATAGAATAATGAAAGCGTGTGTAATAGCCAAAGCATCTTTGGAGAGGAAAGGACAGATGTACCGCGATTATGCAAATAAGGGTGCGAAAACTATTCACCTCGAACCAAACCAAAAGGTTTTGCTTCTACTACCCGACAAACGTAATTTGTTACTAACATCTTGGCAAGGGCCTTTCAACGTTGAACGTAAAATATCAGATGTGGATTATGAAATATCGATAAAAGGACACTTAAAGATATTTCATATCAACATGCTGAAACCATACTTTTCACGACAAGAACAGCAGACAGACGAACATATTGCACCATCACCAAGCAATGAGACGACAGACGTACACAACACAACTTGACTAAATAGGGCGACACACAACAGCGACAACCCAAACACACTTAGCCAGATAACAGCACACACAGCTAGTACCACAACAGTATTGAACGAGACAGACAAAGACGACATGGAATTACCCGTTCCTACTGTAGACGCGACTGCGACCATTGACAGCATAAAGATAGAAACGAAACTGACAGATGACCAACGACGACAGATCATAGAGCTAGTGACAGAATACAGAGACATTTTCTCCGACATCCCAGGAAAGACAGATAGAATAGAACATTCTATCGTTCTGACTGACACCACACCTATCAAGTGTCGACCTTACTCTATTCCATTAAACTATAGATCGAACCTCGACAAAGAAATTCTATCTCTCGAGTCGAGCGGAATCATTCAGAAATCTCAGTCAGAGTATTCTTCCCTATTGTCCTTGTCGCCAAAAAGGACTCTTCTATTCGATTATGCGTCGATTATCGCCGCCTAAACAAGATAACCAAAAGTGACACTGAACCGATTCCATCATGCGAGGATCTAATCTTGGACATGTCTACATCTCGCATATTTAGCAAGATTGACCTCATGAAAGGTTATTGGCAAGTTCCGATGAAAGTAAATTCCATCCATCTAACAGCTTTCTCCACTCCTCTTGGACTATATGAGTGGTGCTTTCTTCCTTTCGGCCTTCGTAACGCTCCAGCAACTTTCGTCCGTCTAACTAGGGATCTTCTCCATGGGATGACGAGTATTTCGACTTATATAGATGACATTTGCATCCATACGGAAGACTGGACAACACACCTACTGAAACTTCGACAAGTCTTCGACAGGTTGCGATTGTTTGGGCTCACAGCGAAGCCGTCCAAAGTAGAGTTGGGCATGGAACAAATTGACTTCCTGGGTCATACCATCTGCAGGGGCCAATTGAAAACTGATGACAGAATCGTCACTAAGATTCTGAATTTGACAATGCCAACGACCAAGAAACAGGTCCGAAGTTTACTCGGTCTAGTGAACTACTATAGTAAATTTATTCCAAATTTGGCGGAAATCACCAGTGTTTTTTCTAACATCTTAAAAGCTTCTGCTAAATTGTCTGTAAAAGATGCAGGATTAATTAGTGCTTTATCAAAATTGAAATATCTTTTCACCGTTCCACCTATCCTTCGTATGCCTAATCCAAAACTCACTTATTTCTTACGCACAGATGCGAGTGCCATATCCATATCTGGAATACTAGGACAGTTCTACGACGGGACGTTCCACCCCGTAATGTACGTAAGTCGCAAGATTACTCCTACTGAATCAAAATACTCAGCAACAGAATTGGAGGGCCTCAGTTTGATCTATTGCGTGAGAAAGTTCCATAGATTTTTGGCAGGAGCACAGTTTGTAATCCAATCCGATAACTCTCCGTTGTCTGTGATGCAATCTGGACATCCTACCAACAATAGAATTTACAGGTGGGCTTTAATTCTCCAAAATTACAATTTTACTATCCAGCACTTAAATGGGAGATTAAATACGATTGCAGACATTTTGAGTCGTCCATCATCCATTCAAATACCTGATTTGCAGGAAGGGATCGACCATACACCACCAGAAACATTGACACTGTAATGTTACATAACTCAGTGCCGTATGTGGTGATTAAGACATGTCGTAAGTGCGTTATCATCGCCAGATATATAACCTGTGTGAATATAACAGTGCTATGAGAAGTGTAACAAACAGACGCAGAATATAAGGGACCAACGGCTAGACCCGAATTGCAGAAATAGCATGCGCTAGCACACACATAAGTTAGAATAACATTCAGGTGTTAACTACGAACCTACATAAGATAGTAGGCAACTATATTTATACACTATCCTTGAAGGAGAGCATAATAGACTTTGCCGGAATGAACTATGTTAGAATAGTCTACAAAGAGTATTGCTCCATCTTCACAACGCAGAGGAGGACGTCGATTTAGTGTAATTAGATATAGAAATGTAACTGTGATATATGTATATTATTATTTTATGAACAGTACCTATAACTTCATTTTTCTATTAATTATTCATTTGCAAATTGTTTAAATGCATATATAACTTTATTTTCTTATTTGTTAGTTAGAAATCACCATCATTTAATTAATAACCCATTTCTTAGATCACCAATGATAGAAATACAATTGTTAGATATTATATTAGTTTATTACCATATAATTATAATCAGTTATACATCCATTTATCTAAAATATCATTTCAAAACTAACCCAACCATTTAGGAATTAATATCATCTTTTTCATAAATAATACTTTAAGGTAATTAACCCATTTTTCTTAAATGAAAGTAGTATTAGATTATTTCCCTTTAGGGTAATTTAGGTCAGCACACCAAATTAATAGTAAGTTACTATGCCAGGATTGGTAACAAACCATCCTCATAACTTTGTATATTTATGTACAGACATGACGCGTGCAAACAAAACGCACAGTCATTTGGCGTGATTATTGTTAAAATTCAGCCAATCGTTTATTGTATATATATTAGTTAGTTAGTTATCAGTTGAGGTATCTTCGTTGCACTCCGGACATGTCCATAGGTGCTCAGATCCTCCCCCCAGCATATGCATCAGCGTCCGGTGGCTAATAGTGCCAGTTCTGTGTTGGTTGACGAGGCGCTTTGTTTTCCCGATGTACCTCTCGCGTCTGGCTGTGCCAATTCTTACTCCCAGGTCTTTCATCCTGGAAAGCGATGTGGAATCACTGGCGTCAAAATCCTCTGTTCTCGCCATATCTTTAAGGGCGTTAATAACATCAGCATGATCCATGGGCTGGCCATCTACAGGGGGTGCAGAGCCAGCCAATTTATCAGCTCGTTCATTTCCCTCGACTCCCGCATGTCCCGGGACGAAGATGAAGGTGACTTTGCGGACAACGGACTTCCGCAGCGACTCAGTCCACTGTCTACGTACAGATCCAGCTTCGACCTTCTGAATCATGCTCATTGAATCACTTAGTACACACACGTTGGTATAATGCTGTGATTCCAGCCATATGAAAGCCTGTGTAACTGCCATCACCTCCATCGTCATGCTGCTTGTGGTCATAGAGTGGGCACCACTGGATTCTTGAATGGTTCGGCCCGCTGAACGGGCTGTAAATGCCCACGCACTTCTCTGCTGCTTTACAACAGATCCATCTGTATAGATGAGCACTTCGGGGCTATCTGAGTGATCATAAATGAGCGCGTTAACCTCTGCATTGACAGCGGCAGGGTTCTGCTCTCTGCACCGTCTGTCGAGTGTGATAATGCAGGAGAAGGTACACATAAAACCTGGAGGCACCGGCACCCATTCCTTGCCGGGGCTGATACTGGTAAGACTGCAGACCTGTCCAACAACATCTTCCGCCCGACCCATCCATGATTTGCCCCTCTTTAGCCTGTCACCCTTTTCTCTGAATACAGCGTCATGCAGAGGGTGCTGCTCATCTGCACTTATTTTTAAGTATGCACGAGCTCTCCAGATCTTGATCCTGTGTTCCATTGTAGGGAAGTCAAGGAGGTATCTCATTGCTACACAGCTGGTGTCTCTCGTGCAGCTCAAAATGATGCGCATGGCTTCGTTTTGTACCTTTTCAAGTCTTCCAATCTGTGTAGGGCTGACAGTGAGGATGGCCAGGGCATACTCGATGCGTGAAAGCACAAGTCCTTGGAACAGAAGTAATAGCAGTCTTTGCTCGATATTGGCAGTCGCCATGACTCTCATTGCTGCCAAACCTTTTCGCGCCTTCGTTATGACATAATCGACATGATCTCTGAAGGACAGGCTACGATCAAGCCTTACGCCAAGATATGTCATTGACTGGGTTCTACTCAGAATGCTCCCATCCATTCTTACTGCCGGCAGGTCTGTTTTCACAATATGGTTGTTTAGTGAGAACCATGTAACCGTTGCCTTTGCAGGGTTGACAATTTTTGATGCTATGAAACATATTTTAATGACGAGAGAATGCTTGAGTGAAAGAACAGTATGAAAGTGAATGAAAGATGTATGCAAGAAGAATAAATGCGAGGGGAGAATGAAAAAATTTGGTAAACATTGAAAGAAAGAGAGCGAGAGAGAACAACAGCGGAATTTTTTTTTTCCACCGCTGCAAACTTCTTATTTGACTTGTCTGTGTCATCTGTGTAGCCAATGTGTTGTGGAGTTTTTATATATGTTACAGCCATACTTTAGTACAGTATATAGGGAATGTACTTTGAGCTTCAGAAAGCGGAATTGTGGTCACAAATAATAATAACAAACGTTTGTAACCACAATAAACCGATTTGCGGCGCTCGAAGGAACACACACATTTAGTACACTAACGCATACACATGTTAGAGAGTTAAGTACACTGTAGTTTATTAGAAAACACGCAAACAAACAGGAAAACAAACACATAAAAGTTGCACACACCATTCATCTCAAATAACAATAACTCTAAATTCAGGGGACACAATAACTATTAGAAACCTAAAGGTAACAGTGAATGTAGCTTTTCACATGCGGAAGCGAGAAAGTGAACAGTAGAGCTGTGTGTATAGAGTTGGAGGGGATATTAATGGGAACATGAACACTTTGTGCTCATGTGTTGTACTCAGAATAGAGTCAACTTGTGTGTGGGTTGTCATTTCGGGCAATTGGAGGAACAGGTCAAGACGGAAGTCAATAGGTGAAAGTCAAAAGACATAGGGTCAAACGACAGAAGCCAGGACATAAGTCATAAGACAACGGTTTCCGGTTCACTACCTATCCCAAAGATATCTATAGAACCAACTATACTGATACATAGGCTACTGAATTAGCCAAGTGAAAAGATAAAACACTGTGAGTGAAGGAAGAAGACAGTTGTTCTATCCCCAAACTAGAAAGTCATAACTTATTGGAGATTTGACAAAATGGAGCAACCAATTTTTCTTGGTGATCAGAAGTGTTACAAATATGAGTGAAAGGGAAGTAACACTTCACAGAGAGGAGGGGACCCTGTCAACATCCCCAATAAGACCTTACCAAGGCAATAGGAGTTAACATTAGTCTAGTAAGGGGACACCAGACAGGAGAGACACGAGCGCTATTAATAGCCTCACAAGGAGACACAATTGTGTCAGACCAGAGGTCGAGAAGTACAACTGAGCAAGGGCTTTCCCCAAGCAATTGGGAAGCTTGTCCTTGCGAGTACCGTGAAGGACCCGGTTACTCGTACTCACAGGCCAGCGTGCTGGCAAGACCACGCACGCAATAATAGCTGCTGTACGGAGAAGAGTGTCCGTGCTTGTCCACGCAATGTGTAGCGTGTGGACAGACTGACTGGAGACGGTAGAGAGAGCAGACGTATCCTTGACCAATGCTATAGTTTTCTAGGCAATAGGCAAACATAGGGATGTTCATTTAGATTGTGAAATACTAGCATCATCTATCATCATGTCAAATGCATTCATGTTGTATATCGATGATGGAGTACAACGCTCGTAGAGCCATTCAAATGTCGGCTCTGAATAAATTGCATTCCTTTCGCAAATGTCACGAGTTGTTATTTCGTGCGGTGCGAAAGTAGGGGAGTCTTGATAATCTGCAGCGCACAAGTCGCTGACAAGGACACAACAAAAATCTCTTGGCAGATAGAAATATACAAGATAGAGGACATAAAAATCCCTTGGCAGATAGAAATTGACAAGAGCATGCCAAATAGGGCGCTTAAAAAATGTTAGTTGCATTTCCTTTACAGGATGTCACATTCAACGACAGCATTGTTTGGCTGTGTGTGATTTCTTGGCAAGTCTATGTTCAGTAGTTTGCCATTGCTTTCTGAATGACCGGCACTCATACCATTTTTATGAAAAACTAACGCAAGGCGGTCTATTACCAAATCGCCCATAGCTGTGTTTCGAACATGATATATGGGATTACGAACTGTGTTTGTAACCCCTTCACCACAGAGCATGTCAAGTAGGCCACTGTCTGGCTAAATTTCTAAATTATAAAAGCTACCCACAAAAATATATCGCATTTGTGATTCTGTTATATACATTTGGATTTTTGCCGGTACCAGGAGTCTGTGCACTGTGCTGAGATTCTCATGGTGTGATCTATACGAGGAGACTGGAGCACTTGGAGATATCCACATGAAATGAAAGTGATCTGTTACAAATCAACCCACACTAAACAAAACAAGTTGCTACAGCAACACCCTCCTTAACTGGGGTATCCGCATGCAGTGAAGGTGCTGCTTCATAAAGCTCAACCCAAGTGGAAATCACAGCATCCAGGCCACCACACAGATGATCCATACAACCCACTTCACTAAAGTCAACAAGTATCAATCTTTAGACTCAATACAGGAAAAGATAGGCTAAGCTAAGAAACCACTTGTTCAATAAACAAAAACAAAAAAACAGTGAATGTACCGTACTGTGGAATGATGCGTGTTCTTGTACTGTGGAATAATGCGTGTTCTTGTACTGTGGAATGATGCGTGTTCTTGTACTGTGGAATGATGCGTGTTCTTGTACTGTGGAACTGGTAAGAAGACAGCTAAACATTTGTTGCAGGATTGCCCAAAATATGCAGAACAGAAAAAAATATTTTAGCTTACACTCACTCTATTTGAGGATACACTCTTTGGGGATGGTTGATATTTAAATGTGTATGAAGAAGAAAAAGGGGAAGAAAATCTAATTTCTCCATATTTATTTAGCATGTTTGAGGATAAATAAATGTGAAAACTTAGTCACAACTGGCAATATTTTTTGGGGAAAACAGCAAGAGGAAAACAAAGAGATAAATTTCTGGATGGCTCGGCCACATATCACAATCAGGAAGAACACAGACACAGACCTGATCTTCTTCTTCTGCTGCATTCATCCGGAATATTATTTGGACGTAATTGCGTTGCACCTGTTTACAGCAGAGCTGCGATATTTACACCTTTCGGCCGACACATCCGACTTCTGCGGGCATTTACTGACCGTGTTAACCTTCCCTAGTCAGACCTGATCTTACGTTCTGCTGATTGTGTAAAAAGGTTAACCGTAACAGCTCACTGTTATCTTCACGGAATATAATGATGATTATGCATTCTAGTAAGCAAACATTGGGATCTTCAGCAGAGCTATAGAAGTTGTGCACTGTACTGAAATTCTCCTTGTAAGATGAGATGGAGCACTTGGGGGCACTCAAATACCCCATGTGTGTATCTGGTAACCAGACCAGCATCTAGTACCTGCCTTATGTTTGAGGGATCGGTCTCACTAACTAAACAACTCAGACAACACTGTGGCATAGAAACACTTACAGCACAGCCTTTTTCTCATTGTCATCAACATCTGTGATTCGTAAAGTGATACAGCTACTTGCTGCCAAAGATTCTGTCAGAGCCAGCTGTCCTTTTGTTGGAATCTTCAAGTCTGCCCCCTAGTAATTAGAACATAGAAAGATATATGTTTGCAAGTACCTTTCCACACTGGAACTGCCATTACAGAATATAACAGTGTTGACTAATTGTGTGCTGGCCTACCAAGACAGTGGGCTGGGTTCAATCCCTAGACAAGACAGAATTATTTTTCCTCACCAGTACAGACTGGGGTAGACCCAGTCTCATAAGAATGGATAGAAGACACATTTCAGAATGTCTAGAAATTGTCCAGGAAGGAAAGATGATGAGAAGGGGAACTGGCTACCTCCACTCATATGCTGTGGCTTAGAATATGTGATGGTCTCCTACTCACATGCCAGTGGCAGATTCTGCTATGAGGCTAACTTGATATCTGTTACCACGTTACTAATTGTGTGTAACATTTCCCTGTCCATGGAGGTGAGAAAACGAGGTTTAGGTTGTTATATACCACCCATAGTACTACACATCTGTGAATCATGGACTCTAAATAAAGACAGTAGAAAGAAAATGGGAGGCCATAGAGATGTGATTTCTTTTGGAAATGCTATGAATTCCAAGGGTGGCTAAAAATCCAATATTCAAGTGCTGTAAGAAGTTGATTCACAAAGATATTTGATTAACCACATGAAGACAAGATAATTCAGATATCTGACAAGATAATGGTAAGTTTTAGGTCACATGAGACAATGGAGTCTGGAGAAGTTTGTGACGGCTGAGAAGAGTGACAGTCTTAGAGGCAGAGCAGACAATTCTGGATAGACTGGTAAAGTGACACAGAAGCAGCGGTCAAATGTATCAAGAACACAGGAAACATATGTTCGTGGAGGATCACTTGCTTGTCATGACACAAAATAATGATGATAATTAATACCACGTATTATCATTTCTTGTATTATTCCATGCCTGCATGGGGGAGAGGGGGAGGGGGAGAAGGAGAGTTGATAGAATAGCCTCTAAAACATGCAAATGGCCGTGAATGTGAAATAAGCAATTGATAGTCAGGTGGTTGCTAGGAATGCTTTTTGTGTGGCAGACATAAGACTGAATGAATGTTTCTGGCCAGATTTAGAATTATCGTAATTTAGGGGTAGCAAATGCAGTGTCACAATTCCGACATACTGGTTCAAAGTCAACTGGAGGCCATTTGGGAGCAGATCACTTTGTGTTGATTCTCACAATAGTATGAGTGTCAGCCATGTTGAAAGCAATGGTAAACTAATGAATACAACATTGCCTATAAAATCCCAACCATCCAATAAATGCTGGAGTTGACTGCAATGTCCTGTAAAGGACATGCTAACTTTTAAGCAGAAACTATAATGTTGCTGTGCAACCTTGTTTTCCACTTACCACATAAATGTCCGAAAGGGTGTAGGGTAATCCTTGACGAGGCCCACTGACATGAAGATACTGACCACGGTAAATAAATGGTAAAGCTTTTGCACTGAAATTATCAGGATTAAGAAAACAAAAACAATATCTCATGGATAAAGTTACTAACCAATTAATAGTATTACAACTGCAAAATACCAGAAATATTCTATTTAGCACAAAGTATTTAAAAATAAAGTAAATTCTTTGTATTCTACAATGTCAATTATGCATTGCTATATTCACAATGTTTAATGTGAATATACAATATAAAATAATACATTAAACATGTAAAAAGAAACTAACAAACAATCATGTTCTTAACATGGTGTATATTCATAAGTATAGTAGATCTGCTGGAGGTTTGTGCGTCAGCTCCACATTTTAAAATCATCCAGTACCAGGCACAGTTATAATGATCTTCAGTTCATACTCAACCATGGATGTGATCAAATAAAGGCAGTGAGCTATGCTACAGTTTTACGTACTGCTGGTCCATACTTGCATTCCTGTAAGATGTGCTCTTGTTCTGCTGAGAACAGTTTTGGTAAGATACATAACTCACTTACTGTCATTTACTGCCAATATAGTACCTTGCGGTGTATGGCAGGGGGGTCTTGAGCTTGAGGAATCAAGGCCGCCTGGCTAGTGCAGTTGCAGCGAACTGTGCAGGTTAGAGTTTTCTTTTTGCCCTCGACAGCAAAAATTCCACACCTTACTGAGGATTCAAACCTGGGTCTCCTGAAAGAGAACAGCGTTCTAGCCACTCGACCAGCCGCTCCTCTTGGTAAGATGTATCACACCATAATCACCTTCTTGTGGCGCTCTCTTCAGCAGGTCTTCTTGTGCCAGTCAGAAACTTCTTGCAGTATCTCCTACACAAACTATCTCAATTCTTGGCCACCAGAATATTATTCTGTACAGAGGAATATGGCATTTTCCCACCAAGATCTATTAGGTCATTCATTTTCACTAATAATAATAACAACAAGGAATGGTGTTGATTTACACCACATTGAGTCATTTTCGGGAGATATGCTATGCTCACATTTTATGATCAATAACACTTGATGGCTCCAGTGGTCATTGTCTCACCGGCCATCTCAACTCTCCAAACATTTTCTAAGCCCATATTCTAAGCCAGGTCTCTCCAAAGTCATGTCAAGGTGAAATGGCATACCATGACCACCCATGTTTATTACCATGGCACATGTTGATACCAATGATATATAGAAGACACTTATTTGTTCTCACCTTTTCCCAAACTGTCTGAATTCATATACTGTAAGGGTGTTATCATAATGGAAGAAAAACCCGGTTAGCTCCCGCAGTGCATCGTGTCCATTCCTGATTGAGACAGACAAAATATATACCCCTGGCAGTGTGCTCAATTGTTGTTTGATAGTTTTGTGAACATTTAGAATTCTGAGCATGTTTGCTTTGCTGTGATGTCATCACTTCTGCAATGTATACTTTCAATACTCTCTATGTACTACACTGTTTTTACTTTAACTGTTTCTAATGTCCAGGAATTGGAGTTTAACTGCTTCTGTCCCACAGTCATTGCTTTAATTGTTTCTATTCTACAGTCGTTGCTGTAACCGTTTCTAATGTCCAGGAATTGTTCCTTTCTGTTCAACACTGTCAGTATTTTAACTGTTTCTTAAAACTTGAAATTGTACTTTTAACTATTTCTGCCATACACAGTTATATAGCTGTTTCTGTCCCACACAGTTATTACTGTAATTGTTTCTAAAAACCTAGAAATTGTACATTAAACTCTTTAGTACCATATGATACATTAACTCATCTAGTGCCATATGATTTCACTGTAGATGGTGGAGAAGGGGTGTGGGTGTGAGATGGAGAAAATACCCCACTATGAAAAATACAATGTATTTTTACTGTACATGCAAACCAATCAAAAGAAAGATTATGCATTATGGTCGGGACACACTATGAGGAGCCAACTGCATACAGCATGTTGTTTGATCTGAAAGAGTTCAAATGTTTACCAAAGCTCTGTGACTGTTAATTACACATGCGATTATGATTCTGACCTATACAGTCATGCAGGGAACAATTAAATATAGTTATATTTAAATACTGGGAGATGCAGTTGGTAGGGTCAGACACTCACTTGCTGATCTGATGGTCAGAGGTTCAAATCTGCACCAACGCAGATTTTTAAAATGTGATCTGGGCTTCCAGGTCAAGCCAGCCTAACATGGGAACCTGGACATGTTCCAGTCTGTCAGGGCTTCCAGGTCAAGCCAGCCTAACATGGGAACCTGGACATGTTCCAGTCAGGGCTTCCAGGTCAAGCCACTCCAACATGGGAACCTGGACATGTTCCAGTCTGTCAGGGCTTCCAGGTAAAGTCAGCCTAACATGGGAACCTGGACATGTTCCAGTCTGTCAGGGCTTCCAGGTCAAGCCGGCCTAACATGGGAACCAGGGAATGTTCCAGTCAGGGCTTCCAGGTCAAGCCGGCCTAACATAGGAACCAGGGAATGTTCCAGTCTGTCAGGGCTTCCAGGTCAAGCCGGCCTAACATGGGAACCAGGGAATGTTCCAGTCTGTCAGGGCTTCCAGGTCAAGCCAGGCTAACATGGGAACCAGGGAATGTTCCAGTCTGTCAGGGCTTCCGGTCAAGCCACTCCAACATGGGAACCAGGACATGTTCCAGTCTGTCAGGGCTTCCAGGTCAAGCCACTCCAACATGGGAACCAGGACATGTTCCAGTCAGGGCTTCCAGGTCAAGCCACTCCAACATGGGAACCTGAACATGTTCCAGTCTGTCAGGGCTTCCAGGTCAAGCCAGCCTAACATGGGAACCTGGACATGTTCCAGTCTGTCAGGGCTTCCAGGTCAAGCCAGTCTAACATGGGAACCTGGACATGTTCCAGTCTGTCAGGGCTTCCAGGTCAATCCACTCCAACATGGGAACCTGGACATGTTCCAGTCTGTCAGGGCTTCCAGGTCAAGCCAGCCTAACATGGGAACCTGGACATGTTCCAGTCAGGGCTTCCAGGTCAAGCCACTCCAACATGGGAACCTGGACATGTTCCAGTCTGTCAGGGCTTCCAGGTCAATCCACTCCAACATGGGAACCTGGACATGTTCCAGTCTGTCAGGGCTTCCAGGTCAAGCCAGCCTAACATGGGAACCTGGACATGTTCCAGTCTGTCAGGGCTTCCAGGTCAATCCACTCCAACATGGGAACCTGGACATGTTCCAGTCTGTCAGGGCTTCCAGGTCAATCCACTCCAACATGGGAACCTGGACATGTTCCAGTCTGTCAGGGCTTCCAGGTCAAGCCAGCCTAACATGGGAACCTGGACATGTTCCAGTCTGTCAGGGCTTCCAGG
The DNA here is from genome assembly GCA_963921405.1 of Cepaea hortensis. Lineage (NCBI taxonomy): Eukaryota > Metazoa > Mollusca > Gastropoda > Stylommatophora > Helicidae > Cepaea > Cepaea hortensis. Next base: position 42,578,896 of record OY992886.1, read on the forward strand.
TCAAGCCAGTCTAACATGGGAACCTGGACATGTTCCAGTCTGTCAGGGCTTCCAGGTCAATCCACTCCAACATGGGAACCTGGACATGTTCCAGTCTGTCAGGGCTTCCAGGTCAAGCCAGCCTAACATGGGAACCTGGACATGTTCCAGTCAGGGCTTCCAGGTCAAGCCACTCCAACATGGGAACCTGGACATGTTCCAGTCTGTCAGGGCTTCCAGGTCAAGCCAGGCTAACATGGGAACCTGGACATGTTCCAGTCTGTCAGGGCTTCCAGGTCAAGCCAGGCTAACATGGGAACCAGGGAATGTTCCAGTCAGTCAGGGCTTCCAGGTCAAGCCGGCCTAACATGGGAACCTGGACATGTTCCAGTCAGTCAGGGCATCCGGCATGGTACTGATCTCATCACCCATCCTGCGTTGAGTGCCCTTTACAATTATGGGACAAACACCACATACTCAGTATGCCCAAGGCATTGACAAGGATCATTGACCAACATTTTTACCCAGTCCTGCTAGCACTTCACTTGTCATTCCTTCTTTTCCTGGCAATTTCTACTTTTCAGAGTACTCATTGCCGGTTCCATAACGTATGAGAGGAAAGATATAAGAAAGGCAGAATGTCAGATGGGCCTGCGTGCCCAATTCTTAACCCTTTGAAAATCAAGTTTGTTTGTTCATTTGTTCATTCCATCTCTTTCAGTGTTCAGTTTACCATCATATGTTCTTCTGCTGTCTCTGCACTATTATGACGTGTCTGTTCATCTTTGATTACATTTTTCTTGTGACATCACTGCAGGAAGTAGTTTGCATTAGCATAGCATTCCATCTATGTATTTGCAGTTTTTATACCCTGCAGGCGTATGTTTCCTTGTTTCATTGTTAAATGCACTGACTAAACAAAACTTGTAATAAAACACTCACTGTGTTAGAATTCTGGCACCAAACCGCACCCGTCTTGACAACAGATTTTCTGTGGCTGTTGCTCTGGTGCTAACCCTGGAAAATGCATAGAAAATAATGCCTGAGAACTGACATCTGTTATATGAACAAATCTGATGTTAACTGAAGTGCTAATTCTTTCAATTAACTTCTTGTTTTCTGAACTGAAATTAAATGTTAAAACAAACATAAACAAATACTGCAGATATTTTCATGCAGAAAATTTGAAACAAATTGTATTAGCATCTTGCTTAGCTAACATGGTTATTAGAGGGCATGTTGGTGCAACAGTTAGGATTCTGCACTGGCAATGGTCGGAGTGCGTTTGGACAAGGGTTTGATGCCAGCTGTTATCATTTGCTATGGAAGAGAAAAGGCCACCTATTTTTCCCTGCATTCAAACCTTCAAAAATGTAATGATTCTGACAATTGACATTCACACAGTGGATTTTTTATGTGGAAATTTTTGGTTTTCAAAATACAGTTATTATTCTTCTGCCTGTTATCGTCCAATGGAGCCTCAACAATCCCAATCCAAGCCCTGGTATCCTTTGTTATCTCTTGTAGTTCCTTCCATGTCAGTGCCATATTATTAAAGCCGGTACGGCTACACAACATTATCTTTCCAAAAGTAAGTTGATTATTTGTTCGCTCAATTTGAACTCAAGGATTGTCCATACACATGCTATTATGTCGAGTGCACTGGACTGACTTTTGCATGTGGATTAACTTTCCCTATCACAAGTGTAGCAAGTTAATGAACAGGTTACAAATCTGGAATGCAGGAGTCACATGTTTCGAAACTCCATACAGATCCTCTGACTTAATAACCTGACATGACAATGCAGTTATATATTTTAATATTTACCCACTTCTATCATTCTACATGAAACATCACATAATCAACAGTTTGTGAATGTAATACAATATAAATTTAGAACTATAAAAACAACTAGTCAAACAAGTGAAACAGTATGTTCTTCTTCTTCTTTCGTTCGCTTGAAATATGTCTATATCTGCAATGTCGTCTCTTGCATGAATTGAACTGTTTTTTTTCAGTTCACACAGTGGTCCATAGAGTTTATCTTCCACTGTCGTCTCTCTAGGCCAGAAGGTTTGCCTAGATATGTTATATTTTGGGCAGTCTTGGAGTATGTGCTCTGCTGTCTGCGACGCCAATCCACATGTGCACATGGCTGTTTCACCAATCTTGAATTTTGTATACATGTGGTTGCGTAATCTATTGTGTCCTGTTCTGAGGCGCAGAATAATGACTTGTTCTGGTCTGTCCATAATGTGGTAGTCATCTTGAGCAGGTTTTGGTGGCTTTCTGACTGATTTGATCATTCGTTTCTTTTGGTGGTATGTAACGGGCACATCAGGCTGTTCCTCTTTGGCTCCTTCCTTAGCCAATTGATCAGCTCTGTCGTTTCCAGGTACTCCACAGTGGGATGGTATCCACTGTATGGTGACTTTATGCTGACTGCTAAGTTCAGAAAGTAGTGTCCTTAGTACTGGCAATTTCCCAGAGAGGAGGGCCTCGAGTACTGATTTTGCATCTGTTAGTAGCACCACAGGTTGTGTACCATTGCTGTTATTTAGTAATTTCTCTGTTGCTATCTTGATTGCCTCAATTTCGGCATCATAGTTATGGCAGTACTTTCCTGTCGGTACTCTGGCTGTGTCCCTAGTATTATTTGGGTATTCTATGTACACTCCCGCTCCTCCATTTCGAACAGCATTTTGTGCTGACCCATCTGTGTAGACTCGGATCCAGAGGTCCTGTGGGTATTCTTCATCACGGAAGCTGAGAGTGGCCGTTCTGCGCTGCACACTGTTCTGTTCTTCCTTGTCAAATATTCCTCTCACTTTTGTCTGGATTTGTAACGATAGTCTATGCTCATCTTTCCATGGAGTTCGCTCTGGAATAGTTGTTAGGGGGATACCAACTGTGGGCAGATCAGTGGTTTCTCTGCAGAGTCGTTTGGCCTGGTGGATAAAACTACTTCTTTTCAACCGCCCCATAGCTAGGTTTTCAAATCTGTTCTTCATAGGGTGGCCTGGCAAGCTGAGGAACTTTTCTGCTTGAATTAGCGTTTTCGTTTCTCTGCGCTCACTCAGTGCCTGTGTCCTCCCCATCTTCTCCATTTCCACTATAGGGGTTGATCTCATCCCTCCTGTGGTGACTCTAAGTGCTTGATTTTGCACCTTGTCCAGCTCTTGTAGTGTGGTATTTGATGCTGAACACCACGCAGTTGACCCATATTCCAGGTGTGGTCGTATGCTCTGTTGGTAAACTTTGCTAAGTATTTTCGTACTGGCTCCCCATGTGGTTCCACTTAGCTTTCTCAGGATGGCTATTTTCCTTCTGGCTTTTGCTACTGCTTTGTTGATGTGCTTTCTCCATGTCAGCTTGCCATCAAATGTTACTCCAAGGTATGTTGGTTCTTTATCTTCTCTTAGGGGTGTTCCATTTATCTGGATGATCCCTGCCTTTTGTTTTGGAGAGAGGGTAAATAGGGTGGTGCTGCACTTGTCAGTGTTTATGCTGACACACCATCTATTTGCCCATGCAGCAAATGTATCTACAGCTCTTTGTAGCAATCTGGTGGCCACTGATGCATATTCATTTGTGCTCCATAGAACCAGGTCATCGGCGTACATTGCCGCTTTAATTCCATGCGGTAGGTGAGCAACAAGATCATTGATGAAGATTAGAAAAAGTGTGGGGGGCAAGACTCCGCCCTGGGGGACACTGTGACGCAGTAGTACTTTCTTGCTCTTGAGTCCGTCTATCTGTACTCGGGCTCTTCTGTTGTGCAAGTATGCTTTCACCCATTTGTACATTCTTCCATTGACTTTGCAGTTTCTCAGTTTCTTCATCAGACCTTCTTTCCAGACTTTGTCAAAGGCCTTCTTCAGATCTATCCATGCCGCAAGCACCAGCTTCTTCTCTTGGAATGCATCCTCAATTTCTTGAGAGAGGTAGGTTGTCTGATCTTCCGTAGAGTAGCACTGCCTAAAGCCAGCCTGCTGTGGCACAAGGATGTTTTTACTTTCAATGTACCACTGCAGTCTGTGATTGATGATGCGCTCCAGTGTTTTGCAGAGACAGCTGGTGAGGCTAATCGGTCTGTAGCTTTCCCTGATTTTAGGAGGGGTATCATGATTGCTTCTCTCCAGGCTTGTGGAACACTGCCTAAGGTCCAGCTGTTATTGAAGATCTGCAACAGCTTTGTTTTGGCCTCTGTTCCTAGGTTCCTGATCATTTCATTGGAGATACCATCAGCTCCTGGTGACTTTCTCATTTTCAGTTTTGATATGGCTAGCTCCAGTTCGCTGATTGTGATGGGTGCCTCCAGAACCTCATGTACTATTTCCTTCTGTTCTGTATGTTGTCGTTTCTCTCGAATCTCTTGTTGTTTCTCTGGACTAATTTTGATATTGCTATCTTGTGCGAACGAGTCCGCAAAATGGTCAGCTGCTTTCTTGTTAAGATTTTTCCATCTTTATGTAGTGCAATTTTTGAGTTTCTCCCTGTGCCCTCGTCATTAAGCTGTTTTATTAGCTTCCACAATTTCCTTGTGTCTCTTTCAAAGTTCAGAGACTCCGTTTTCTCCTGCCAGCTTTTCCGTCTAGCCTGCAGCTTGGCTCTTTGAAATTTGGCTTTTGCATGCTGGAATTTATTGTGGTGCTCTTGGCTGGGTGTGGCCTCTGCTTGCTTTCTACACACTTCAACATCATTATGCAACTGTTCCAGTTCACTTATCCAGTAGGGTTTATATTGTTTACGGGCTCCTCTTGGTACTGTTTCTCGCGCTGCCTGTAGTATGCATTTCCCAAACTCTTCAACTGCTTTATTTATGTCTTTCTCAGTGTTCAGGTTTCTAACCAGTATGCTGGTGCGATGCTTGTACATTGCCCAGTCTGCTTTCTTGTAGTTCCACCTCGAGAGGGTGCTGCTTTCACTTACAAGCTCATTTTCTACGGTTAGAAAGACTGGCCGATGGTCACTGCCACCAAGTTGTTTCCCAACAGTTCGTGTAATGTTCCACTCCAGGTCTGGTGAATGAAAAGCCAGGTCAGGTGTAGTTGTAGAGTGCCATGATCTCGAGTAGAAAGTATGTGGGTCGGACGGCTTGTTAATCAACATTAATTTATTCTCATCCTGCCAGTCTTCCAGTCTCTCTCCTCTCTGGTCCATGTGATCATAGCCCCAGCTCTGCGAGTGGCTGTTGAAATCGCCACACACAATCATTTTTTCTTTTAGTGGTAGAGTGTCCAGTGCCTGTGGGCGGTCACTTGGACAGTAGTAATTGATCAGATGTAGATCTGTATTACCTGTCTTAAGTTTAAGTGTCTGATACTCAGCCCCTTCCATGTAGACTTTGATTTGGGAAGCCATGATGTTATTTCTTACAAGGGTCAGTATCCCACCTTTTCGCCTGTTCTTTCGGTCAGATCGGTAACACTGGTAGCCTCTGATTTTGAAGGCTATATTTTCATTGAGGTGAGTTTCTTGCAAGCAACATATGCTTACTTTTTCTTGGTCCAAGATTTTTTCTAATTCTATTTTTTTGTTGCTGACTCCCTCCGCATTCCAGTGCATTATTTTAAGTCTTCGTTTAGTATGGCCAGTCATCCTATTCTCATGTCCCCTGGCTCCACAGGACATCTGAGAAGGACCTCCAGTAGTTGGGGTTGGACCCTTTCGAGACATAGGGCCCGGCACTGCACCTGCCTGGGGGTCCAAAGCAGGGCGAGCACCATAACGATTAGCAGTAGTCGACATATTCCATTTTGCGTGATTGCGTGGCATCCTGATTTCTGTGGTGCGCCTCTTGGCTGGTTGCCTCCGTCTTCAGCACCTTTCTTTGCTAGAGCAGACTGTGGTCTCACTCGAGTGTAGATGTGTACGCGCGCACACGCCGGTCTGCGCATGCATGTACGTGCATACACATCTAGAGCATACTGGTTATTTTCCGGCGCCAGAGACTCGCCGTCGCCCCTTCTCCTGTTAGTTTAAACAGGCCCGCCACGTGAAGGCCAGGAGTTGGACTTTTGCTGCAGAGGTTATGTATTCACGAGCCATTGAGGTATTTGAGCAATGTTGGGCGCTCACCCCAACATCGCGCCTCGGCTACATACAGCAACATTTGGAACCCAAACAGTATGTAAATCCAAAATAATGCTGGCCCCCCATGAGTAGATAAATAACAAAAAGATGAAGAGAAAGGAGGTAGAAGTGGAAGAGGAGAAGGAAGAGGAGGAGAAGGAAGAGGAAGAGAATGAAAAGGAAGAAGAGAAAAGCAAAAAGAAGTGAAAGCAGCAATACTTTGTCATGCTTTGAATCTCAAACATAAATAGAGGCAATTTATGTGTTTGGGACTTCCTCTGTGATGGCTTTGCAAAGTGACCAGTAAAGTAAAACAAAATGATCCTCTTCCTTGCCTTGAGGTGTACTGGGTAATGTTCTTCCACTTCCTCTCCTGCCCATGATCCCCTGTTGAAGCGTACGTTCTCAACCAACTCATACACAGCCATCCGGTCTATTTTTAGACTTATGCATCACTGGCTGGATTTTGCAACAAGTTTTCTAAGGGATGGGGAAGCATCACTTTGGCAACCCTCCTTAGACACCTCTTATACATTCATGGAGGTTACAATTTTCTATTCTCTGCTTCTCTCGGGTGAGGGTATATTGTACTAGCTCCAATCAGCACTTCATGGTATCGCACTGGCAGCCTTTTCTTCCCAGAATATTTCCTGGTACACATTTTAGGCTGGGTCGGCCTATGAGCCCAGGTCAAATACTGACCAATGGTAAGGTAACTACTGTAACTGACTCTTAGTAATAAGTGTTAAATGTCATCTTAGAAACAGCAATAAAGACTCTATTCAATAAAGCCCCATCTATTGTAAACCTACTTGGAGTCATGTAAGTGTCTGTTGGTGACTCTGCTTCTCTGTGAAGAGCTGTGTCTGTCTGCATGAAGCTCATCTTGCTCTGGATCACTAATGACTGTCCTTGAAAAATAACAAAAGATCCCAAAGAATCTAGATCAATGTAATACTTAAAACACATATTTTATAAATCCATATTTAATCTACATCTTACATCTACATCACCCATCCACCAAAATCAGCAATTGAGGAATAGTGAAACAATAATTATTAAATGAAACACACGTGAAACAAAAATGCCATTTTTGTCCTTATTTGGATTCAGATAAGAGTTTTCACTATGTACTACTCTTCATCAAGTTAATTCATTGACTTTGCTGTTTATTATGTTTTGTTTGCTGTACTATTTTCCTAATTTCTTCCTTGTTTCAAATTTATTTTGCAGTTTATCACCTTCATCTGATCTCCCTGTGTACCTTGTTGCAGTCATGTTCACACTGACTTCTGTCAGTCAATGAAGGCAATATGTTTTATGTTAATCCAATTCCTTTATACTGTTCTTGTTACTAGTGGAATTATCTCTCTGGACGTTTATGTAACTGATGTATTGAGAAACTCCTCTTATTTATTCTGATAAAGCATTGTACTCATTTTGTGAATTATATCCCTCTCCCCTTTCATTACTTATCTGTCTTAAACAGCTGTAAATCTAATATAATGTTTCTTGCCCATCTCTTCAATGCCTTGAATTTATGAATTGTTTACTCAAAAATGAGTTATGATTACTTTAAGAGCTAGTTCTTGTTTTTTTTCTGACAGCAATGCATTTTTCTGTATCATCTGAATCAGGATGAATTTATTTTGGTTATGTATACACTTTCCAAGGACCTTTCCATTGCCACAGGTATGAATGCTGCTAAAACCATGAATTTGTCATCTATTCTATTAGAAAATGAAAAGTATCTTATGCAAAAAGTCACTATCATCGAAAACCAGAAAGAAAGTATTTAAATGTTATATAGAACCTGTTCTGTTGTATGGTAGTGAATCATGGAACATGGCCAAACAAATTAGGAAGATTACCATGGGGATAACACGTGTTCCACATTCAAACAATGCCTGTGACTATGTGTTTTCATTGTTTCAGCTGAAGTATTATTCATGTATTCACTTCATATGATATATAAGTCTGTAGTATGCACCTGACGAGATGCAACAAAATCTGCCAGGCAATAAATCGTGCAATATTGTTTGTGTCTTCTGTGTTTACATTAGGACAAGATAGGAGGCAACAGAGATGTGGTTTCTGAGATGAATATTGCAAATATCTTGGACTGTCAGAGTAACTAACAGTGGTTGCCTGGAAAATTAGAACATAATATACAAATATAAGAAGACAATATTTGTTCTTTGATCATGTAAGAGAAGCAATGCTTCAGAAAACATTGTGACAACTGGAAAGATCAGCAGCAGAAAAGGCAGAGGCAGACAAGGAGAAATGATGATGGATGGATTAGTAGTAGGCCTCTTTCAGTTCTGAAGGACTATAGAGTTGTATCGCTGGGGAGGTACCTGGCAGCACCTATGGTGACTGTATAGTCCAATGCGAGAGTGACAATCTTTGTCACAGTTTCCGCATCTGTAAGACGAGGCAGTTCCCGCAGTAAGTGACTGCATTTTATGCCTGTGCCTCCTATCTGCAGTTTGTTGGATCAGATTGCGCTCAAAGAGCACCAGTCCGTTTCGTACATCTCTTCTCCAGGAGCATCTGTCTGTTGCAACTCTTTCCCACATGTCTGGATCTATACCAAGGGTTTTCATATCTTGTTTACACACATCTCTATATCGCATTTGGGGTCTTTCAGTTGGCCTCCTTTCTGTGGCTAGTTCTCTGTATAGGAGATCCTTGGGAATACGTTCATCCTCCATTCGAGATACGTGGCCCAGCCACCGGAGGCATCTCTGCTTGAGGAGAAGTGCACTAGACGGATGGACTAGGACAGTGGCATAGGGGAATGTCATCAATAGAGTTGGTCCAGAACATCAGGAACCAAGATCTGTGGGGATGCATGAATGCAAGACACATGATGATGATGATTCTATTAGTCTTTCATCTCTTTCACTTCTTTCTGTGAGTCCAGTTCTCAGGCTGCATTCCTACATTAAAACTAATTGTGTTAAAACTACTTATATTAAACCCCCCTACACAACACCTGCGAAATGAGATGCCTGAGGAGAGCTGCCAACTTAACAATCCGAGACCGAGTAAGAAATGCTACTATCAGACAGACTGTGGGATCAACACCTTGTGCCACATTTATTGACAGACAGAAGATCAGGTGGTTTGGCCATGTCATTAGAATGCAACATCAACAACTACCATCACTGGCCTTACATCAAAGATCATCTGCAACGAGACCACGAGGACGTCCAAGAAGAAAATGGATTGACGACATCAGAGACATTGTACAACCTCACGGAATGACACTATCCAGTGCCGTCCACTGGGCGCTGGAACGCAAATTATTCCTCCCCACGACGCTTGACGGCAGAAGTGGAAGATGATGATGATGATGATGATGATTAAACCCCCCATTATAATAATAGACTCTGATGATATATGTTCCACCCTACATAATCTTTCAATGAATGGGGTACAGATTGAATCCTACTTCTTTTCATGACTGCTTCCTTCTAAGTTTATTGTTGCTGTTAATTCTGGAGTGCCTGTCTCCCTGGCCTAGGAGTTTACGTCTTTCTCCGTAATCCCGTATACTCTTGTGAGTAACGTGATGTGTGCGAGAAATGGTAGCGGTTCTCGCCGCATCGGTAACGTACGGGGTATGTGAGCCGGTCGCTCAGAAAGCAATGGCAAACTACTGAGCATAATCTTGCCTAGTACATCAACAACAGCTGAAAAATGGTGGTGTTGACTGCAACGTCCTCTAAGGGATATGCAACAAAGAAAAACAAAATAAAATCAGAAGTGTCTGAACTTCAGTCCCCCAACAAGGTTTTATGTAGTCAAACCTGGACATCAGTCCTCAAACCAGATATTATGTAGCCAAACCTTGATTTCGGACTTCCAACCACAGATTATGTAATCCAACCTGGACATTAGTCCTCCAAGCTATTATGTGGTCAATCCTGAACTTAGTCCACAACCAGATATTATGTAATCATTCCAGAACATATGTACGAGTTCCTTTCCACTTCCATACATGGTATCATGTGTGTTAGGGTAAAGGGAAGAAAATTTCCCCAATATCCTCAAGTTGTGGTTAAAAAGGCCCCTGTTCCACGCCATGAGGCACACAAACATATGGTCAGTGGGTAATGTAAAGGTCTCTTATACATGCCTTAGGCACAAATTGGCATACAATGTTAGACTTATATTTTGATTGACCAGTCAGCTCTCACTGGATGATATGGTGAGTATCGTGCCGACCGCCTTGACTTCCCAGAACATTTCCTCACACCCATTTTAGGCTGGGCCAGCCTGGGAGCCCAGCTCAATGAAAGAAATCCCTGCACTGATGGGGATTTAAACACATGACCATCAGACAAGTGTGCTGGCCACCATGCTACAGTGACTCCCATTCTGGAGCTGTCAGCACTCACACAGATGGTGCTCCATAGTCTCGTGAGGATGTATACACAGTGTATGTTTTGAAACATGTCAGGGTAAAATTCAGTGCAAATACATTCTCAGAGGAGTATTCTGTTTCTCCCGAGTACCTAGTTGTGCACATCTCAGATATATATCTGGGTTTCTTCACTTAGCGGGACCTCACTTTCATCAGAGAGGCTTTGGATGTCCAGAGAAATCTGCTAACAGCTAAAGGTCTACAGCCACCACAGCTAAAGGTCTACAGCTACAACAGCTAAAAGTCTACAGCCACCACAGCTAAAGGTCTACAGCCACCACAGCTAAAGGTCTACAGCCACCACAGCTAAATGTCTACAGCCACCACAGCTGAAGGTCTGCAGCCACCACAGCTAAAGGTCTACAGCCACCACAGCTAAAGGTCTACAGCCACCACAGCTGAAGGTCTGCAGCCACCACAGCTAAAGGTCTACAGCCACCACAGCTAAAGGTCTACAGCCACCACAGCTAAAGGTCTACAGCTACAACAGCTAAAGGTCTGCAGCCACCACAGCTAAAGGTCTACAGCTACAACAGTTGAAGGTCTACAGCCACCACAGCTAAAAGTCTACAGCCACCACAGCTAAAGGTCTACAGCCACCACAGCTAAAGGTCTACAGCCACCACAGCTAAAGGTCTACAGCCACCACAGCTAAAAGTCTACAGCCACCACAGCTAAAGGTCTACAGCCACCACAGCTAAAAGTCTACAGCCACCACAGCTAAAAGTCTACAGCCACCACAGCTAAAGGTCTACAGCCACCACAGCTAAAGGTCTACAGCCACCACAGCTAAAGGTCTACAGCCACCACAGCTAAAGGTCTACAGCCACCACAGCTAAAGGTCTACAGCCACCACAGCTAAAAGTCTACAGCCACCACAGCTAAAGGTCTACAGCCACCACAGCTAAAGGTCTACAGCCACCACAGCTAAAGGTCTACAGCCACCACAGCTAAAAGTCTACAGCCACCACAGCTAAAGGTCTACAGCCACCACAGCTAAAGGTCTACAGCCACCACAGCTAAAGGTCTACAGCCACCACAGCTAAAAGTCTACAGCCACCACAGCTAAAGGTCTACAGCTACAACAGCTAAAGGTCTACAGCCACCACAGCTAAAGGTCTACATCCACCACAGCTAAAGGTCTACAGCCACCACAGCTAAAAGTCTACAGCCACCACAGCTAAAGGTCTACAGCCACCACAGCTAAAGGTCTACAGCCACCACAGCTAAAGGTCTACAGCCACCACAGCTAAAGGTCTACAGCTACAACAGCTAAAAGTCTACAGCCACCACAGCTAAAGGTCTACAGCCACCACAGCTAAAGGTCTACAGCCACCACAGCTAAAGGTCTACAGCCACCACAGCTGAAGGTCTGCAGCCACCACAGCTAAAGGTCTACAGCCACCACAGCTAAAGGTCTACAGCCACCACAGCTGAAGGTCTGCAGCCATCACAGCTAAAGGTCTACAGCCACCACAGCTGAAGGTCTGCAGCCACCACAGCTAAAGGTCTACAGCCACCACAGCTAAAGGTCTACAGCCACCACAGCTAAAGGTCTACAGCCACCACAGCTAAAGGTCTACAGCCACCACAGCTAAAGGTCTACAGCCACCACAGCTAAAGGTCTGCAGCCACCACAGCTAAAGGTCTACAGCCACCACAGCTAAAGGTCTACAGCCACCACAGCTGAAGGTCTGCAGCCACCACAGCTAAAGGTCTACAGCCACCACAGCTAAAGGTCTACAGCCACCACAGCTAAAGGGCTACAGCCACCACAGCTAAAGGTCTACAGCTACCACAGCTAAAGGTCTACAGCCACCACAGCTAAAGGTCTACAGCCATCACAGCTAAAGGTCTACAGCCACCACAGCTAAAGGTCTACAGCCACCACAGCTAAAGGTCTACAGCCACCACAGCTAAAGGTCTACAGCCACCACAGCTAAAGGTCTACAGCCACCACAGCTAAAGGTCTACAGCCACCACAGCTAAAGGTCTACAGCCACCACAGCTAAAGGTCTACAGCCACCACAGCTAAAGGTCTACAGCCACCACAGCTGAAGGTCTGCAGCCACCACAGCTAAAGGTCTACAGCCACCACAGCTAAAGGTCTACAGCCACCACAGCTAAAGGTCTACAGCCACCACAGCTAAAGGTCTACAGCCACCACAGCTAAAGGTCTACAGCCATCACAGCTAAAGGTCTACAGCCACCACAGCTAAAGGTCTACAGCCACCACAGCTAAAGGTCTACAGCCACCACAGCTAAAGGTCTACAGCCACCACAGCTAAAGGTCTACAGCCACCACAGCTAAAGGTCTACAGCCACCACAGCTAAAGGTCTACAGCCACCACAGCTAAAGGTCTACAGCCACCACAGCTAAAGGTCTACAGCCACCACAGCTGAAGGTCTGCAGCCACCACAGCTAAAGGTCTACAGCCACCACAGCTAAAGGTCTACAGCCACCACAGCTAAAGGTCTACAGCCACCACAGCTAAAGGTCTACAGCCACCACAGCTAAAGGTCTACAGCCACCACAGCTAAAGGTCTACAGCTACCACAGCTAAAGGTCTACAGCCACCACAGCTAAAGGTCTACAGCCACCACAGCTAAAGGTCTACAGCCACCACAGCTAAAGGTCTACAGCCACCACAGCTAAAGGTCTACAGCCACCACAGCTAAAGGTCTACAGCCACCACAGCTAAAGGTCTACAGCCACCACAGCTAAAGGTCTACAGCCACCACAGCTAAAGGTCTACAGCTACCACAGCTAAAGGTCTACAGCCACCACAGCTAAAGGTCTACAGCTATCATCGTTAATTAATTAGTGCATCCAGAAGTAGCTTCCTGCCATGGGTCTATGAGGTTATAAGGACATCACATTTTGTAGGCCTGAATGCTCGGGGGAATTGGTGGCCAGTCTTTCCTTCACTAAAGAGGCAGATACAAGCCCAGGTATTGAACAGTTATTGATCAACTCCGATTACGTGCCTGCTACCATCGACTTAGGGCACCAATTCTATGCCTACATCATCATAAATCTGGCCAAATTAGCATCTTGCTTTACAAACATAGCCTTCCCTTGCTCGATTATGTTCAAATGCATGAGCCAAATATGATATGTGAAGTTTATATACCAGACAAACTTGCAGATATGGGCAATTTATTTCAAGTGAACAAAAGACAAAAGAAGTAGCAAATGGGCCAACATCTTTTTTGCAAACTACTTTGTATATTCCTATTCAGTTTCTTCTTCTTCTTGCTATTCTGTCTGCTGTGAATGCGACCCATAAAGAAAAACTAACTTCCCAAACTTATTGTAGAAATCAACAAACACCAGCTTACCTGGATAGTTGATCTATCATGACAGTTTCGACCAACTTGAGTTTTTTATTTTTCTCAAATAAATCTTCCTGAAAAATCATCACAAACAACCACGGCTTAGAGAGAAACATTAATATATGCTTGCAAGAAATATTTCTTCTGACCTCATACAGAGTTTAATACTCGTAAATAACCTCTGAAGACCAAACTTGCACCTTTGTACACTTTGAAAGACACACCATATACTGTCCTGCTTGTTAAATCTAGCCAGATTTCTTTACTATCTCATACTAAATGTACTTGAGGATGCGTACAACAGAGTACCATTGGATTTCTTAATGTTTCAGCTTCTTGAACCCAAGATAAGTCCATTCCTCCTTAATTGGATCGCCACAGCTCTCTTCCAACGGAAAGTAGTTTTTAGATGTAGCAGTTGGACCTCTGAACCAACAACAATATATCTGGGCCTGCCACAAGGATCACCATTATCTCCGGTGCTGTTCAACGCCTACACTGAGAATTACCGGCGAGCAGATTAGAGGACCGTGGAGGACATTGTCATATGCCGATGATGTGTTAGTGTATCGTCAGGGTAAGGATAGAGATCGCGTTGCTGTGGATCTACAAACAGAACTAAATCACATAAGCACTTGGTGTGTGGAATCTGGCGCAATGGTCAACCCAACCAAGCAGTGACATGATTCTCTTTGAATAACCATATTGTCAACACTCCAACACCAACTGTAAATCTGGGTTCATAGATGGTGGAAAGAACGCAGGCAATGAACTATCTGGGAATATGTTTTGATCGAAGTCTTGCTGATCATGAGCACATAGACCGGGTGATAACAAAGGTCAAGCAAGGTTTGGCTGCGATGCGGGTGATGGCGGCGACAAACTGTGAGCGGCACCATCTATGTCTCCTTTACGAGGGTCTGGTCCTTTCTGTTTTGGAGTATACGATGGTGATCCTGACTCTCAGCCGTAAGCAGATGGAAAGGATGGAAAGGATACAGAACGAAGCTATGCGCATTATTCTTGGATGTGCAAGAGATGCAGCATGCAGGGCGATGTGCTACCTTCTTGATTTTCCAACCACTGGGGACAGAATATAAATTTGCAGAGCATGTGCCTACCTCAGAGTCAACGCAAACACACAACATCCACTGCATAGTGAAATTAAGAAGGTAAAGGGCAACACATTAAAAAGAGGAAAGCCGTGGATGGGTCAAGCTGAAGAAATTCTTCAACAGGTGTGTTCACTTGAGGTCTTAGAAACTGGTGAGGAGTGGGTAAGAATACCAACAGATTTCTGCACGTCCTTTTTAGTTTGCATCCAATTAGACAGAAAATGCAGACAAGAAAATCTGGCTGCTGTGAAGGTGGAAGTTCCGGCTTTGATCTTCGAGAATTCTTTGGAGGGTGATGCTGTCATTTACACAGATAGGTTGGTCATTCGACGAGTGAGAAGTTTATGGGCTTTTACAGCTCAGGCCGGAGGGAGAATTGTGAAGGAAAATTCTGGTGCTCTTGCTTTGATCACAAGTAGCCTGACTATGGAAGTCATGGCAGTAAGTAAAGCAATAACATGGCTCAAGACACAGACATTCACTAGGGCTTGTTTCCTTAGTGACTGCCACATAGCAATTGCTGAGATCACGCCATACAGAAGGAAATCTCGAAGAAAACGGTGCACGAAAACCATGAGATACGAAGATATGTCACACCAACGCCAGCGTGACAATGAAACGATATGTTGTGCTACGACCAAAGTGAACGGGCGTGTATTCAATTTGGAGAACAACTTGGTCTGGCTATTGGATCGTCTGAAGGTTAACAGTGGACTTACTCCAAGCTTAGAAAGCAGATATTGAGAACGCCATGGATTTGAGAACGACGGGCAAACTCTAGACAGACAGAATTGGAGGAAGATGACAGCAAGGACGGCGGAGTGAACATATGAAGGACAAATGATACTGAGTGACAACCAGACGAACATTGGGCAAGCTAGGTAAACCATCTGGTGTATGTTTAGATTAGAGGCCTCTCTGGTCATAACAGAGACTTTAATTAGTACACTGAGAGATGTATTAGATTTGTTAACGGCCGTAATAAAGCGGTATTAGTTCTGGAACTCTTCTATTTACGTTCTCTTTCAAAGTGTACTATAATTTTAAAGAGCCAGTTCCTTGTCGTGAGTTCAATTATATAATATTTTCCATGACATGGCACAGAAAGGAGGACTTACGACATGGCAGTGACTCAATGAGCATGCTCAAGAAGATAAAGATGGGGTGGATCCGAAGAGAGTGGCTGCTGTCTCTGGAGTGGTCTCGGTTGGCAAAGATTAGTTTCATTTTCGTGCCAGGGCATGCGGGTGTATGAGGAAATGAGCAGACTGACAAGCTTGCAGGAAAGGCTACTGTGGAAGGTGGACGAGCCATGGACCAGGCTGACATTCTGAATTGTCTACGAGAAGTAAGACTTTTGCGAGAACCAAGTGATTGCTTGCTTGTGTTCGTTGGCTTGAGCACCAACGCGAAGTCCTGTATGTCAGATGAAGGCATCCTGTTGTCCAACATCAGTGTGATGTCATACAGGACCTGAGGTTTGCGTGAGTATCTGTTGTCCCATATCTGGCTTATTGGTGTGCAGACTGGTGGTTCCTCGCCATACAGGCAGACACTCTCCGACTTGAGAGGAATCGGCGATCCTACTGACTTTAGCCAGGACCCCGAAGGGACCTGTTGCCCAGGACGCTCGACGAGGAAGCGTCAATAGGTCTTGGCCAGTATATAACCCAGCCCTGGTGCCTTGGAAACACCTCTGCGTCCCGAACCAAGTTATGACTGTGAATCTACAACCATGGTCAGACTGCGAGAACAGCAAATTAAAAGAGGTGTGGCCAAACAACAACACTATGCAGGAAGCCAAAGAATATTAATAAACCAGAACTGGTGTTATCAGTTGCTACACGCTGTAGGGTTTACTGAGGAGGAGATCCGAGAACTTATGGACTGAATGGTTCGATGTGCAATGCGGATATCTGTCGACTAAATAACTAACTAACTATACTAAATGTACTAGATAAAATAACATTATTTTCCTGGATCGGACAAGTGTAGGGAAGTAGACATTTGTGTTGTCTGTTTATATATTTTTAATAACTTTTACTTTTTGTCCCATTGATAAAGATTTTGGTCGAAACGTTCTCCTGTATCTGTGCAGTTTTTATTCATCTGTCAAGCTTGTTAGAAAAATTATGTGTTTTTAACACTATGTGTTGCTTGATACATAAGGACAATAGCACATAGTGTGTTATTGGGACAATAAAGGTTAAACAGTTAAAAGATTAAATTTAACTCATAAATAATTTAAATTTTATTTACAAACTAATCATATTTACAAACCAAACACTGTTAAATGAAGTAATAGACTACTGATAGCATGTAAATCGTAGATGAGAATAATTAAATAAAGGGAAAGCCATCCCATCATCTCAAGAACAAGATAACAAGCAGTCACAAACACAAATCAAGAGGTGATGAAAGACACTGGTGCTGGGTAGGATACACACTGAAACAAATATTTGAATCATATAACTATAAAGTCCTTCTGGAACACATAGGGCAAACAAAATAAAGGAAGACTTACAACCACACAGAGAAAAGAATTAGAGACTGAGATGAATAATATGGAGAGAACTTGGAGGGAGGTGCAGGAGATAACTAAAGATGAAACCACTTGGTGTTAGCTGCCTATGTTGAATTGGAAGATAAAAGAAGAAGAATCAGAGGAGAAGAAGCATGAGAAGGCACACGTGTGACATGCATTTAAAAAAACAAAACAACATTCATACCAGTATTTGGACTGACAAGCTGACAAGAGAAGAAACATAAATGTAACCTTACAGCATCTTTCTTCTTCTGTTGTTTCATTTCTGTGTGGTGCTGCAAAGTAGAGTTTTTGTGAAGCATGCCATCACTTTGGTGTTGAGCTTTGTCTTCTATTTCACCATGATGCTCTTGCTGTATCTCTGCTTGTGAGGCATTGGAACGTCGCAATTCTTTATTGCCCACACCAGGCTAAAATGTTCAGTATACACTTTATTAGCTGTTGGAGATGCATGTGAACACATTATATATCCTTGCCTATAAAATGTACTCATATATGTATACATTCTAAATTAGATTAGTATTCTGACCTTCTACGCTGGCTCCCTGGCCGAGGGGTTAGCAGCTTTCTCCGTTAACCCCGAATGCTCTCATGGTTGACGTGAGCGCATGAGAATTAGAAGTGGTTCGTGTCGCGCCAGTGACTTATAAGAGTATGGAGCCGGTCGCTGATGAGCGTAATCTTCAATCATGTCAGTATACAAGTATAAATGTCTAAGTGTGCAATGACCCTAGACCTCAATCATGTCAGTATACACGTATAAATGTCTAAGTGTGCAATGACCCTAGACCTCAATCATGTCAGTATACAAGTATATATGTCTAAGTGTGCAATGACCCTAGACTTCAATCATGCCAGTATACAATTATATGTCTAAGTGTGCAATGACCCTAGACCTCAATCATGCCAGTATACAATTATATATGTCTAAGTGTGCAATGACCCTAGACTTCAATCATGCCAGTATACAATTATATATGTCTAAGTGTGCAATGACCCTAGACTTCAATCATGCCAGTATACAATTATATATGTCTAAGTGTGCAATGACCCTAGACTTCAATCATGCCAGTATACAATTATATATGTCTAAGTGTGCAATGACCCTAGACTTCAATCATGTCAGTATACAATTATATATGTCTAAGTGTGCAATGACCCTAGACTTCAATCATGTCAGTATACAATTATATATGTCTAAGTGTGCAATGACCCTAGACTTCAATCATGCCAGTATACAATTATATGTCTAAGTGTACAATGACCCTAGACTTCAATCATGCCAGTATACAATTATATATGTCTAAGTGTGCAATGACCCTAGACTTCAATCATGTCAGTATACAATTATATATGTCTAAGTGTGCAATGACCCTAGACTTCAATCATGTCAGTATACAATTATATATGTCTAAGTGTGCAATGACCCTAGACTTCAATCATGCCAGTATACAATTATATGTCTAAGTGTACAATGACCCTAGACTTCAATCATGCCAGTATACAATTATATATGTCTAAGTGTGCAATGACCTTAGACTTCAATCATGTCAGTATACAATTATATATGTCTAAGTGTGCAATGACCCTAGACTTCAATCATGTCAGTATACAATTATATATGTCTAAGTGTGCAATGACCCTAGACTTCAATCATGTCAGTATACAATTATATATGTCTAAGTGTGCAATGACCCTAGACTTCAATCATGCCAGTATACAATTATATATGTCTAAGTGTGCAATGACCCTAGACTTCAATCATGTCAGTATACAATTATATATGTCTAAGTGTGCAATGACCCTAGACTTCAATCATGTCAGTATACAATTATATATGTCTAAGTGTGCAATGACCTTAGACTTCAATCATGCCAGTATACAATTATATGTCTAAGTGTGCAATGACCCTAGACTTCAATCATGTCAGTATACAATTATATATGTCTAAGTGTGCAATGACCTTAGACTTCAATCATGCCAGTATACAATTATATGTCTAAGTGTACAATGACCCTAGACTTCAATCATGTCAGTATACAATTATATATGTCTAAGTGTGCAATGACCTTAGACTTCAATCATGCCAGTATACAATTATATGTCTAAGTGTGCAATGACCCTAGACTTCAATCATGTCAGTATACAATTATATATGTCTAAGTGTGCAATGACCTTAGACTTCAATCATGCCAGTATACAATTATATGTCTAAGTGTGCAATGACCCTAGACTTCAATCATATCAGTATACAATTATATATGTCTAAGTGTGCAATGACCCTAGACTTCAATCATGTCAGTATACAAGTATATGTGTCTAAGTGTGCAATGACCCTAGACTTCAATCATGCCAGTATACAATTATATGTCTAAGTGTGCAATGACCCTAGACTTCAATCATGTCAGTATACAATTATATATGTCTAAGTGTGCAATGACCCTAGACTTCAATCATGTCAGTATACAATTATATATGTCTAAGTGTGCAATGACCATGGACTTCAATCATGTCAGTATACAATTATATATGTCTAAGTGTGCAATGACCCTAGACTTCAATCATGCCAGTATACAATTATATGTCTAAGTGTGCAATGACCCTAGACCTCAATCATGCCAGTATACAATTATATATGTCTAAGTGTGCAATGACCCTAGACTTCAATCATGCCAGTATACAATTATATATGTCTAAGTGTGCAATGACCCTAGATGTCAAAGACTTAGGAGATAGCTCTAAGCTAAGAAGAGCTGAAATAGAGCATAGGAATAGGGCAAGTGACGTAATAGGATAGGAGACCAGACAGGAGAGACACTATCGCTATAAATAGCGATAACGGGACACCCTTGTGTCAACAAGAAGGGCAACCAGTGCAGATGAGCGGAGTTGCCCAAGAGACTGGGAAACCGGGTGCACGAGGAAGGACCAAGTAACTCTGGTCAGCACAACCCAGGGCCCAGCACGTAAACCAACGAACGCACGCTGAGCTAATTGCTGGTGGCTGAACACACCACGCTCAGCGAGCTCAGACGGACATCGGACGGCGTAGGAAGCAGACGTGTATCCGCTAGGGATACTTTGTGGTTATTAAAGGACAGTATTATAGTTATAATAGTCTAGCTTAGCTTCAATAGTTATAATGTTTATATCATCTCCTCATTCCATCTTATCGTCATCACATTCTATGTTCAATACCGTTATGGTATTCCGCTCATGGAGCTATTGTTGATCAGCTCCGAATAAACATGTATCCTTTTGCAAACGATACGAGTTGTCACTTCGTGTAGTGTAAAAGAAGGGAATCCTTGTACGCCTGTCGCAAGTGAGTTGCTGACAGGCAGGATACCAATTGGTGTCAGAAGTGCTTGAATCACCGCTCATTACCGGGTGGACACCATCTGACACCAGAATATCAATTGGTGTCAGAAGTACCTGAACCACCACTCATTACCAGTTGGACACCATCTGACACCAGGATACAATTTGTGTCAGAAGTCCCTGAACTACCACTCACTACCAATTATCAATAGGATACCATTTTGTGAAATGTTTTTGAACCACCTCAAAATGTGTGCTATTAATTAAAATAACCAAGTAATTTACTATTTTCGGAAATTCTACAGCATATTATGAAGATATTACCTATGTAAATTATTTGTATGAAAATTCATGAAACATTAACAGTGATTGTGTACGAATTGTAAAATTAACCATGTTGTGTATCACTATCAGAATGTCAACATCCATCACAATCACATTAGTACTTGTGCAAAAACAAAATTGTTTCGCACAACAGTAGGAGATTAGAGGCTAAGCTAAAGTTATACAGCGTAGCTCATTCAGGGGAGTTAGTAAGTGAAGACAAGACAACATTGACATTCATTAACGTTCATTTAGACTATCATACATTCATATCATCTACATTAATCATTATCATTTATATCACATTTGATGTTTGCCGTCCTTCGAAACTGCGATATGTCAATTAACACCATGTATTGCACATTACATGCTTGTTGCTAAAATGTTGATGTTCCATTAAACAGAAACATCAGATATAAAAGCAAGACGAGCAGGCGTGTGTATGAAAGACAGCGGCGAAACATCCCGAGTGCCGTATTTTGCTCCAAGATTAGATGAGTATATTTTCCTTTAATTTTGATATGCACGCTTAACAATGCATCCTCTTTTTCAGCAAAATTGTGTAAACATTTAATACATAACAACTGTGAAATTGTACTGGAAAATATTTTATTATCAATTGTCAGATAACATAAAGCCTTACAATGTCATCATTACATGACTCCATCCAGGCTGGTAAAGAATTAGAATATACTGGAGAAAAACTGGAGAAATGGGCAAACGAAAGATACAGAGAAGAGATGGAGAGAAAAGCTGCTCTAGAGAGAGACCAAAGAGCATTAGAAAGACAACATCAAAAGGAGATGAAGGAGTTAGAAGAAAACACTAAACAGAAGCAGTTAGATTTAGACCATGCCACCAAACAAACAGAATTAGAAGTAAAACAAAAACAGATACAGTTAGAAGAAACTAACAAACAGAAAGAATTAGAAATAAAACAGAAGCAGATAGAAATGGACGATGCCACCAAGCAGAAACAGATAGAGGTAGAGTCACAAAGGAAGTTAAAGATGAAAGAGATGGAGATTGACTCTAACACCCAGATAGCCTCTACTAAAATGAAAAGTCAGGAAGAACAAAATAAATTCTCCAAATATAAAGGGTTAATCAAGCCCTTCAGTCAAGGCGATTCAATATCAGCTTGGACTGAGAATATAGAGTTCCAGCTTAGAACTCAGAAAATACCATTAAATGATTGGGCAATGATCTATATGAGAAATCTCAGTGGGGAGCCATTAAAGGTCATATAATCTATACCATCAGAACTAAGAAGTAACTATCAGTACATTCATGATAGGATAATGCAGCATTTTCTTCTCGATGCTGCTGGATATCAGATCCAGTTTTCACAGATAAAGCCAAAATCTACTGAAACGTTCCTAGATTACGTATCAAATGTCCAGAGTATATTTAAAAAATGGCTTAGAGCAGCGAAAGTGGGAAAGAACTTTGACAGATTGGAAGACTTAATGGTGATGGATAAAGTCATATCCACCGTTCCTACTCCTTTTGCTAAGTTCCTCCAGCAAGCAGACATTGAATCCATAGAACAACTCGAAAAACGAGGTTCTGCTTATTTTTCCTCAAACAGGGACGTATTTAAAACATCCATGCATGATACTGAAATTACTGCCTTTGTCAAAACCATACCAAGCAGGTCTTACAAGCAAAAAGACTATCAAAAGAAAGATAAACCGTATCAGAAGCCACCACAGTGCGGTTACTGTAAATTATTTCATCCAAGTTACGCCATGTGTGATAAGAGTCCCTCTTATCCTGCTCATCTAGAAATTATGATGAAGAAGCAGGAAAACAAACGAAATTCTTACAAACGTGCTGTTAAATGCTTCTTTTGTTCTAGTTATGGCCATTATAGTTCTAAGTGTTTGGGCAGGCAAAGAATGAAGGCAAGCAATGCCGTACTCATCGATACGTCATCTGATGATGAGAGTATAATCGATTCTGATCTTGAAAATGTAATACCAACCAGTGAGTGTGAAAGTGTGAGTGCAGCTATTGATATATTAGACTTCAATAAGTGTGACACATGCCACCAGTTTCAGGCAGTAGGCAAACTTAAATGTGGGCATTGTATACCATGTTCCAACGAAGATGCCAATGCAGTGTTAGCCTCCAGAGGCAATTTAAAGTTCCACGATGAACTGGTAAACGAGCAACCATGCCAATGTTTACTTGATAGCGGAAGTACTCTACTTGGCGTTAAAAGAGACCTAGTTAAGCCAGAAGATTACACGGGTGAGTTTGTCAAATGCCGCACTTTCTCTGGAAACATAGAGAAATACCCTCTGGCTAAAGTACGCATAAACACCCCGTTCCTTTCAGGCACATTTACATGCGCAATCCTGCAAAATCCCTGTACGGATTTGATTTTAGGTTGTTTGCCATCATTAAAACAGTTTACTGATGAAGAAATATTAGCCTGGAAACAAGCAAACACGGCTAATGCTGTAACAAGGTCAGATACTCAAACACATTACACTGACCTACAAAACGAAATGTTACAGTTGTTAACACCCAACGGTGCGAGTAACAGTGCTACTCGACAAGAATTTATTGAGGCACAACGCAACGATCAAACTATCACACCTTATTTTAAATTGTTAGGTGAGCGAGCGAAAGTCACTAAGAATGCATCATGGTATTTTAAAGTACATAACGGAATTCTCATGCGTTATTATACAACAAATAACCATGAACTTCAGCAAACGGTGTTACCTGTAAAACACCGACAAACTGTGCTAAACATTGCACATGAGTCACCGTTTGCTGGACATTTAGCCTACGACAAAACGAGAGCCAGAATTTTGGGACACTTTTACTGGCCTAAATTTTGTAACGACATTAAAATGTTCTGTAGATCATGTACTATATGTCAACATTTAGTAAGAAAGGGAAAGCATGCGACAGCCGAGGTTCAGCGTTCTATTTTGGCTTCTAGACCATTCGAAAGTGTAGCGGTAGATATTGTTGGACCCCTGAATCAGGTGTCGAACAAAGGAAACCGTTTTATACTAACACTCGTGGATCTCTGTACAAGGTGGATCGAAGCAGTACCACTAAAATACATTACCTCCAAAGATGTGGCAAATGTGTTTCTACATTTATTTTGTCGATTTGGTTTTCCTCGAACCATTTTGAGGAACCCAATTTATTTCGGCTGCTATGCAAGCCCTAACAAAATTGCTAGGAATAGAGCAGCACTTCTGTAGCCCATATCACCCTGCGAGTAACGGGATTATAGAAAAAATTAACGGGGATCTAACACACATGCTGGCTAAAGTAACAGCAGAGAACCCATCTGATTGGGACACTCTACTACCAGCAGTGCTATTTGCCCATCGAGAAATTCCGCACTCGAGTACAGGTTTCTCACCTTTCGAGTTAGTTTATGGGGCGAACCCTCGTGGACCCCTAACAATCTACCATCAGCTAATCACTGGCTCAGTAGAGAATCCAACAGCAGTAACACCATATGAGATGGTAACAGAGACACGCGATAAAATCATGAAAGCGTGTCTAATAGCAAAATCATCTCTGGAGAGTAAAGGTCAAATGTACCGCGAATATGCAAACAAGGGTGCCAAAACCCTCCACCTTGAACCCAATCAAAAAGTACTGCTTTTACTACCAGATAAACGTAATTTGTTACTAACATCATGGCAAGGGCCATTCAACGTCGAACGAAAGATATCAGATGTCGACTATGAAATATCGATAAAGGGAAAATTAAAGATATTTCATATCAACATGCTGAAGCCTTATTTCTCACGACAAGAACTGAGGACAGATGAACAGAGTGTACCTACACCAGTTAACCGGACGACAGACGTACATAACACAACTACACTAGGTAGGGCGACAGATCATGACGACATCGCAAATACACTTAGCCAGGAAACAGTACACTCAGCTAGTACAACAACAGTACTTAATCAGACGGATGACGACGGAATAGAATTACCTGTCCAGACAGTCGACACGACAGGGGCAATCGATAGCATACGGATAGAACCGAAACTGACAGACGAGCAACGACAACAACTGATAGAACTAGTAACTGAGTACAAGGACATCTTCTCCGACATCCCAGGTAAGACAGACAGAATAGAACACTCTATAATTCTGACTAAATAGCACACCTATCAAATGTAGACCTTATTCAGTCCCATTAAGTTACAGGGATCATGCCAGTATACAATTATATATGTCTAAGTGTGCAATGACCCTAGACTTCAATCATGCCAGTATACAATTATATATGTCTAAGTGTGCAATGACCCTAGACTTCAATCATGCGAGTATACAATTATATATGTCTAAGTGTGCAATGACCCTAAACTTCAATCATGTCAGTATACAATTATATATGTCTAAGTGTGCAATGATCCCAGAATTCATCCAACTATATGTCACTGTAATAGCTATGCTGAGAGTAAGGCTTGTCTTTCACAATTTCACACTCCAGGCTACCAATCCCTCATTAGCCTGGAAGTTTTACTTCTTCTTTGTTCCTCTTTCAAGAGGGAAATGTATCACACCCAGTTATACAGCTCACAGGTCAGTGTGTTGGACTTTGGCATGCATGTTTGTGAGGTTTAATACCCCAAGACAGATTCCACCAAGGTCATGGACCGTCTGCCTATGGCAGGTTTTCTTTCTTAACAATTTTGCTAGGACAACACCCTTCAGTCCTACTCTTTGAGAATTCCAACTGCCATGGGATTTTTAAAGTGTGCAACCTCCTATTTTTTGTCCTTATCCGAGAGCCTGGAACTGTAAGGCTCCAGTGTCCCCGCTTGCAACAACTGGGAGTGGGCGTGGTTTACAAAGGGGCAACTATCAATTACAAATTGTCACTTGTCACTCCTAGAGTGGACAGCTAACTGATTGTAACACTATTGGCTGCAGTGCCAGTTACTGTCACAGTTTGCAGAAAAGGTTTTTCAAACACATTGTAATTGTCACTTTGTCATTTCTCCACACATTTCATACATAGCTGTGCAATGAAACAAATGTTCATAACAAACAAACAAACAACATGTGTGTATCATGTCCAAGTGCCTTCTAAACACTACCATGTGAGAAAGTAATGGATGTTCAGTAAAGCACACCATTTACCCGGCTGGTGTTCACATGATCTCTGTACGACTGCTTCATTTCTTCTGAGTACTGCTGGTACATTTGCTGATACCTGGCGGAGGGCTGAGCCAGTGTCACAGGAACAGGGTCTCCATCCCACGCTGTTGGCTGAAACATCATAGTCAATTAAAAAACTAAATTTACTGAGCTTCTTCATACATGAGTTAGCTGAATATACAGTAGCTGTGCCTGTCTGGTTCACAATATACTCTTAAAATAGCAAAGAGATCAGAAATATATAGTTACTCTGAGAGTAGATAGACAATCGCCGTTGCCCTACCTTTCCACCCCTCAGCATAAAGAAAAACCATTAAGCTGTTGCATTAGATTCTAAAGAAAATTCATGGTGAATGCATGAACTTCTCTTTTTCTCCTCCTCCTCCCCCTCCTTCTTCTTCTTCATCAGTTGCTGGATGGCCTAAGATGGTGGCATGGATGAATATAAATAGAATTGATCCACAAAACCCAAAGACTGTCATCTATTGGAGACATGAACGACTCATGTGTTTCTATTTAAAGGCAGTATTATGAGCCGTTGTGCTGACATGTTCTTGATTGTTGCCTCCTTGAAATTTTCTGTTAATTCAGTTGTTTTGATTTCTATTAATTATTAATGTTTTGTTCCTCCTTGCTCTTTACTATTACAGTCTGTTTGTCAAACTGCGAAGGACAAGATGTCCTAGCCAATCCAAAATTAGTTCTTTTTGGCTGTAGACAACGATCAAGATACAGAAGTTGAGAATATTTTGGAAGAATTCCAGGAAAACAATTTACTTTTCACTGCACAGAAACAAACCTTGAAGCTATTTCACTTAGCTCACTCATGGACACAAATGACCTTACTGTCAAGGTTGAATCATACTTATTGTCACTATTTATAATTTAGACAGTGGCATGACATAGTTCCTTGCAATCTAGTATTTACATTATATGTCACCTTTTCAAATCTGTTTGGTTTGATGCCATATTCTGTTCTCTGTAGATTCCCTAAAACCTTTCTGCTTCTCTCTGTCCATGATGGTTCCAGTCAATTATAGTTATATTTATACAAATACAATGATGAAACTATATACTATATACTGAACATTTTCCCTTGTAGATACAACAGATTGATTGTTCATATTTAACATATTATTTACAGAATAGCTGGCTTTATCTACGGACTGGCAACTTGCCATTTTGATAGATGATAGTTTGTGATATGGAGTTATATCTCTCCATATTACAAAGCCTGGGCTGAATTTAGAGATCATGTATTGCCCATTCAGCATGATCCCTCTCTGCCTGCAAGTTTACTCCAAAGGAAAGGTAACACCAAAATGTCTGAAACATTACAAGCTGCAGAAGCTGCTGGATCAGCAAAGCAATGCTCTAACTGTCCACCTGTTGGAGCTTTGATCCTAGACCAGTTGCTGACCAAGGCTTAGGACCTGGTCTGCCCTGCAATGACATTCAGTCTTTAGGTTGCATTTCCTCTCACTAGGGAAGGCTTATACCCCCCAACTGCGCTCCTCCACCCGCAGTCATTGACACAATGTGGGGTGTCAGGTTTGGTGAGCACCACCCAGCATTTGGTGCTAACTATAATGACACATGAAACTATTATTCCTGGTATGTGAGACAGATGTTTTCAGTTTCAGAATATTTTCCCATTTGAGTTATTTATTAAGTCAAGCCTGACTGCTGTGGCATCACCTAAGTGGCAGAGGGGCTTGCAAGTTTCAATGACTCAACAATGAGTCCAGCCAATGATAGTGCAGCTACTGGAAGAGTCTGACAAATCAAGGTATAAGGATGCAACAAAAGTGGGACAAGAACCTGTTGCCTTGCAGGTAGACTGGGGACAGTCAAAGTCTAGTGAAAGTAAACCCGACCAAAAATGTTTGATCCCACAGGCTTGAGGAAACAGTGCAGCACAACTCATTTATGATGATGAAAAAGCCATACTACGTGGCATAGATTTAGTTAAATACAATGAAAACAGTTACCTAATTGTGAATGTAAAGATAAAGATTCAGAGAGTCCTGTGGTAGACATTGGGGCTGGGTGTGAAGAGTGACATATTCTAGGCTAAGGCATAATGAGATGGCCAGTTAAATGCAAGGTGCAATAATTCAAACCTGCTTTTCTGGTCTTCTATTTGATTCAGGTTTGCCACCATCAAGTCTCAGTTCTGGTACCCCATCTGGTCTTACTACATTTCTGCTTGACTGTAATTTCCCCTGCAGTTAAAATAGAACACATGTATACTCACACATACACACATGAGTGTTAATGTACACACACTTCTGCATTCATGCCTGCTTGGCAGTCATTGTTATTAGCAATTTAGTTTGTTTTAATGGCATAATTGCACTGTAAGAGGCCCACAGATGGTGATTTATCTTCTTCTTCTTCTCCTTCTTCTTCAGCGTTCCGAGCCATTGAGATTCTTTGCTGCAGATACAGTCCGTCTCCATTCGTCTCTCTGGTGGACCTTCTCTTGCCAGTCATTTATTCCAAGTGCTTGTAGGTCTGTATATGTATTATCTCTGCACCGCCTTCTTGGTCTACCTCGGGGTCTATGGTCATTTATTTCCTGAGTGTAAGCGAGTTTTGTTTCCCTATTATCTTCCATTCTTTCTATATGCCCCAGCCATTGTAGTCTATTAGCCAGTGATTAGAGGGGACTTAAACAGATCATAAATGTCTTTGTTACTTCTTCTTTTCCACTCTCCACTTTGTGTATCCCTAATGGGTCCAAAGATGCGTCTTAAAATTTTGTTCTCAAAGGTTAGTAACAATGCTTCGTCTCCTTTTGTTGTACTCCAGGTTTCAGAGCCATACAGCACAACTGGTCTGATCAGTGTTTTGTATATTGTGATTTTGATGTTACGAGATAGCGCCTTTGATTTTAGTAGATGTTGTAGTGCATAGTATATCTTATTTCCAGAGTTGATTCTAGTTTGTATTTCTTCCCTTATGATGTTGGAGCAGTTGAAGATTGTACCCAGGTATTTGTATGTTTCCGTTCTTTTAATGGTCATATTATCTATTTGTATGTGGCCAGAGTTTTTAGCCATTCCGTCTCTTGAAATTACCATATATTCTGTCTTATCTTGGTTGATAACCAGCCCCATCTGTTGGGCTTTTTCCTTTAAGTGAGTCAATATTTCAAATGTCTTTTGTTCACTTTGTCCTATAATATCTATATCATCTGCATAACCAAGCAGCTTGGATGTTCCTCCAATATCACATTCCTCCTTTATCTTCCTTACAACTTTCTCTAGAGCCAGATTGAAGAGTAGCGGCGATAGTGCATCACCCTGTTTCAAGCCAGATGTTATTTGGAAGGAGTCTGATTTCCTGCCTTTATATGTTACTATATTATAAGTATCTTCCATGCATAGTCTGGTCATGTTGATTAACTTCCTTGGTATTCCAAATTCCTGCATAGCATTCCATAGACTATTCCTATGGACACTATCATAAGCCTTTTTAAAATCCACAAAAATGTTATGGACCTCTCTTTTATATTCCCAATTCTTCTCGGCGATTTGTCGTAAGATAAATATCTGATCTATTGTTGATCTGTTTTGTCTAAAACCCGCCTGGTAGTCACCTAGTATGTCTTCTGAATATGGTTTTAGTCTATTTAGTAATACTGCGGATAGTATCTTATAGCTTGTAGACAGTAGTGATATTCCTCTATAATTTCCACTTTGGAACTTGTCTCCTTTCTTAAAGATAGGTATCAATAATGACTCTTTCCAGTCATGGGGTAATTCTTCTGTCCTCCAGATTTTTATTATTAGTTCGTATAGCTTTAGATGTAATGCATGGCCGCCTGCCTTTATAAATTCAGCAGCAATTCCATCAGTCCCAGTTGCCTTATTGTTTTTAAGTCGTGTGATTACATATAGGATTTCTTCAAATGTAGGTTCTTCAATTTGTGGTTCGCATGTTAGAACCTCTTCCTGTGGGAAAATGTTACTTGGAGCTTCACAATTTAGTAATTCAACAAAATATTCTTTCCATGTGTTGCACATTTCCTCATTGGTATTTATCATATTCCCATTTTTGTCTTTTAAACCATATGTGTTTTGTTGGTGCCCTCGTTTCATTGACTTCAGTTCTTTAAAAAATTTTCTGATTTGTTGTTTGGTGATTTATCAGAGCTAAAAAATTAACTACCATCACTGCATACAGGACAAGTGGATAAATCTATCCCTTCTCCACATGTCTATGAGTGTGTGACAGCTGATAATGTCATTTCTCAGTTTTGTGTGTTTTTCATAAAGCCTTCAAGTCTTGCAGCTTCCTGTTTGACACCAATGTCTCTCACTCTCAGCTGGGGCACTGTGCCACCCATGTCACTGAAATCAGCAGTTGCACACAGATATTTAAGAATATATTCAGAAGCACCTCCATGACCGTTAGTCCTTTGAACAACTAGGGTTAGAATTAAATTGTAAAAAGACACAGATTATGGTCGTCACTAGGAAGAAAGAAGCACCACAATGTAATATACAAGTAAATGGGAATATTCTTCAACAAGTGAATCAATACAATTATATTAGAACAGTCATAACATCTGATGGAGATGCCTTGAAGTAGCCTTTAGCAAGATGAAAAACATACTGATCAATAAAAAGATGTCAATTGAAATGAGAATAAGAGTGCTTAGGTGCTACATAGAGCCTGTACTTTTGTATGGATGTGAAACTTGGACAATGAGCTGTCAAGCTGAAAAACATCTGATGGCTGTAGAAATGTGGTTTCTGAGGAGAATGCAAAGAATTGCGTGGACAGACAGAAAAACAAATGACCAAGTACTACAGGAAACAAATGAAAATCGCAAACTGATGAGAGAAATTAGACTCAGACAGTCACCATTTTTTGGACATGTCATGAGAAGAAATGAATTGGAGAACTTGGTGACAACTGGCAAGATCGAAGGGAACGGACTAAGGGGAAGGCAGATAAGTAAATACCTGGATGGCTTGGCCACATGGCATGGTCGAGACAGGAACACTGAGCTGATCCACGACTTTGGTGATCGAGTGAAATGGCGAGTCATGACTGCCCACGCTTTCCGGCATGGCACATGATGGATGGATTAAGTTCCTCAAGATGACAATGCATGATATATGTGGAACCATTTTCAATTACAGAACACAACTTCTAAATTAGCAGTTTATATAATTTATTTTAAATTTATATGGCAACTCAAGAAACACAATAAAAACAAATATAATTCAACACCTCTTTCTTCTGTCACCTACTGCCTATAGTATCTTGTGGTGTAGAAAAGGAGGGGGGAATCTTGAATGTGAGGAATTAAGGCCACCTGGCTAATGCAGTTGCCACGAACTGTGCAGATTAGGGCTTTTCTTTTTGCCCTTGACAGAAAAGAAAACCTGCATCAAGGATTCAAACCTGGGTCTCCCAAAGGAGAATCATGTATTCTTAGCCACTCGGCCAGCCGCCCCTCAATCTTTTTCTTCAAAGTGACTAAATCCAAATGAGGAAATATTTAATTCTGTGCAATAGATGCTAAAGAGGTGGTAATAACGAATAAACAAAGGTGAAATTATTGTAAGGTAATATTTACAAGCATTTCTGTCCGGATACTTTTGACTGGATGCTCTTTGCCATATTTGTGTGTACCCCAACTGAAAAAGATGTTCCAAACAAGCAACCATGCTTTACTTAGAGAAATGAACACCTTTCTCCTAAAGTTTTCTTGCAGTTAATAGTGTTGCATTACTGAATATATGCTACTGCACAAAAAATATTCCATTAATTTGTTTCTTATTACTCATAGACATTTTCCCATTTCATAAGTCGGAGTGGGTTCGCCTGAAGGCTATGGACACTGATAAAAGGGAAAGCAAACCCACATGCAAAATTCAGTCCCTTACTACTTTAAACAATGTGTAAGGACTACGCTTGAGTTTAAGCGAGTGAACAAAAAAGAAAACGAAAATCATATTGCCTTTCTTTGCTGAAATAAACTAGCAGCTGCATCTATGCTAGTATTTTATTCTGAGGTAGTGAGGACACTTAATCTTAGTGGTAGTTAGCTGTAGCAAATAATGGGACAGCACTAAACTACCCGTACAAGCATCTTGCTGTCTTGACAGCTGATAGTTTGTTACATTGTGCTTAAAAAAGGCATAATAACTTCTCCATAGCACAAAGCCTGGGTTGAATTGTAGAGGTCATGTGTTGCAACAAATGAACACGTAAATAATGTGATTTCTTTTACAAGATAAAATACTTGAATAGGTTGAGTTAAATTATGATTTACTGAAAATGAATGCCTGGAAAAGTGTACTGACTGTTAATGTGATTAGCAGTATATGCATTGGTAAATCACCTAACTTCCTCTGCTAGTCTATGGACAACCTTGGGGAAAGATGGAGTACTTGTTTACTTATACTTTAGATGATATAATGCATTGTTGACATGATGCCCACCTGCTTCTTGATGTCATAATTTCTGATCCTGTCTATTCTTGTCACATTAAGTATTCTTTGCAGGTAATTTATCTTTCTTGTTACAAGTCTTCTTTGATTTCTTTCATAATTAACTTCACATCTTGCTTTCATTGTCCAGTTCTGGCAATGGTAGCATCATGATTGTAGGAAGATTGTGTTAAAGAGTGCTCTTGATGTACCTAATGACACATGCTTCTCCATTGGCCAGTACCTAATAATACAAGCTTCTCCATTTGCCAATTATCAATTGTCTTTCCATTGATGGCAGCACTATTCAATACATATAACAAGATTAGTCTAAATTCAGTCGCTTAAAAAGTCGCTTAAAAGTCAACAGGGTTAACTGCATTGCTAGTTAGTTAGTTAGTTGACAGATCATCCTCATTGCACATCGAACCATTCAGTCCTTATAATTGCATAATTGCATTACACCTGGTTTTTATCCCATATGGCTCACTCTTTTTCCGCAGCGCGGAAAGCATCGCACAAAGCACAAACTCTGTACCAGCTACGACCCTCGGGAGTCTCCGAAAAAATGCACTCGTGGACTGAAGGACACGGCCCAGAATCGAACCCACAACCTTCAGAGCCTGAGCCAGACGGCGTGACCAGTTCACCATGGAGACTCCCTGAATTCTTTATTAGCCTAAATTCAGTGCACAGGACCAGACAAATTCTAATATGTGCTGATGTCTTCATTTAAAGCACTGGCTCAGACAAACAAGAAAGGAGCAGAGTACAGGAGACACTATATGAAATATATCAAAGTTGTGAAGAAACCAGCTCTAACGTGAATCCCGACAAAGCATGCATGATGTACTCATAGAACAGTGCCTTGGTAAAAGCCAACCTCCTTGATGTATTCTTCAACAGGAACACTATTGATATATACAACAGGCTGAAATAAATGGGGATAACTTTAACAGCAGTCTGCCATATAATTGAGTTAGTTGCATATCTTTTATAGGATTTTGCAGTCTACTTCAGCATTTTTGGGCTGTTTTTGATCTTTGGCAAATTTACGTTTAGCAGTTTGCCATTGCTTTCTGAAAGTAACCCTTTTGACACGGAGCTCACTATACAATGACTACGTTGATAACAATATACAGGCTATAAAGCAATTGGGGACTGACAGCACCGTGGAGTACATCAGCTGCTCATGTGGAACAGATAAGGCCTATTCCTTGTACACCATCGTCTGAGTACAGGCTGGATGTACTCCTGTCAGCATTACAGTACCAGTGGCTGGAGCATATCCAAAGTGAAGGAATGAAAATAGTGCTGGGCTGCACTAGAGATCCTCCAGTCAAAACAATGCAGTATATGTTTGGCCTTTTTGAAATGAAGTCCAGATATGTGCTGAGATGGCTTTCTGTGACACCATTCAACATAGCAGTCATTATAATTGTCTCTCGGTCAATTCTCCAGAAGGTTCTATCTGGGTATTTCTGGCACAAATGGCCGACACACACTGTCATCACACTTGTTTTTTTTTTTTTTTAAAGTTGTATATCCTTTTACAGGAAGTTGCAGTCAACACCAGCATTTTACTGCCATTGTTGATGTCTTGGCAAGTTTTACATTCAGTAGTTTGCCATTGCTTTCTGAATGACTGGCTCCCATACCAACATGTTAAAACCAGCGTGACATGGTCTGCTGCCAAATCTGTCACCGCTGTGTTTCGAACGCGGGTATGCGGCATTACGAATCGTGTTCACAATGCCACCGCCACGCAAACAGACTCATCACACCTACAAGAGCTAAAATGAGTCTAATGTCTAGGCCATGCTGGGGCATGTAAAAAAATGTCTAGGCCATGCTGGGGCATGTAAAAGTAATGTCTAGGCCATGCGAGGGCCATGTAAAAATAATATCTAGGCCATGCTGGGGCATGTAAAAGTAATGTCTAGGCCATGCGGTGGACATGTAAAAGTAATGTCTAGGCCATGCTGGGCCATGTAAAAATAATGTCTAGGCCATGCGGGGGCATGTAAAAATAATGTCTAGGCCATGCTGGGGCATGTAAAAGTAATGTCTAGGCCATGCGGGGGCCATGTAAAAATAATGTCTAGGCCATGCGGAGGGCATGTAAAAATAATGCCTAGGCCATGCTGGGGCATGTAAAAATAATGTCTAGGCCATGGCGGGGCACATAAAAATAATGTATAGGCCATGCCGAGGCATGTAAAAATAATGTCTAGGCCATGCCGAGGCATGTAAATATAATGTTTAGGCCATGCTGGGGCATGTAAGAATGGAAATACTGATTAGCTAGCCTGCAGGACACCTCCAGGAACTGTACATTCCAGCAAGGGAGACATGTGTCTATACATGATCATCTGTTGCATGAGAAATCAATGAGCTCATGTGGCTATAATTGATGAAATCAGGAATTCAGTCTGGAACTAGCAGCAAGGATTATGGTAGAGGAAAAAAGCAGAGCCATCCATAATCAACCAGCTACTGGAACTGTAAGTATCCACTCTTGAACATCTTCTGAGGGAGGTAGGATGTCATGGTCTTATATGTAAGGAAGAATGTAAGTGCCGGTATGTAAGCGAGAGTCAGTGTAAGCATAGCTGAGGTCAAGGGGCAGTAAGAGACACCACAGCTTGGCTAGCGGACGGTCAGGCAAGAAGCCCGTGAACAGAGCCACGTGATGTGGGAAGGTCTACGAGGAGAGAGAGTCAGTGTGTGTGCGGCAGCGAATAGAGACGGACGTGTGGAGATCTAGAGAGCGATAGAACGATAGAACGATAGTGTATTGTGACGCATAGATGGAGATGAACGTTGTGTAGTGATATTCGAGGAATGTGCGAACTGTGATATGTGTGGGATGATGTGAAGTTGTGATGGTGAATGATCATGCGGGCAACAGTGTAAAGATCGCCATTGTGAGCTAGCGCGTGTTGGTGTTGAACGAGTGTTTGAGCGTGAAGTGCGACCATGTTGTCAGCCTGTAATATATTGTAATAAATGATTGTTCAGGAGGTAGCTCCTGCCAGTTTCCGATTGCATTCATGTGTTATTAGTGTATGTTACGTAGATGTTGTAATTTGCCTGTCTAAGTCCAGTGAACTAGACGGAGCCAGTAGTTAGGACTCTGACAGGTATAATGGTGTCAGAAGTTCACATGAACCGCATTCCCATGTAAATTGCATAAAAGAACGCTACTTTTGAAAAGAAGAAGATCAGTTCATAATTTTGTTAACAAAGTTAGAACGAAAATAACATCATTTCTTTCCACAGCAGGTTTCAAGTTTACAAAGCGACCGACGTAACCAGACCAGGTCAGCGGTAACCAGCACGAGAATCACGTTCCTGTACATCAAGTGTTCGAGTAATCAGCAGATAAAGATAAGTTGATTAATTTTGATTGCTAATTACCCAAATCTGCATTCTTTGATTTTCTTGTGTAAATATCATCATTGGTGGAGGTAAATTATAATTAACAGAAAATGAGTTCAGATGATGAACATTTTTCACGCTTCTGGGGCACAAAACATTACGCGAAGTTTCAAAATTTTTTCGATAGTACACGGGCACACGACAAAGCAAAGTGTAAGATAAATCCTGACCTAATACGGGTGTGGACACAGGATTTCGAAAAGAAAATGCAAGACTACAAAATCCCAAAGGATCATTGGAGTGTATGGTACAAAGCACACATACCAATAAAAAGTAGAAAACTATCGGAGATCACACCAGATATGTCAAGTACAGACTACGAATATTATAAAACAAACATATTAAAATACTATCTACCCTCTTTCGAGACTCTTAAAGTAATATTACAAAAGTTGAAACCAGCCACAGACAAGCCATTCAACCAGTATATAAGGGAATTAGAAGCATTGTTCAGAAAACTAATATTGGTATTTAAACATACAGACGACAATCAAGAAGTAATAAATTTCTTGGTAATAGAAAAACTAAAAGCAACACTCCCAGCCGAATGCGGAAAATATTTAGAAGAACATTACAAAGAGCCTATCGGAGATTTAGTAGGAAAATGCCGCGAATACTACAACCAAAGTATAGACCTGGGTAAAAACACTCAACAGAAAATTACTGTGAAAGCAACGGCATCTGCAGCCACAGACTGTCAAAACAAACCACAGAAAACAAAACCAGTACTATGCAAACATTGTAACACTCCACATACAGAAAATGGAATATGCGATAAGAATCCCACTTATCAAGAATACCTGAATACTATTATAGCACAAAAGCTGGGGAAGGTAAATCAAAGGAAATATAGAACAAAATGTCATTTTTGCCTTGCGTATGGCCACAGGCGTTTTGAATGTGAAGGTGTAAACAGAATACAGAAAGAAAAAGCAAATGCAGCCATAAACATTACAACAGACAGTTCAGCAAAGAACTTAGAAAAAGTAAACATCACAAAAACGAAAACAAGACCAAACACTGAAAAGGCAAAACAGACTGAGTTTTACCCATCAGACTTCATACCATATTCCAATAATGTTATTAATATCACTCAGCCTCAGCCCTTATTTAAAAGGGGTAAGACTCAACAAGAAAGTGAGGAAATGAACAAAACCTCAAGACTGTCGTTAGGAAAACTAACATTCCATGAAGGATACATCAATGATACAGTATGCACATGTGTACGCGACACAGGGTCCTGTCTTATCGGTCTTCGGAAGACCCTAGCTGATCCTAAAGACTACCTAGATGAGTACATCTATTGCAGAACTGTTTCAGGGACAGTAGAGAAATATCCTATGGCATGGGCCAATATAAAATCACCTTTCCTATCAGGCAGAGTAACTTGTGCTTTATTAGAAAATCCATGTTGTGATTTATTAATTGGAAATGTATTAAATGTGACAGACTACACAGAGTCCAAAACTCACACAGGGCAGAAAGTTAACACCACAACAAGCACTGCCTTAACTACGCCACTCATCATACAACAACATGATGAACAGACCAAAATACCACACCATACCAACTTGATTACCATCTCAAAACAAGAAAAAACAGAAACTGGTGTGTATCATCACAAGAAAAAAGGTACAGAAAACAAGCATTTCACAAGAGCGAGGAATGATCACAAATCATCATGGTACATACTATACCTCCTGCACTCCCTGTTAACTACATACATGCCCAAGTGCACACAGTGGATGGTTATACTCGCACTACTCAGTGTAAATACAAAACAACTGACTTCACTAACAGTTTTATTCACACAGCATCATGACGCAACACAGATGATATTACTCATGATAAAACAGCTAACTTTGTTACTTATATCATTACTGTTGAACCAAAGTTTGTTGTTACCACTGATAAACTCTATGTCAAATCAACTCAGACACATACTTATGCTGAACAATGTAAATCATCAGTCGGTGGAATTACTGACCAAAATCAGCAACAAATTACTCTACATATTTTGGGAAATACACACAAATTACAGAAAAGCATACAAACATGCACGATTACATTTCAAAACTATACATGGTGTATTATTATTATTTGAACTATTGAATGTATACACACATGTACGAGTGCAGGTTTGGAGATAGCACTCAAAATGATCTCAACATGAAATTTGAAAATCCCCACCTTTCGGAAAATGTTAAACGTAACCCACTTTATATCTGTAGATCGAGTAACTCCAGAGTTGCCGTGTCTGCTGTACGACTCCAGCGCTATGATACTAGCACACTTCATTGTATAGTCCAATATAAAAGGTCCTTCAACGTGAAAAGTGTCATCGCCGGAACAGTAAGACTCAACATGTGATTTCAAGTAAGCTTTACCCATATTGACTTTGTTTCAAACGAGTATCTACAGAATCTACCTTTTGAAATCGACCAACAACAACAAGGACGTCACAGCACAGACAGTCATTTCCATTGATCAGTTTAATGAACCAGATGCCAACCTATAAACTATGGCAAAGACAGTCACAGACAGACGCACCATGGCCACACTCAAAATTATTTCTCATTTTATACGTGTGAATTCCAGTAATTTTATAGAACTATGTATTTATAAATTATCCAAATGTGGTGCAGTCTTAAATACTATACAGAAGGAAGGACAATATCATGATTTGCAGAAGACGTCAATAATCGGGTGAGAAAGAAGACATGCCAAACATTCCAGCACGGAAATGAACATTGAACACTGTTAATTTAATTCCGTGTGCGTAATTTCCACAGGACAAGAACTATATGTGCA
The DNA here is from genome assembly GCA_963921405.1 of Cepaea hortensis. Lineage (NCBI taxonomy): Eukaryota > Metazoa > Mollusca > Gastropoda > Stylommatophora > Helicidae > Cepaea > Cepaea hortensis. The sequence goes on from OY992886.1 coordinate 42,617,888, forward strand.
TAAAGACAACGAAGATGAACATTTTATTGTATATGTATTAACTGTATGACATCAAATGTCTAATTTTATTATTATAATACTTTGTATTGTTATAATGTGATATGTACATATGAGCGTAAGTATAATGGCGAGTAGAATAAGTTGTAATGCTGAGAATCAACGCCTGGCAATCCCAATGCGCGAGTGTTACCAAACTTATCTTCGCGTATGGTGGATAGCCCGACGAATGACGCTTAGCAATAGTGGTACATGAGTAACATCATAATATTGTAACAAGAATGAACATACCAACAGGGTGATGCCAACCAAAGTGATTAATAAGAACTCTCTATAACAGTAAACGAGGTGTACTTAAAAAGGGAAACAACTCACGGTCTGACGTATGGTGAGGTAAGGGAAACTATAACATACATGAAGTATATTCGAACCATGACCACAACATTGACATAGTGTGTTCATAAAGAATCGATGTAAGTGCATTAAATAGAGACGAGGGTAACCACGTCTGCATAGAGAGAAAATTTAAGAATGCTGTAAGAGGAAGTTGTAGCCTTATCTGAGGCATAAACCAATGGAGAATCCTTAAACCAGCATAGCCACATTAACTATGAGATGAGAATGCACAGATAATCGATTGTGAAACATGAACAGAATGTAATGTCACGGATGGGGAAGAGTTAAAGAATATGACGAGGTATGTGGAGTAAACCCAGCCAAAACATTTGTCAGACCACGACAAAACCTTGAGAGAAACCTCAATACTGCAAAAGAGAGAAGAATAGTAAGTTAATCTCGGGAAAACATCAGAACAAAAAGGGACGCAAGCGTGACTTATGATCATATAATCCCCTGACAAGGTTACAAAGATGTACCAAGAGTAACAACAGCAGAATGTGTCACATTTCCAGGGGAAAGTGCCACATTGGTTGGGCGGGGGGAGAATGTCATGGTCTTATATGTAAGGAAGAATGTAAGTGCCGGTATGTAAGCGAGAGTCAGTGTAAGCATAGCTGAGGTCAAGGGGCAGTAAAAGACACCACAGCTTGGCTAGTGGACGGTCAGGCAAGAAGCCCGTGAACAGAGCCACGTGATGTGGGAAGGTCAACGAGGAGAGAGAGTCAGTGTGTGTGCGGCAGCGAATAGAGACGGACGTGTGGAGATCTAGAGAGCGATAGAACGATAGAACGATAGTGTATTGTGACGCACAGATGGAGATGAACGTTGTGTAGTGATATTCGAGGAATGTGCGAACTGTGATATGTGCGGGATGATGTGAAGTTGTGATGGTGAATGATCATGCGGGCGACAGTGTAAAGATCGCCATTGTGAGCTAGCGCGTATTGGTGTTGAACGAGTGTTTGAGCGTGAAGTGCGACCATGTTGTCAGCCTGTAATATATTGTAATAAATGATTGTTCAGGAGGTAGCTCCTGCCAGTTTCCGATTGCATTCATGTGTTATTAGTGTATGTTACGTAGATGTTGTAATTTGCCTGTCTAAGTCCAGTGAACTAGACAGAGCCAGTAGTTAGGACTCTGACATAGGATATATCCTGAGTTCTGTGAGGTGGATGTTGTATGACCATTTCTGACATATAGAGTATATCCTGAGTGCTGTGAGATGGATGTTGTATGACCATTTTGGACATATATTCTTGTATGACAATTTCTGACAATTTTCTGTATATTCTGTAGAATTGGTAAAAATAATGTTTCCCCTGGTTGCAAATAATCATGACACCACTTGGAACAATGAATTGTCTTGTTTTGATATATCACATCTGTAATTCATATGCTTCACTAATAATAACTACTTAAATTGTGAGACAGAGAAAGAAACAAAGGGTGGCATATGCAAAGGAAATTATCGAAAACTTAATAATTATTTTTCTCTAACTTTTTAACAATTGATTTTTCTAAACTCTTTTTTCTTTAAGGTTGTTTTATTTTCTGTTTAAGTAAAAAGACATATTTATACATAAAAAAAAGAAGGAAATAATATATGATATGTCTTTGACAGAATTTAAGAACAACTCAAGAGTTAGAAGTGGCTGCAGAGTGCTCATGTACCACGGAAAACATAAGAAATATGATAACAAAGATATATATATATATATATATATATATATATATATATATATATATATATATATATATATATATATATATATATATATATATATAGGTTTATACATGTTTGTTATTTCTTTAATCAAAGATGGTAATAAATAATAAAGCACATGTATAAAACAAATGTAACCAACAGAAGCACTAACCTCACTGTGCTGGCAGAATCTGGAGTGTCCAGTGAGTAGTCTGCAAGGTCAAAAACAGCAGTGCTGGTCTTTTTGTCATCATCTTTCAAGTAGTTCAGATTCAATGAGGGGACACCACTAAGAATGAAACAATAAAGTGTGCAAGGTGCAGATACATTTAATTATCTGACAGTGCAAAATCACTGACACATAAACAAATAATAAAACTGTTAATAGACATTTATGTTTATCACTTTCATTTATCATTTTATTACAACTGCTTTTGAGTATAAACACACAAAGTACCAGGAGTTGAAAAATTGAAGCAATTTCCTATCCATAGGAACAAAAGACCACAACAATCACAACTACACATACAGTTATAGAATGAAATCAAAACAAGTTGTAACTGTCTACAATCCTATCCAACATTTTGAAACAGAAAATGACCTTGATTAGCTTCAAATTTATTGAAGTAGAATAGACTGTTTCCCCCCACACAGAATATGTTGCCTACTACTATTGTTGACAATTGCAAGTTCATTAAAACTACTTAAATGCCTCAACTAACTACTGAACTGGATAGGAAATTGTTCTAAAGATTGTGAGATAAAAGTATTGATAGAGACGATGAAACTCAGAGGAAGTTAACTAGATTTATCATTAAAATACCAGAGTTAGTTAGTTGCATATCCTTTACAGGACATCACAGTCAACATCAGAATGTTTTGTTGTTGTGATCTCTTGGCAAGTTTACATTCAGTAGTTTGCCATTAATATACCAGAGTCCTGACTTCAATATGTAATCACAGTTAAGACCTTATATTCTATAATCTTGTGAAGTTCATATAGTGTTCTATGACATTATGAAGTAGCATGTTTAATTTAGATTTGTGCTTACTTTACATATTTCTGCATTAACACTCCTCTGTGGTTGTAGTTTGATTTCTTTAATTCAGTAAAGAATTCAACCAGCTCCTGTATTAATTCTCAATGTAAAAGTACAAGTATTAGAGGCGTTCATTTGAAACCCGTTCCAATGGCCTAATTAGAAAACCATGAAAGAAACATTAACAGGTGTGGTAGAATTAAACAAAGCATTCATTTTGAATGAATTATGCATCATGGGTTGGTCAGAAGAAGTAGCCATAGGCATTCAGGCAAGTATCCCATTGCTTAGGTAGGCGGCAAATGCTGTTCGCAAAAAAGTATTGTGGTTGCTCACTGAACCAAGTGTTTACCATGTTCATTACGCCTGCATCTGTGTGAAATTGTTGCCTCTTGAGAGCTTTTTTTTAAGAGGTCCGAACAAATAAAAATCACATGGTGACAAATCAGGACTATAGGCTGGATGTTGCAGAATTTCCCACTTCTTTCTTGCTAATTCTTCCTGCATAATCTTTGCAACATGTGGATGAACATTATCGTGCAACAAAATCACACCGCGAGAAAGCATGCCGGGTCGTTTATTCTTGATGGCTTTTTGCAGCTTGCCTAGTGTTTGCAAGTAGTGGGTAGAGCTGATGTTGACACCAGGTTCTTTAAAGTCGGCCAACAATATCCCTTCATGGTAAAGAAAATGCGCTCAGCATAACCTTACTCTCCCGTTGTTTATACTTCACCTCAACACCGCAAGGTACAAGAGGAACATGATGAGATGAGATGAGATAAGATAACCTTACCAGCGGAAACCTGTAACTTGAATTTTTGGCTTTTGGTGATCCAGCATGCTTCCATTGCATGCTCTCTCTTTTGCTGCTTGGCTCAAAGTGGTGACACCATGATTCATCGCCTGCCACTATGCGGTAGAGAAATGCATCACCCTCCACTCTGTAACGCTTGACACATGGTTCTTTAAGTGGTTCAAAAACCTTCCTTTTTTGGTGGTCGGTCAACATCCATGGTACCCACTGAACACACCTTCCGATATTGCAGTTTCTTACAAACAACCTTTTGAATTGTACCAATTGACACATCAAATTCTTTCTCTAGCGAACGTATGCTTCGACAACGGTTAATCTGTACTACTGCATCAATTTTGGCGATAGATTTTTCTGTTGCAACAAAATGCGCTTGACCCATCCGTCGAAGATCTGTCGTGAACTGTCGTCCTTTCCAAAACATTTGTGCCCAGTCTGTCACTGTTGTCTTCGACACACATTTGTTACTGTACGCTGCCTGCATTCTTCGATGAATGTCCACTGGTCGAATGAAAGAAACTGAATCACCGCTCTTTGAGCTTCTTTGGACGGATTTTGGATCAACCCGGGCATTTTCTCAACGGTCAGAAATAGAACCTATGCATCATGGGAAGATAAGCACATGCTCTTTTATTCATTGGTCAGTACTTATCACATGACAATGACATGATCATGTTCAATTACGTGCAGTGCGGCACGAACGGATTTCAAATGAACGCCCCTTATATATATATATATAAAGGTCAAACGTTTGGTCACATAGAAATCTATTGATAACCTTAATTCTTAAAACTTCTCCACATAGATCTTATCAAGGAAGTAATTCATTGCACAACAATGCAGACAATATTACAGAGCATGGAATAAAAGAGAAAATGTATACATGATTTAGAAAATATTTCAAGGACACAGTAAAATGTAAGGCTACTAACTATGCATTTTCAGACTGGACCTCCTTCTGTTTTTGGACTCTTGATGTGCTAATGTATAATTCCTCTCCCTAAATGTGAAGAAAACAATATTAGTTCAATGTTAGTTAGTCAACAGATCATCCTCACTGCACAATGAACCATTCAGTCCAGAAGTGCTCAGATCCCCTCCTCTGTATCTCAGCAGCCAATACACCAGTTCTGTGTTGGCTAACTATTCTTCTTTGGCCTCATGCACAGCACTATTGTCTGGCTTCACCCCTTTTGACTTGATGTTCTTGTAGTCTGATCAAGGCTGCAGATTCACAGTCATCACTTGGTTCATTTAATTGTTCTGCCTCAATGTTAAAGGTAGGTAAAAGTAGTTCAATTGCCAATATGGCCATGGGGTGAGAAGTGTTTGGCTGTTACATATTCTAGGCCCTGGCTAATGAGGTGTAGTGGCTAGTTCTTTCCTAGCAAAAAATTTCTTACCAGAAAATTCTGAAAATTGTCCAGTGTCCATTTTATGAGACTGGATAGAGTACAGATCTGTACTGGTAGGACAAAATAATCCTGCCACTGCTGGGGACTGAACTCTGCAGACAAGCACACAGACAACTGTGCCGCCACTGCTCCTCATTCAACATTACAAAATATTAAAGAAATAGGAAAACAATTTTGGTTTATATTAATATTAATAGCACATTAGCATTAACAACAATTACAAGAATATTTTAATCTTTTCTACCATAGAGAGGGCGCTGCAGTAGATGGTATTCTGTTGCCAGACCAACCTCACTGCGATAAATGCAAACCCTTGTTAGGGTTCAAAAGACCACAATATCAATGCCTTAATCCTCCTTAATGAAAGTGTACTTCAACGAAATTGAAAAATCTTCCTCCAGCTTCAGCCAAGGCATTCAAGGTTTTGAAGTCACCAATGGAGGTTATTCTGACAGTGGTTTAAGATTATTGTGAAGTGTAGTTTCGAGATAACCATGAAGTGAAGTAGTCTGCTTCCAAAAGAAGTATGAACATACAAATGCTACATCATATTGTTCAGTTCTGCAGAAACTTCAGGATACAATTCAGAAAACCCCAGGTCTTTTGACTAATGGAGTACTGCTTCATTGTGACACCACCAGACCACATACAACTCGATTAACCCAGGAGAAAAACAACAGTGTAAAATTCTTCAAAATCCTTCCAACTGTCCCTGTGATTTTTACCTATTTGGTTCACTAAAACTTTACCATGGCAGTAAATATACAGAGTTGAACTTCAAGTGTGAATGTGGCTTAGACAGCAGAGCATATACTTGTTTGCTGCAGGCTTCAAAGCACTGATGCATCAACTGGATTAGTGGATCAATGTTGGTGGACATTGTGTTGAGAAATCCAGGTTGGTTGGTTGGAAGTTTATTGGATGTGCTTCAGATGGTGGAAATTATGGAGGAAACAGAAGAAACCCTGAAGAAAATTCAAGAAGGAAGAGCACAGATTGAACTATTCAAGGAACAGACCAAGCAGACAAGGCACAAAGCAAGTCCCAGGCAGTAGATGAAGCAACAGAAGAGGAGAAAGTGAAGATGACAAGAACTACATAACACCAAGATGGAGATCACGGAGATTCAACAACAAACCAAGATATGGGGTGAGAGATCATGAGAGATCCCTCATGATTCATCTCCAGTAACAAGCTTGTTATGCATACTTCTTCATCTCAATACCAAGTGATGACTGTGAATCTACAACCATGGTCAGACTGCGAGAACAGCAAATTAAAAAAGGGGTGGCCAAACAAGAACACTACGCAGGAAGCCAAAGAAGACTGATAAACCAACACAGAACTGGTGTCATTAGCCGCTACACGCTGCGGCATTTGCTGAGGAGGGGATCCGAGCACTTTATGGACTGAATGGTATGATGTGCAATGAGGATGATCTGTCGACTAACTAACTAACTAACTAACTAACTAATACCAAGAGAGATGTTTTATGGGCAGGTCCATTCATTTTATGTTTCTGTATCAGTAGTTTTAGTACCAACTGCTAGCAGACTCTCTGTAAAATTAAACAGTTGTGTATTATTGTGTAGACTACGCCATGAGAACATCCTATTTCTTTTGCTGCACTGTCTATTACTACCTGCCTGCAATTCATTCATTCATTCAGTAGCATATCCCGTGCAGAACCTTGCTTCCATAACAACCGTCTGGAAAACTTCTCGGTCCTGCATCCGATACACCTATCTGGAGATCATTCGCCACATCCTGCACCCATCTTCTCTTTGATCTACTTCTTCCTCTCTTCCCAGGCATATACCCCTCCATTATTGCTCTCTTCAAACTTTCATGACGTTTCAAGTGACAAAAATATTTCAATTTTCTTTGTTTTATCGTCTTTAGTAGCCAACCTTCACCAATATTCAGATCTTGTCGTATGGATTCATTTGTTCTTTTCTGTATCCAAGATATTCTTAGAACCCATCTATAACATTTATATTCAAAGGTATTTATGAGCTTTTCAGCTCGTTTAGTAAGTGTTCAGGTCTCACAGGCATATGTTTCAATGGGAAAGATGCATGTTCATAAAAATCTAATTTGTATAGTTCTGTCTGTCCCCCTCCACAATTTATTCAGTTGTTTTAGTTTTTGAAGAGCAACAGATATTAGTCTTTTAATTTCCTTAATTGTGTCACCATCGTTGGCAATTAATGACCCAAGATATTTGAAATACCTGCCTGTCAGCTAAAAAAATATCCTCCACCACTCAAACAGATGTTTGGTTGCTACCTCAATGAAATGACCAGCTTGAACTTCATCAACCTCGCCACTGCAGATCAACATGCTGCTTTTTCCTGTGTACACTTTGTAAGCATGGTCACAATTTTGTACCAATGACTACTTCAAATTCTTCAATTTTGTCACAATATACTAGCCAGCTCCAGGGATTAATCACACCATGCAGAATATCAAAGTGAATGATCATAGACTAAGTGTTGTGGACAAGTTCACCTATCTTGGCAGCACTGTGTCACAAGCTGCCACAATGGATGACGAAGTGAATGCAAGAATCTCCAAGGCCAGCATGACATTTAACAGACCGTACAAAAATGTGTGGGATAGAAATGGAATAAGCCTGCAAACAAAGCTGAAAGTCTACAAAGCAGTCGTATTATCCATACTGCTATATGCATGTGAAACCTGGACTGTTTATCAGCGACACGCTAGGAAATTAAACCACTTCCACACAGTCTGCGTTAGGAAGCTACTGAAGATTAAATGGCAAGACAAGATCCCAGACACTGAAGTCCTAGAAAGAGCGTCCATGCCCAGTATCCACACTCTACTAATGAAGAATCAGATTCACTGGGCTGGTCACTTGACTCGCATGCCAGATCACAGGCTCCCTAAACAAATTTTTTATGGTGAGCTGCGTTATGGTAAACGCTCCCACGGCGGCCATAGGAAACACTTTAAAGACACTCTGAAGATCTCACTAAAGGCTTTTGGAATTCATCATGACACTTGGGAGACTGCTGCCAAAGACCGAAATTCATGGCGCACATCATTACGTAATGGTGCAGTCACTTGTGAAGCAACCAGGACTGCAAGAGCTGTGAAGAAAAGGCTGGACAGAGAAACCACTGCAGGAGATCCTCAGCCTGGAAAGTCAAACATTCTTTGCCCACATTGTCAAAGAACATTTTGAGCCAAAATAGGCTTTATCAGCCATCTTAGAACTCATGGCTCCATACTTTCAATCACACTAGATGAAAAGAATGGTCATTATCATTCTTGATGTACAAACAACAAACTAATGGTTGAATAGTAGTGATTTTCTGTCTCAGACGAGTGGTCGGTTACGTAACTTGGGTTTCCTGTCCTCACAGCTGGCAGTTGTGGATGTCAACGTCTTGTTTCTCTCCTTCTCTCTCTTGCGACGATGAGTTTCCTGATTCTCCAGGCTGGAGTTACTGAGCTCTAGCTTTTATCTTATTTTATTAGTATATATATATATGTATATAGTCATATGATTGTCTCTGTTAGCTGGAACAAGGTTCAGAACTTGACTATGATATTATGGGGCAACTAGGCACTTAAAGATATTGTTCTATTATTGATACACAGTTCAATCATGGCAAGTAAGCCAAGCAGAATATTTTTATGATGGGTAGTTTCATTGGTACGTTGGTTGTTATATTGTTGATGCAGCCAAGTGTAGTATATATCAGCATCGAGTGCACAGACAATCCAGCCGTTCTTGCAGTCACCCTCTTCGGCTGCGGAGTAGTTGCCTCTAGCTTGCATACTTTCTTAAATTTCAACTGTAGGTTAACAGGAGCCTTAAAGTAATTTGGGATATTACTAAACTAGAATACAGGGCTAGGTCTCACTCGTAACTTGTCCCCACAACGTCAGAATTATAATGATCCCACAACATCAGAATTATAAATGATTGCTATCAGACTCTCTCGCCCAGCTGGAAGGACCTGGCCGGGTTTTTTGTTGCCAGTTGGCCAAACATGCCTGGCTAAGCCAAACTCAGCCAAACCATTTGAGTTGGCAGTAAACAAATAAACTTACAATACTGGTTATACATATATCATAATATATACTAAATATATAGTTGATTGACACAAAAAGAGCTGGGCGGCCCGAGACAATGTCTCATGTAGCAAAACTTACTGTGACAGGATTAATTTGTGGTCTCTGATGCATTGTTTGCTGCCTCCTCCTACCTGACAAAGGCTGCTGGTAATTGCTATGTGTAGCTTTTCCACGAACACTGAAATCCATGTTCCCTGTTGAAAACATTTACTATCAGAGGTAGAAAAACCTAAACATAATTCAGGAGCCAGCCCTTTTATTTCAGGAGCCAGCATGTTTTTTTGCAAATACAGACTAAGAAAATAATTGAAAATTCAGGCACCAGGCAGACATTTTCAGGTTCCACTGCAACTACCTGTTTACTATATTATAATAGTGATATGCTATATGCTTGTGCTAATCATTATATGCATTACAGGATAATGATAATCAGAATGATTCTGTTATATGTAAGACATGTTAAACTTAGTTCCAAACCTATGTGGTTCTAGAACTGCCCTTATCCGGCATTGGTAACACAGCTTTGGGACAAACAAAGTATCTATTTGCTACTTTTTTGTCTGCATGATGATAATTAGATGTTTTGGAATAGGCGCTATTTGTCAGTTGATGTTATTCACTTTATGTATTCTAGTTTCTATTTTTCTATCTAGTCTTGTATCCTCTGTAACCACACTGCCAAGATACATGGCTGGCCTCTGCCTCTCTTCCCTTTGATCTTTCCATTTGTCAGAATGTTCTCCAACGCCTCTCTTCTCATCACATGATCAAAGAAAGGTGTTTGTCTCTTTCTTGATGTTGTATATAATGTTTAAACAATTAGTATAATGAGCCACATCATGAAGATTTTGCTAAGAATTATCATGGAAAGAGTTGGGAAGAAAATACAACCTGAAATAGGAGAAGAACAATGTACAGGGTACAGTAAATGCTGTATATATGCCGAGAACATTAATTTAACGTTCTATAGAAGTAAACAAAGACCTACATCTTTGCTTAATTGACTACACAAAGGCTTTCGATAAAGTAAGATTGTCGACATGATAAAGATGCTTGCAGACCTACAAATTGATGGGAAAGACCTTAGACTTGTAAAAAACATATATTGGAAACAACAAGCTGCCATAAGGATTGATAATGAAGTAGGTCAATATCAGCCTATTAAGAGAGATACGAGGCAGGGATGTGTAATGTCTCCAGATCTTTTTTCCCTGGACAGTGAAAATATTTTCAGAAATGTAAAAGATATGAAAGGAATCATTATTGGAGGAAGAAAAATCATTAACATCAGATATGCGGATGATACAATATTGATTGCAGATAATGAGCAGGATCTGCAACATTTAGTAGACGCGGTTGTTGCACACAGTGAACAACTAGGGTTAGAATTAAATTGTAAGAAGACACAGATTATGGTCATCACTAGGAAGAAGGAAATACCACAATGCAACATACAAGTAAATAGGAATATTCTTAAGCAAGTGAATTGGTACAATTATCTCTGAACAGTCTGATGGGAGATGTCTTGAAGAGATTAGAACAATAAGCACCATGACCAAGGTATTCTTTTACAAGATGGAAAACATACTGACCAATAAAAAGATGTCAATTGCAATGAGAGAAAGAGTGTTGAGGGGGTACATAGTGCCTGTACTTTTATATGGATGCAAAGCGTGGACAATGAGCAAACAGGCTGAAAAAAATCTGATGGCTGTGGAAATGTGGTTTCTGAGGAAAATGTAAAGAATACCATGGGCAGACAGAAAAACCAATGACCAAGGCCTACAAGAAACAAATGAAATTCATAAACTGATTAGAAAAATTAGACGTAGACAGTCCAAATTTTTGGTCACGTTATGAGAAGAAATAAACTGGAGAACTTGGTAACAACTGGCAAGATCGAGGGGAAGAGTACAGGGATACGGCTATGAAGTAAATACCTGGATGGCTTGGCTACGTGGCATGGTCGAGACAGTAACACTGAGCTGATCCACGATCTGGTGATCGAGTGAGATGGCGAAACATGACTGCCTGCGCTTGAAATTATGACCGTCTTCTAAATAATTAACTGACTGCTGCATGTGGTATAAGATTTAGAATTTTTCACAAAGTCTTTTACATCACAATAACTATAATATAAAATTGTTTAAAACGGTAATTTTATTAACCCTTTACAGGGCAGAATGTCCATTTGCGGCCGGTCGCTTAAACGAGCAGATCGGCCGATTACGCCCTTTACTATGATGCATTATAAAAACGCGATCTCTCGGCTTTCTGACACTTCCGACGGCTACTTTCACTTTCGCCAATAGCTTGACAATGTGGCCGCCATTTGTAAGCGCCTACTATGAATTTGAACGGACTTTTACAGACTTTTTTTGATAGTTTTTGGGATTTTTATGCTTAGTTTTTCAAAATGGATTTCGGCGATTCTTCAAGTGATAGCCGAGATTTCGCTAGGTTCAAATAAAGTGACATTAAAGGGCACGAAGTTGACTATTAATCGCAGCTAGATATCAGTGAAAAGCGTTACTTTGCATTAGCAGTCTGAGTTGGACTTTAAAGAAAGTGATTCTGATTCTGAAAATGTGTTTGTAAATTGCCGTATAGAGGACGGAAAATCACAAACAATATGCTGTATTTTGTAAATATTTGTGTTCATATATGGATTACCGGCAACATTCACATGAGTAACATATTCTGCATGCTTTTCCCTTCATTATGTTGCTTATTTAACTAAAATCGGTTGACTAACACCTTATTTATGATGTTTTTACTAACGCAACCCGAAATTTTACCGAACCTGAAAAAATCTTGCCCGTTCAGGGCTAAAACATGGACAAGTGTCTGCCCTGTAAAGGGTTAAAATATATGACGTCCAGAACCAGAAGGTATTGTCACTTCAACTTTCTAATCACAACAATCATTTTGAATCAAACTCAATTTCTCCTTAAAAGGAAATGGGGCCTAGCGTCTTCTTGCACACGGGCAGAAGCGAAATCTTTTGTTGTAAAGTTTAATTAAATGGGGCACTAAAAATTGCGGACTAAAAAGGAGCAATGAATTAATTAAAGCACTATGTACATGAAACCGACCTATCAGTTCGCGGGCGCCAAAACCATTCTATGGAACTGACCTATCGGGCTTCTGCAGAGAATCAGTTAAATAAAATACTATGAAATAAGTTATGTTTTTGTAAAAAGTTACTATTTAATTATTAATTGCTCACTTTTAGATACAGAACAGTGTAATTATAGAGCAGAAGTAGAAATTAATTATTAGCGAAAGTGACTGCTTAATTTAAGCAGCAGTTACAAACTTATTTACTTACATTAACCCTACCAGACCTGAGGCCCTGAACCTAACTGTCCCTATTACCTGGGCTCCTGAGCATTAAAGAGAAAAAAACCAACATGATATAGAAAAATGTTAGTTACATGAAAACACGTTTTTAGAATAAGATGTAACTTTGAGACATTGTAGAAAATAGGTCAGCCTTTCATCTAGCGCCAATATTCCACATTTGTGTGGCAATCCAGTCTGAATAAACCAAAGTATCGATCACCTGTTGGACTGTGAAAAGCCTAAGCCTACTTCGCTTTCTTGTTGAAGTGCTTGGTTTATCAGCCACTCGTTTCATTGTGAATTTTCAGAATTTTTTTCACATTAAACCACATAAAGTCAATTCAAACATATGGTAGCAGACATTTGCAATGGCTAACCATGAGGTTTGACCACGATTGGTTGGTTATTTTTAGTTTGTGACACATTCTTTTCACGTTCTAGGCAAAATACTGAAAATTAGGTTCAGCGGTATAGCGGCAGATTATGAAATTACTGAAAAATTGGTACAGCAATATAATGCATGATATTTAATCAACAAAAGAAAGATGTTGCAATGCAGTGGTTACATTAAGACAATGTGAGAACATTTTTATGAATTGTTATTTCACTAACGACAAACATTTCACATAACATTTATTTAATATAAAAGGGAAGCTATTTATAACTGTTAATTAGGTCACAGCACATCCTATTGAAAAGTCTTAAAAGTCAAGTGCATTTTTCTCGGAGACTCGGAGACTCTCGTGCTTTGTGTAATGCTTTAGGCAGGCCGCCCTGTGGAAAAAGATCGAGCCATATTGTATCAAACCCAGTGCAATGAAGTCGATCATCTCGATCCTGTCGACATTCTATCAAAAGAGGAATGTGACCTTTACTTTCCTGTTACACACTTTCCTGTTTCGCACAATAAAGTATACATCTTGTCAAGTTTGATAGTGACACAACAGACTTTTAATGAACAATCAACAATTGGCGGCCATTTTTAATTGTTAATTAGGTCATGGCACATCTTATTGAAAAAGTGATAACATGTCAAGTTAGGCCTCGCCACCCCGGACGCAATGATATACGGTACTATGTTGTCTGATTAAAAATAAACAAGCCACAGTAATAGAAGGCAGAAGTTCTCAGCACCCAATTTATTGGGCCACGATCAGCTGTGTTCAATTTACTAAGATTCCTTTCCACTTCCTGGTTGGATATTACGACACAAAAATATTAATAACTCCGCTTAGAATTAACAAACAGTCTTCATTGAGTCATTGAGATACCGTTGGATTCGTCTTAGGTGTATCCAACTGTCATTGTTTCATAATTAAAACCCCAATGTTTAAATATTGTCTATATATGCTAATTATATTGTATTTCGAGCACTTTGACTTTCTACTCTACAGTCTTGTTCTTTGTTCTAAAACTCTTGCATAGATATTTGTTCCTACATGGCTAAGTAAGTAGGGGTATGCCTCCTATACATGTATTAGTTCTTTTGTGCTACTCTTGTTCTTTCATAAGTGTACAATCACAGTTTTTGCCAATAATAATAATAATCATTATTGACATCATCATTTGGTACTCTTTGAAGTCTTTCTAATAAGGAAGTGTCTATTCGCAGGGCACAGCTGGTCACGTGATTTAACGTAAGTTTGCGGCTATATTATACATTTTCGTTGATTGGAAAATGTGTTGTCAGTGGCATAGTTGATAGTGTCTCTGCCAGATGGGCGGGAGCTCGAGGTTCGTTTCCTTGCCGGACATTTTTTTAAAAAATTGTTCAGCAATTAATTGGATGAAAGTCAAATGTCAATCGTTCGTTTCCTTGCCGGACAATGTTTTTTTTAAATTTTTCAGCGATTCATTGGGTGAAAGTCAATCCTTCATCTCTTTGGGTATTTAGAATTGTGTTGTTTAAAGTGAGTGTAATTTAGTTAGTACCAGTTTCTCCAGTATTGGTCCTCGTTGCTTTGCACTACAGCAATTCCAATACCCAACCCACACATTTTTGAGTCCCAAACCATCCGTTTTCCTTCTACCCCTTCTGGCTCCAGCCCTCTTCTTCCCTTTCCTTCCCCCTCTCCCCTACCTCTTCTCCTCCGCTTCATTCTCTCCCCGCTGGCTGTTGTCAAAAGTATCGAGCACAAAGCACGTACTCCGTTGCTTCGGCGATAATTCTTTGCAATATTCATAGTTGGTTAGGTAGGTGGGTAGTTAGACACGAAAGTGGTTAAGTAGGCAGGCATACAGACAGGCGGACATGTAGAGAGGCATACAGACATCTCTCTCTCTTCTTCTCTATCTCCCTCCCCCTCTCTCTCTTTCTTGTCTTTATCACTTTTTTTTTTATGTCTTTCAACACATCTTTCTCATATCTCGCACACTATCTAATATCTTCATTATCTATCTCTCTCTTCTCTCTTTTCAACCCGCTTCACATATACCAGGTTTTCCTGCACTTTATATGCGTAGCATTTCCTTGTTTATCTGTTAATTCATGAGGCCAGTCAGTCGAAAGCAGTCAGTCATAAACAAAGCGTCTATTCGCAGGGCCCTATGTGCTGGTCACGTGATTATTCCCGGTGTAGGGCCCTGCGAATAAACAAAGCGTCTATTCGCAGGGCCCTGCGAATAAACTCTCCCTTCTAATAATTCTTCTCTCTTCTCTTGCATTGCCTGGAGAGTTAAATAAAATACTTTAAAAAAAAACATAACCTTCTCTGGTGTTAAATCCAATAAGAGTTATGTTAAATAACATTGTGACATGCTCTGCGGTTAACTAACTTCGTGCAATTTTACAATCAATATTCAAACAAACAATTGTTAGCTAAGCGGCTGGGCCGGCAAGTTACTTACTGTCGCTATTGCTATGGTAAATATAAACAATGGCGAATCAGCGACTTCCGGTGAACCATAATGGGGAGTAATCAATACCAGGTCTGGAACTGAGCTATTTGAAAGTGAATAAATAATACTAGACATAATCAAATAATAGAATACTCCGCGTCGGTAACTTAAGGGTATGTGAGCCGGTCGCTTAGAAAGCAATGGCAAACTTTTTTTTTTTTTAAATTCGCATATCCTTTTACAGGACATCGCTGTCAACAGCAGCATCTTTCAGCTTTATGTTGATTTCTTGGCAAGATTACGCTCAGTAGTTTGCCATTGCTTTCTGAGCGGCCGGCTCAGTTATCCCGCAAGTCACCAGCGGGGGACGAACCGCTCCCAGTTGTCGACCGCCACGAGACTCTGCGTGATAAACGGGATTACGGAGAAAGTGGTGTAACCGTAACCCCTCGGCCAGAGAGACCGCCAATGGCAAACTACTGAGCGTAATCTTGCCAAGAAATCAACAATCAGCTGAAAGATGCTGATGTTGACAGCGATGTCCTGTAAAGGATATGCGAAAAAAAGGTGATAATAAAAGCATTCTCAAGATACTGATACCTCAGCTGAAAAAAAAAGTGATAAAAAGCATTCTCAAGATACCTGATACCTGGCTTCAGTTCACATGTCTCATCGCAACAAAAACAAATAACGACAACGAAACAATAACGATCATAACACAAAACAAGTATACATAAGAAAATAAACGTACTGACACATGATGTGGTAGATGGAAACAGAAACCCAAAAAGCAGTACTACGAGAAACACATTAGTTAGGTAGGCCTAATTCGTCAGTTTTCTATAGTTCAACATGAGGCGTGTACTATGTAGTTTTCCACAGAGATAAAAACTCCGCAAGCACGACAAGTGGCTTCCTATCATCAGAAACAATGCCCTTTCATCGAATCTTTCAGCCCCTTGCCCTATTATTCTTAACACTCTCTTTAGAGTTGAGCCTCACAGGGGTCATGACTCCGGGTGTCTTTCTCTTGGCCTGAGTTAGCACTCTGCCTTCCAGTTTCGAGAAGTTCAAATTGATTTTTGCATTAATCCAATATTCGCTTGTAACTGAGACAGTAACTGTTTCCGGATCTTACATGAGAGATTGATAGTGATAGCGTCTCCTTCAGTGAGATACATATCCCTTGCCTTGAAGGCAGGAATATGGACCATGTTAACGGCTTCTGTTTGTCCTATTCATTGTTCTCATCTTTCCATGGTCAGCACAAGGCTCTCTCTGCAGCCTCGTCTAATTGTTTTAATGTAAGACTAAGTGTTTTAGCTTGTTCCTTTATGCATAGTTGCTTGAGCATATCGAACAAATGGTTCATTTGGAGCCCAAATCTTTTGCATCTTCCTCTATGGCGAAAAGCCTGACAGTATACCCGTCCTGTCTCAGGCTTGCTACCATGCCACTGTACTTTTCCACTTAAACAATATAAAATGACACAAAGTAGTACAGCTTTACATAACAGAGTTAAGACACATACAGAACGTTGGCAAGATTACGCTCAGTAACGTTCTGTATGTGTCTTAAATCTGTTATGTAAAGCTGCACTACTTTGTGTCATTTTATATTGTTTACACTTTCACAGCTTTACCTCAGTTCCACCAAATTTTATTCATACTTTTCCACTTAGAAGGTTTGCTCATCGATTCTCGATTCATAAAGTCATACAGGACGTCAGCTTGATCAGCGTTAGCTGACGAGCCGATGAGAAGTGCACTACAATGTCAGGTCGCTTCTGAAACTGCCGGATTACTGCATGATATCCAACATGGACTTTTTTGGTCAACAACCAGCTCCCTGTCATCCGTGTCATCGAGGATGGACTGTAAGTCTTCAACGCACTCTTTCTTGCTTATCAGTTTCTGCCAAGCTTTGACAAAGATATCTGCATACGCCTTACAGTGGTCCCTCTGTTCGTCAACGTCCTTGGTTCGTACACTATGGCCTCAGCTAAGTGAGCACTTTATTGTTTTTTTTTTTTTTCCATTCCATGTGAATCGACCTTGCCCAAGGGCCACATTGCACACAAACAACACGTGTTCTAACATCTATTTCTTATTCTCACAGATAGGAGGATATGAGTCCGTGGATTTACCCCACTTGACCAGGTTGACAGTTGATGATAATTGGATATCGTAAAGGGATATGACGACGAAACTTTTGTGAAGTGGTTGGGCATACTCTGTTTCTCTTGCCCTAGATCAGGGGTCACCAAACTACGGCCCACGGGCCGGATCCGGCCCGCTATGTCATTTCATCCGGCCCGCCGACGGTACTCGAACTTGCTTGATATAATGTATGGAACACGAGAGGTTGTGATACAATTTAAATGTAAATATTATGTTTACAATAATAGGAGATCTTCACACGTACTGAAACCCCATGGCTGCTATGTGTCTTAAATTTACTATTTTCAATTAAAAATTATTGTAACAAGATTTTCTTGTTTATTGTAATGTTTGCTTTTTTCGCGCCATTCCAAGTCCTTCCACGGCTCGTGGTAGCGCCGCCTACGCTCTGACGTTACCATGGTTTCCATGGCAACACACACACAAACACACACACACACACATATACATATTTCCCTCCCCCAGATGCGTCCGGCTGTCAACACACGTCCGATGCTCCAGAAATATTTACTTCTTTTTGCCAGTCCTCCATTTTATAGGTATATTAAGGATTTCTTCGTTTGAAAATAATAGGTAAGTGAACTACAATAGTGAATAGGGCAATAAAGTTGTAAACATGGCATAACAATGCCATAGAAGCCTCGTATTATTACGAAAATATTATCCCCCAGCTCAGGATAATTCCCCGGTCAAGGTGACAATCGAGCTGGTCTCTAGGCCAGTGTTTTTCAACCTTTCTGCTGGAGCAGATCCTTGCACAAATGTTTACGTTGCTCAAGGAATTATGTGCGATGATCCAAGTATCTGTCCTACTTTATGTAATAAACCAGATGGGCAGAAATATTGCATTTGGGCGATTTCGGCTGTTTCGGCGGAACCTCTAGATGCCACTCGCGGAACCCCGGTTGAAAAACTCTGCTCTAGGCTGCTTATTTAGGCCGGACATATTTATATAGTTTGCAAACCTTATTATGAGATTGTGACAGGTTGGCCCACCTCTCAGATCGTTTTTTTTTTTATTAGATGGAGATATCCCTCAGTAAACCCCTCTAAGTATCCTGTATTCTATTTTATTTTTATCTATATTTTCAAATATTAGATAAAATCGTCTTTGGTTAGTGTATTTATATACATAAAACTATAGAGAGAGTTAAATACTATTTCTTCTTATAGTTAGAAGTAGATGTAGGGTAGAGTTCGTTTACAAGCCAAGAAATCCAGTCAGACTGAATTTTATATTCAGGTTTGGCTGTGAATAATAATTTGGCCACAGGAAGGGAACTCTCCTGGATGAGAAGTTAACTTCCGGTAGCACCCTAACCTCTGCCATTTTTCTGACAGCAACCTGGAGGGAGCAGGAGCTACTATCACGTCAATTGGCTAAAATTGAACACCTGTCTGTGTTTAAACATATTTTATTGCTGGCTCTTGTTAAGCCGAAATACCCTCTAAAACATAGAAAAGCCAATGATAGTCTCCACTCCCGATAGGCCAGTCAAAATCTAGTTGCAGGGTGAGTTAATAATAATTTTGTTAAATATTTTTCTGTGTGTCAAACTGCCGGCAAAATCTAAAGGCCATGCCGATCGATAATAGATACTATTAATTAAAACTAGTGTTAGTTAACTAATATTAGAATTAGGAACATGTTTGTGCCATGTGGCTTGCCGACAAGGGTAAAACGCAAAGCTCGTCACATGTGGCATTCAAAACATGGATAAATTACATTACGTGATTCTCGAAATTAGGTATCCGCCTGCGGAAGGACACCTGAGTTAGTCAGTAGACGATTAGAGTTAAGATAAATTAATTATGTGCTTAACATCGGATCTAGCGTATTTCTCTAGATAAAATACTTATTAGTTGAAGGAATTAGTTCAGAGAGTGAATAGTTACAATTAATTATTCTTTATTAATCTCTTATCTTGCCCATAGTCAGACTACTACCAGGTGGTCCAATATGGCCCACTTAACAAAGTTCAAACCTTGGGGGAATTCTCCAACCCTAATATTGTTCTTGTGTATAGAGAAAATAATCTTAAACCTAGCTAAGAAATCTTCTAGATAATTAGTTAGGCTTAATAAAATATAAGGAAGAATATTGCTATTAGTACAACTCATAACTCTTTAAGTGAACTTGTGGTGGTTCATGGATGAAATGGTTCACTCGTGTACATCGTGACGTTATAGTTGTTGTGTGTGATTTCATTTCATTCTATGGAATTCATTAATATGTGATGTTAATTCATAATAGTACCAATATGGAAAAAGAAAGGCAATATGAGAGAGTGCGAAACATACAGAGGTATATCACTCCTAAGCCATATAGGGAAAATGTATGCAAAACTTTTGGAACAAAGAGCTAGACCAATAGTTGAACAACAGTTAAGCAAAGCACAATTCGGTTTTCGGAAAGGTAAAAGTTGCACTGATGCATTATTTACACTTAGACAAATTTGTGAAAAAACTATTGAATATAGTGACCAGCAGAATATTGTGTTTGTAGATCAGGAAAAGGCTTTTGATAGAGTAGACAGATACAAATTATGGACCATCCTTGAAGACTATGGGATAGAAGGGCAACTGCTAGAAAATATCATAGCCATGTACCACTTGAGCCAAAGTGCAGTAAGAACACAGGAAGGTATATCAGATATGTTCACAGTCAATACAGGAGTGAGGCAGGGATGTGTGCTCTCTCCCCTGCTATTCAATATCTACATGGACAGAATTTCCAAAGAAGCAAGTCTCGACAGACCAGATTCAGAAAATTTAGAACTCTTTACTCCAGATGAAACAACTGACCCACAGGGAATAAATGAACTTCTATTTGCAGATGATCAGTGCCTGTTTTACAGCGATGAGGGCAGACTACAAAATCATATTACTAATCTGAGTTCAACCTGCAGCAGATACAATATGAGTATAAACACAGCCAAAACCGAAGTAATGCAAGTTAGCAGATCGCCAGGCCCACTAAATATACAGATAAATAACACACCTCTGAAACAAGTTAAAGAATTCAAATACCTTGGAAGTATGATCACAGAAGATGGCAGATTGGACAGAGAAGTTGACATCAGATGTCAAAAAGCTAGTGCACTTACATATCAACTATCACCCTTACTGAAACATCCAAACATACCCATGTCCGCAAAACGACAGATAATAAACAGCATATTCACACCAACCCTATGCTACCAATCTCAAACCTGGACTTTATCCAAATTACACCTTCGCAAAATCAACACCTGCGAAATGAGATGCCTGAGGAGAGCTGCCAACTTAACAATCCGAGACCGAGTAAGAAATGCTACTATCAGACAGACTGTGGGATCAACACCTTGTGCCACATTTATTGACAGACAGAAGATCAAGTGGTTTGGCCATGTCATTAGAATGCAACATCAACAACTACCATCACTGGCCTTACATCAAAGATCATCTGCGACGAGACCACGAGGACGTCCAAGAAGAAAATGGATTGACGACATCAGAGACATTGTACAACCTCACGGAATGACACTATCCAGTGCCGTCCACCGGGCGCTGGAACGCAAATTATTCCTCCCCACGACGCTTAACGGCAGAAGTGGAAGATGATGATGATGATGATGATGATGATGATGAATTCATTGTGTGGAGTGTAGTTTGTGTGTTTCCATACTTGGAAAATAATGTGTGGTGTTTCATCGATTTAATGGTTTGTTAATGTATATGTGACGTCAGAGTTGTGGCGTCTGAGTTTCATTCCATTGAAGTCATCCTATATGTACTGTTAATTCATTATGGTAATTGTGGTTCATGTTTCCATGATTAATCATGACTTAGAATATATATTTGGAATGTGGTCTTTGACGTAGAGCATTGTGATTGTACATGTTTGATCTAAATATCAGCAGAGAGAATAGGATATCATTTGTGTGCTGTTTCCATTAGATCAGTGTGCTGTTTAAGGAAGCAAAATATGTA
The DNA here is from genome assembly GCA_963921405.1 of Cepaea hortensis. Taxonomy (NCBI): domain Eukaryota; kingdom Metazoa; phylum Mollusca; class Gastropoda; order Stylommatophora; family Helicidae; genus Cepaea; species Cepaea hortensis. The sequence goes on from OY992886.1 coordinate 42,639,698, forward strand.
AATTGAGGTAATACATGCTATTGAAAATTATGAGACAAGCATGCCACACAGGACCATGACAGGGCCAAAAGAATTTACAATTCTGTCTTGAAGGATTATTCACTCCTTCTCACTGTCATTCACAGAGTCTGCACCCTGATCATCGTAGCCGTAGTCACGACCGGTGATTGAGCTACGAACCACTCACTTGAAGCAGCAGAGAGTGGAGTCCATACCACGATCCAGTCAGCACTGACAGCTTACCATCCAGGAGGCTAAGGATTATCAGATGAGTGGCTACCCACCCGTTTGCCACTGCACAGCAATCCTAATTTGTCCGCTATTGGCTCAGAGTCTATGATTATATCCTCTAGCTGAAAATTATCTTGTAGAAATTTCAGGGATCTGCGTATCTCTTATGTGTCAGTGAGTTCCCAGTGGGGCTCACGTAGTGTTCTTTAGGATTAAACGTTATGTTATATTTGTAATTTTAACAACTGCGTCTGTCATTATAGAATTAGAATTAGCATCACCAGATTGTGTGACGAGTGAAAGGACTACATCTATACTTATCATTCTGTCTTATCTCCTGTTGTGTGAGAATACATTAGGCAGTGGGGGATCATTATTCATCCAGGCACGTTAGCAGGAATAACTTGACATACTGTCTTCGTGTGTTAGTACAGTTAGTCGTCATAACTTTCCGCCTGGCACTGTTTAGAAGTAGTGATCCATTCTGGGACTTTGATAATCATTCTTCTAGAATTGCGAGCCATTTGATCGCTTCTTCAGCAGTGGTTAGATTCTCTATTCGTAGAAGTCTATTTAGTATCTACTTTGATCCAATTCCATCCTAGTAGAATACGTTACGCGACAGAGATATATTCTATTAACAAAGGTACCTATAAACTTTATATGTACCTTTGGTGAGCCGTAGCTTCACCAGTGACCCCTAGTCCTTCGCTTTTCTTGCGTTTCAATAGGATTTTTATTATATTTCTAATTCAATGTCTTTTTCATTTTTAGATCCCATGTACTTCACCCTTCGTTATGGCTACTAAGAAAAGAAATGTGAACACCGAGTGTCGCGTTTTCAATGAATAATGGGGAGTAAAGTACGTCTTTGTGGAAACAAAGGACCAGAAAACCAGTTGCTTAATATGCAGCCAAAGTGTTGCCGTTTTGAAAGAGAACAATCTTCGGCGTCACTACGAAACAAAACATCTATCAACATATTCAAAGTTTTCTGGAAAGTTACGCTGTGAGAAATATGAGTCCATGAAACGAGGTTTTAAAACACAAAGAGATCTCTTAACGAGAAAGTTTGCTGAAAATGAATCTGTCACTCGTACAAGTTATAAAGTAGTGCATAAGATGGCAGAATGAGGAACACCGTTTACTGATGGCAACTTCATCAAAGAGTGTATGATGAAAGCAGCAAATGACTTGTATCCTGAGAAAGCCGATTTGTTTGGAACTTTCGGCAAGTTCAGTTGTGCGAAGAACAGTAGAACATGGAGAGAACATAGTGCTACAGATACGCGAGAAAACTAGGAACTTTTTGTGGTGTTCTCTGGCGCTGGATGAGTCTACTGATGTTTCGAGTACGTCACAACTTCTTGTGTTCATTCGCGGTGTCAATTTGGACTTTCAAGAGTTGACATCCGTTTGCAGCATGCATGGACCAACAACTGGAAAAGACATTTTCATGGAAGTGCAAAAAGGTTTGCAAGACTCAATCCTAGAAGCTGATTAAGTGGCATCAGCTTCGAGGTGTTACAGTTGATGGAGGAAAAAACATGGCTGGAGTAAGGAAAGGTGTGGTGGGGCAGATCAGGACTCAGGTGGAAGATTTGCAAATTCTGGGCGCTCTGTTCATATACTGCATCATACATCAGCAAGTACTCTGTGTGAAGGACTTAGATATTTCTTGTGTACTGAAACCAATCGTTTCTGCCGAAAACTTCATTCGGGGACATGCACTCAATCACCGTCAGTTCTAGACTTTTCTTGAAGAAATTGATTCTGAATTCTGTGACTTGCCTTATCACACATCAGTGAGGTGGCTCAGCTGCGGTAACGTTAAGTTTCGTTTTTACAAGCTCTGAAACGAAATAGATGTTTTCCTCACTGAAACAAAGATAGAGCTGATCCACAGCTGTCAGATCCTACCTGGCTGTCAATGTTGTCATTTTTGGTCGACATTTCATCCCACATGAATGAAATGAATTTTAAATTTCAGGGAAAGGATAACCTCGTCTGTGATGTCTACAGAATCATCAAAGGATTTCGGAGAAAGCTGACATTGTTTGAAGCACAACTGGAAGGAGAAAATCTTTCTCATTTTCATAATTTCAAAGAGTTTTGCTCTGCGACCGCCGAAGATGTCAACCTCGATTTTCCGAGAGAAAAAAAAAATTATTCGTGAGTTGAAAATGCATTTTTGGAGAGATTTTCAGATCTTGACAGAACTGAGAGTGACATTCTTCTGTTCCAGAATTCGTTCTACTATTAACCTTTGCCGGCTCCATGGCCGAGGGGTTAGCAGCTTTCTCCGCTAACCCCGAATACTCTCGTCACGTGACGCGACGAGAATTAGCAGTGGTTCGAATCGCAAAAGTGACTTATGAGAGTATGGAGCCGGTCGCTCAGAAAGTCGTGGCGTGCTGATGAGCGTAATCTAGCCTAGGAATCAACATACAGCTGAAAGATGCTGGTGTTGACCGCAATATCCTGAAACAGGATGGAACGCGAAAAAAAAAAAAAAAAAAAAATAACCTTAATGATGTGTCAGTTGAACTACTGTTGGAGCTCATTGATTTGCAAGCAAATGACTTGTTGAAAGAGAAGCGTAGCGAAAGTAAACTTGTTGAATTTTACCGCTACTTACCTGATGTTAATGTTTCCGAAAATGAAGAAATGTGCCGCTGGTATGGCATCAGCGTTTGGAACAACTTATGTCTGTGAGCAAACATTTTCTAAAATGAAGTATGTGAAGTCAACACATCGAACGAGATTGACTGATGAACATTTGAAAGCAATTCTCTTATTTTGAAACAGCCATTCCAACCCAAACATTGATGATATCTTGCAATATCAGTTTCACAAATCTCACTAACCTGTTTTGCTGTAGTTTGTGAGATTCGGATATGTGCACACTAAGTCTGATGTAACTATCGTTTTACTAACGTCGCCTTCTTTGATAACTTTTTTTAAAAAGTAAATAAATATGTTGGTTGTCTTTGTTTTTTGTGCATTGCACACCATTCACCCATGATTAATTGAGTTTTTCGTCTTTTTTACCAGAGCTTTCGTTCTGGCATGTAAGTATTGTTAAAGTTAGTTGCATATCCTTTACAAGACGATTGTAGTCAACACCAGCATTTTTTGCTGTTGTTGATGTCTTGGCAAGTTTACGTTCAGTAGTTTGCGATTGCTTTCTGAACGACCGGCATCCATACCATTGCGTAAAAACAAACAGCACAACGTGGACTGCTGCGAAATCGCGCGCAGTTGTGTTTCGAACGCGGGTATACTGGATTACGAACCGCGTCCGTAAGACTTTCGCCACGGAGACGGCGCAAATATTGTACAGAATAAGTATCCGGCCCGCGCTCGTCATTTTGTCAGTTATCTGGCCCGCCCTGAAAAAAGTTTGATGACCCCTGCCCTAGATCTTACCAGTGAGATATTGTGGCAAAAAGTAAATAACAACATGAAGGTAGGACTTTAAATTAAAATGGTCAGCACCTCGTTTTAAGTCGCCGTAATAAAGTTTTATAAAAGTTCAGGCCTTTATGGGTGTTTCTTTTTCGTCTTTTTGAATTTTAGCTGATGAGTTTGCTACCTGTGATTTTTGTGTTTGGATAGCAGGCGTTGGTTTCTGCTTTTCGGCTATATACTTTTCTTGTCGGTTTTGTCTTGCACAATAAATGAATGTTTTATTAAATGTGATGTAGCAGTCTTGTGAACACATACAAAATTGGTCATAATAAATATACGCAGATAGTGCAGTGCTGCCAGATTGCTCCTTATGTAATGTAAATCAGTTACACAGAAAAGCGACCCCCCCCCCCCACCCACACACACACACACAAATACGCACAATACACACACACACACACACACACACACAGAAACACACACACACACACACATCACATCACACATCCTGGTATTAACGAGAAAGCAAAATACCAGTCTAGTGCATCAAAATGTCTTTAATGATACAAATAGAAATGTGTAATGAAATTAATAAAAGGAAAGGTAATATAAACCACGAGACCAGCAACATACCTGGCTACATAAGTTAAAGTTAAAAGTTAGTTGCAAATCCTTTTACAGGACGTTTGCAGTCAACACCAACATTTTTAGCTGTTGTTGGTGTCTTGGCAAGTTTTACGTTCATTAGTTTGCCATTGCTTTCTGAACGACCGGCACCCATACCTTTTCAAAAAAAAAAAAAAAAACCCAGAACAACGCGATCTTCTGTCAAATCGCGCGCAAATGTGTTTCGAAGGCGGGTAAACGGGATTACGAAGCGCGTTCTAAATCCCTTCGCCACGGAGTTCGGCGGCTATAAATTATAAGTATATAACATATATCTTCGCCAAGTAAACCGTTGAAATATCTAACTGTTTGTTTGCAGGTTTAGAAACAAGTCGTTAGACAAGAAGTGGAGAAATATAGAGGGAAAAAAGGGCGGCCGTTAAGAATTGGAAGAGGGTATCGAGAGCAACCAGTTCAATTGATACAGAATTGGAGGAGGCTGTAGTTAGGTACACCCATATGAAGAACATGAACGACGGTGACTTGAAAATGATGTTTTGTTTTTTGTTTTTATTTTTGGTTTCAATCTTAGCATGAAAACGGCAAGAAATATTCCATGATTGGTTGCACAGCTACCTTGTCCCACTCCCAAAGCCAGACAAGGATCACTCAAAACTAAATGGACATAGCACTACTACCTTGCAAAACACTTTTGGCAAAGTACTTGAGAAGATAGTAGCATACAAGCTACAGCACCGCTTGGAAGGATGTAAACTACTCCCCAAAGGGCTTGGGAGTTACCGGCCTGGGAAGGACACCTGGGCCAATGAGGCAACAGTTGCATCTGATGTCTATGAGGGCTTCCAGAATAAACAAGAGACGGTGGCGGTGGCACTTCACCTGGAAGATGCTTACAACAGGGTCAGGTATAATCGTTTGATATACACTCTCTTGGACATGGAGATCTGCCTTTGGATTGTCAAATGGATTGCGGCAGTACTTTATGGGTGTATAATCGCACTACGCATGCGTTCATGGACTTTTGACCCTTGCACTATTACACCTGGGCTGCCACAGGGATCTGCCATTCCCTCAGTGCTCTTTAATGTCTACACCAGCAAAGTCGCAGCTATTGAGACACCAGGTGTTGGTAGAATCTTGACATTCGCAGCTGATGGTGTACAGAGAGGGAAAAAAGGGAAAGAATGGCTGAAGACTTACAGTCGGTAGTAGGAAGGAAAAAAAAGGTGAGGGTGGGAGTGTGTGTGTGTGTGTGTGTGCGCGCGCGCGCGCGTGTGTGTGTGTGTGCGTGCGTGTGCGTTAGTGTTATTTTGTATCTTGCGTTTTGCGACATAGGTATATTTTGATGTTTCAATATCGGTGTCAGTTGATATATTCCATCCATCATGTGTTATGCCGATAAGCGTGGGTGGTCATGCACTGCCATCTCAATCGATCACCAGAGTCGTGGACTAGCTCCGTGTTCCTGTCTCGACCATGTCACGTGGCCAAGCCATCCAGGTATTTACTTCCCGGTCTTCCCCTTGGCCTCTTCCCTTCGATCTTGCCAGTCGTCACAAGTTCTCCAAGTCATTTCTTCTCATAACATGCCCCAAAAATTTTGACTATAGATAATACTGCAGTACATGATATCCTAGGCATCTGTAAAGAAGGTAGTTTGCCATTGCTTTCCTTCCTAGCAGTGACCATACTGGTCGATGACCGTAGCCATTGTCTCCCAAGAAAGAGATCCTCTGACTACCGTCGTGAAGCTGGAGACCATAACCTACAACTATCTGTTGACTGCTCTTCAACTTCATCCACCACCTGCACCCATGGCTTCATGTAACCCTGATCGGGGGCTAAACTGGAACTCCACCTTGCCCAAGGGTGTCCCGTAGGCTAGCGGAGGGAAGGGGGCACCTTACCCCTCCTTTGATAGGGAATACCCCTACCCCTTAGCGCATTTGGTTTTTGACAGCTGATGTCAGTTTCTCGGTTCCCACACCCCTGCCCTCGCCATATCCTGTAACCATAATTTCGTTGTTAGTTTGTCATGCCACGCCATTTAACAGAATCCTGCATTGTCAGAACTAATTTCCATATCATAAGATTTATTTCATAAGATTTAACCATGATGTGAAAATTTACAACGATTCGATTAGTCAATTTGAGCGTCATTTTGTCGTCTTGGCCATCTGAAATTTTTATCAACGCCATAAGTAGCCAATTGTTACTCGGGGACCTTCTCTAAATCGCACCATATGAATTTGTGAAGGTACATAATCCCTTACAATAAAATGAGAAAGTGTAAAGCTGTGTTGTGGTTAAGGGTAAGTAGGTGTCTATGACCTGAGGACGACAAATGGTCCCATTTTCGGGATAATACATTCGTTTTCGGACCTTAGTACTGCATTTAACCATACAGAAACATATATACATGGCTTCAGTAGGTGTCATTCATGCATAGCTGATTGGTGAAGAGACATTCTTTTGTGGAGACTATTTTCCCTGGACGGCGGGAGAGGTATGTATACACATATCATAAATCAAGTCATTATATTCATCATCATCAACATCATCATCGTCTTCCACTGTTGCCTTCACGCGTCGTGAGGAGGGCTTTTTGACGGGCCAGCGCATTATGGATTGCACTGGATAGTGTCATTCCGTGTGATTGTACAAATCTTTCATGTCGTCAATCTATTTTCTTCTCGAGTGATCTCTTGTTTTCATATCAGATCTTCCTTTAGTGTAGCGCCAGTGTTGGTAACTGGTGGTGTTGCATTCTAAAGAGATGGCCACACAATTTGATCTCATGCCTTTCAATATTTGTGGCACAGGGTGTTTGTTGTTCGCACTGTCTGTTTATTAACACAATTTCTTACTCTGTCTCAGATAGTTAGGTTGGTAGCTCTCCTCAAGCATCTCATATCACATGTGTTGATTTGACACAAGTATGATTTGAATAGTGTCCAAGTTTGATAATGGTAGCATAAGGTTGATGTGAATATGTTATTTATTATCTGTTGCTTTGCGGATATTGGTATATTTGGATGTTTCAGTACGGGTGTTAGCTGATATATAAGCGTACTTGCTTTTTGACATCTGATTTCGATTTATCTGTCTATTTTTCCATCTGCTGTGACCGTACTTCAGAGATTTTTAAATTCTTTAACTTATTTTAGAGGTGTACTTTTTTATAAATAGTATCACCTAAATTAAGTGATTTTGCAAATTTGCTATAGGCAGATAATGTAAAACTGTCTGTTAAACTCATTACAATCGCTGTTGTGGGATTATCACAATATTGAAAAAAGAGTAATAGCTAGTCAAGGTGTTTACAAATTTACCAAAAGGACAAAACAAGTAAGACGACATATATTGTCAACAGGGATACACATGCGGTTTCAATATAACAAAGAACATAAATATAGAAGCAAACAGGTAATTAACGAAACGGAAGCTATTGTGGATACATAAAAAAAAAACACACACACACAACAGCATATACAAATAGTTCAAATGGTAAACACGAATCACCACAATCTTGCATGGCACCCGTCCCCTGCTGTTTGCTGGTCCTCTGGTGGCTAATTTTGTGTTGTGTTATTGTGACTTGAAGTTAGCTTCTTCTTCTTATAGTCCATGCCGAGTGGCGTTAGTGATCATGTCTGTCCACAACCTTCTGCCTCCTGAGCTACAATACATTTCTGATCCAAACGATCATCCATGCCATGATGCCAAACTGTCAAGTATCTTCTCTATTGCCCCTCCCTATCTCCCCGCCCCTCTTACCCTTCAATATTCCCCTTTGTGATGACATACAATCAGCTTTTCTTTTCTCATGACGTCTCCAAAGAATATGGGCTGTCTTCTTCATGATGCCAGTCGTCTTTATGAGTTGAAACCACATCTAGCAATCAGGAGATATGTGTCTAGAAATATGTACAACAATTTCCAAACTAAAAAGGAAGGGTTGTCTGAATACTTATAAACTTTTTTGTTATCTAATTTATTTTGTGTCAAACTAGACAGAAGAAATAACTGATTTTTATCCTTTTTTCATTGTATTTCTTACATTAAAAAAAAAAAAAAAAAAAAAAAACTTCTTTATGTTGCTTCTCTTTTAAAATTATTTGACGAGCATTTGTTATTGATGTCTTTTCCATCAACTCATTCTGGGCTCCTGTGCATTGTTTATAAAAACGTTTTTCATTGTTATATTTCACCTGCGTAATGTTAATGAAAGGAATGGCTTTCCCATAACACTGAATACAATCATAGAAACACTCTACAGGGAAGAAATGACAGCCGTGAAGATATGTGATGATGGTACAACAGACTGGTTGTGTATAGAACAGGGAGTCAGGCAAGATTGCATCTTGCACACGTATTTGTTTAACTTGTATACCGAAAACACAAGGAATGTCAGAGAAAGTACGAACAGAGAACAACATGCTTTGTGGTAGAAGGAATAGAAATACGTAAACATCGGTTATGTGAACGAGATTGTACCACTTGTCTACACCACACATGGCGACTTATTACCTGTCTACACCACACATGACCACTGTATTACCTGCCTACACCACACATGGAGACTGATTATGTGAACGCGACTGTATTACTTGTCTACACCACACATGGCCACTGTATTACCTGCCTACACCACACATGGTCATTGTATTACCTGCTTACACCACACATGGCCACTGTATTACCTGTCTACACCACACATGGCCACCGTATTACTTGTCTACACCACACATGGCCACTGTATTACCTGTCCTACACCACACATGGCCACCGTATTACCTGCCTACACCACACATGGCCATTGTATTACCTGTCTACACCATACATGGCCACAGTGTTTTACCTGCCTACACCACACATGACCACTGCATTACCTGCCTACACCACACATGGCCACTGGTTTACCTGTCTACACCACACATGGCCACTGTATTACCTCTCTACACAAACATGGCTACTGTATTATCTGTCTACACCATACATGGCCACTGTATTATCTGTCTACACCATACATGGCCACTGTATTACCTGTCTACACCACACATGGCCACTGTATTACCTGTCTACGCCACATATGGCCACTGTATTATATGCCTACACCACATATAGCCACTGTATTACCTGTCTACACAACGCATTGCCACTGTATTACCTGTCTAAACCACACATGGCCACTGCATTACCTGTCTAAACCATACATGGCCACTGTATTATCTGTCTACACCACACATGTCCACTGTATTACCTGTCTACACCACACATGGCCACTGAAAATCTAATCAAGTCAGTGCAGGAGCACATTTTAACCCCCTCCCTCCCCTCCCCCACCTTTTCCCCGAAACCACATTTCCACTGCCATGCGATATTCCTAAGCCTTTCTTATTGGCCATGTTTCACGTGCATACAGTATTATGGGTTGTACATCGCACGTCAAAACCCGGCCAGTGCATTACAACGCCCCAAAACCCATGGTCTGTAATCTCGTATCATGGTCTCCCCAAAGGTTAGACAATAAATTGCTGTCGGGAAAGCAGCGGAAGATCGAGAAGTAAATACCTGGATGATTTGGCCACGTGGCATGGTCGAGACAGGAACACGGAGCTGATCCACGACTCTGGTGATCGAGTGAAATGGCAAAACATGACCACCCACACTTATCGGCATGGCACATGATGGATGTCTGGAAAGCAACGGAATGTTGAAAAGGAGACTGCCCTCACCAGCTGAGACAAGTGGATTGTTTTAGCACGACATTGTCAACACGTGTCTCATACACAGCGCTTCTACATGACCATGGTATGTACAGTCAAAGTACAAGACACCTTTTCATACAATCAGGTGTGTTGGGCACTTGCTGCTAACTACATATTTTAAAGCCAATCAGCCATCGATGGGTGATGTGGTCAATATAATTCCGGCCGCCTTGATTTCCTAGGACATTTCCTAGCTCCCACATTAAGGCAGGGCCGCCCTGACAGCTCAAGCAACGGTAACAACATGGCCATGTGGCGGCACAATGATCAGCATAAAACAAGCATGAGCATCAAGATGGAATACTTGGAAGGCACAGTTGCCTGACCCCCAGCTGTGTTAGACCCATATGGCGGGGACAGATGTGATGGCAACAGTCATCAAATGACACGCACACGTCTCTCTATGAACGCCATAGGCACACGGTGAGCAGATTTTACACACAGTTGTCAACAGTGTCTGGAACTGGCAGTGCAACATGTCGGTTAGAGCTGAGCATTCTGAGACTGACTGGCTTACCCCATGAGCGAGAAAAACAGTGTTAAAGTGCTACAAAGAACCTGTAATTTTCTATGAATATAAAACATGGACAATGACCAGACAAGCTGGAAATCATGTAATGGTAGTGGAAAATTGGATTCTGATGAAACATGCAAAGAATACATAGATAGACAGAAAAACCAAGGAGCAAATTCCTACAAGAAGCAAATGAAAACCGTAAACTGATCAGAGAACTTAGACCAGTGTTTCCCAACCTTTTTTGTGCCATGCCCCACTTAAGCCTTTCTAAAATTCATATTGCCCCCCTCCCCCGCCCCACGCCCCCCCCTCAACATATACATTATTTTTAATATTCAAAAATTGAAATGTTCACTAAAGAAACTTGAATGATAGGTTTTAGGAAGGAATCACTAGGTAATTATTGAGCAAACACAGTAAGTAAATTTTCAAAACATATAACGGAGAACTGAAATTCAAGTAGAAAATAATTTTAATGAAAGATTTTTCTATATTATTTTAATTATTAGTAATTATTTATTATTTAAATTTAGTGAGATCCTTGCGCTTGATGCTTGCTGCAAAGAGATCTTATGTCAGGTTCCAATTTAGTTAACTTCAGTCTCAAGTCTCCCCGTTTTGTTATATTCAGCCGATTTCTTCCATTTTCGAATTGCCCCCCTTAACAGTCGAATTGCCCCCTTGTGGGGTGTGGGCCCCACGTTGGGAAACACTGACTTAGACGAAGACGTTCAATAATTTTTGGGCACGTTATGTGAAGAAATAAACTAGATAACATGGTGACAACTTGCAAGATTGAGAGGGAAAGAACAAGGGGAAAGCAGAACAGTAAATATCTGGATAGCTTGGCCACATAACATGGTCGGAACAAGAACATAGAGCTGAACATGACTTTGGTGATCGCATGAGATGGCTTATCGGCATGGTACATGATGATGAGGCTACAAGCAGACCAGACCCCCATAGAAGCAAGGACATCTCCAGTCGTTCAATTGCTCTCTGCAATATTTATACAAACAAGTCTTGCAGCAGGAATATGTTGTAGGCCTGTGAAGCATGTGGACCATCTCATCGTTGTAGGCCTGACTGCGAGTATCCCAGCGAACGACGACAACTGACATCGAGCACTTGTCCGACCCTGCTTATGACAATATCAGGGTAATGTCCTAATCATTACACCAACACTGTCTGTTGGCACGCCGTACTGCTGTCCGGTCGTGATGTCTGGGACCTTCAGTCCATCAAGAATGATGATGACCATTCATTTCATCCAGTGGGGTTGAAAGTATGGAGCCGTGAGTTCTAAAATGATTGATAAGGCCTATTTTGGCTCGAAATGCTCTTTGACAATGTGGACAAAGAATGCTTGACGTTACTGGAGGAGGATTTCCTGCAGTGGTTTTTCTGTTCTGTCTTTTCTTAACAGCTCTTGCAGTCCTGGTTGCCTCACAAGTGACTGCACCCTTGCGTAACGATGCACGCCACGAATTTCGGTCTCTGGCTGCAGTCTCCCAGGTGTCATGATGAATTCCAAAAGCATTCAGTGAAATTTCAGTGTCTTTAAAGCGTTTCCTCTGGCCACCTTGGGAGCGTTTACCACAACGCAACTCGCCGTAAAAAAAAATCGTTTAGGGAGCCTGTGATCTGGCATGCGAGTCAAGTGACCAGCCCAGCGAATCTGATTCTTCATTAGTAGAGTGTGGATCCTGGGCATAGACGCTCTTTCTAGGACTTCAGTATCTGGGATCTTGTCTTGCCATTTAATCTTCAGTAACTTCCTAAGGCAGATTGTGTGACAGTGGTTTAATTTCCTAGCGTGTAGCTGATAAACAGTCTTAAATTGTGGTGGCCCGTCTCCCTGGCCTAGAGGTTAATGTCTTTTTCCGTAATCCCGTATATTCTCGTGAGTAACGTAACCTGCGAGAGAATCGGTAGCGGTTCTCGCCGCGTTGCTAACTTACGGGGCATGTGAGCCGGCCGCTAAGAAAGCAATGGCAAACAATTGAGCGTAATCTTGCCTAATACATCAACAGCAGCTGAAAAATGATGATGTTGACTGCAACGTCTTGTAAGGGATATGCAACAACAAAACATTGTGGTGAGAGAGAAAGAGAGTGAGAGAGAGAGAGAGAGAGAGAGAGAGAGAGAGAGGGAGAGGGAGAGAGAGAGAGAGAGAGAGAGAGAGAGAGAGAAAGAGAGAGAGAGAGAGACGTAATATGGGTGTTCACTTAACTAACACTAAACAATTTAACCCCTTTTGCATTAATATGTATGAGAGACATTAATAGTTAGTTCATTGACAAAAACAAGAACTTGAACTAAAACAGTGAATCGTAAAGTTCACTTCAAACTCAAGAATGTTCATGGACCCCCATATGACATAGTGGTTAATGTCCTTGCTTACTAAGATATTAGTACAAGTTTCACTGGCAGCAGTGGTAGGGGTATTTCTAACCACGAGTACGGATGTGAGTACACCCAGCCTCATAGCCACAAGTACTGAGTAATTGATGGTTCCGTCGTCCTGCTACTGAGTGAGTGCGTGGCGCGACACTGTGAGCTGTGAGTTTCGTGTGAAATGCTTTTGAATCTGCCCAAGGTCTTTTGGAACGTGACTGCATGTTCGGAGCGATGGCAGATGGCTATGTCCCAGAGTTGACCGGTTTTTGCCTTATGCTGAAATGCGTGGCTGCTGGGCTTCTGGTTGACTGCGACTGCCATTGACGATGAACTGTATTTCGTGGACTGTGTGGGTGAACATCTAGGAAACATCCAGATGGGAAAATGACTACCGATTCCATCAGAAATGAACTGGGTGCTTTGTGGGGGACTATTGTGTTGACATTCTGGTGGCGGCATTATGCACAGTGTATCTGTGCGGGCTGTTATTTGTCGAGACTCCTGTCTTTTCCACTTTTCACATTGGGCAGTGGGGAGCGTTTTGTGTGATATTCACTGGCACAGGAATGGAGCATAATGGGGACGACCCGTTGCTGTGAAGTTGGAACTGCGACTAACTAACTAACTAACTAACTAACTAACTAACTAACTGAGTAATTTTCAGCATTTTTTGAAATGTTTTGTGGAAGAAATAAATACACACGTATTGTTTGGGACTCATAGAAGTAAAGGATAAGAATTGGAGACTAGAGGACGCACTAGACAATATGCAGATTGAAAGCTATAGTTACCTACCGGGATTCGAACCTGTCACCTCTAAATGACGACAGCGCCTCGCTGCAGGAATAAGTGTACTTCAAAGACGGCGATGTAGTAACCCCTACCCACGACCACCCAGCCCACAAACATTTGTGCTCTAGAATATGTAAAGTAGTAACACGTCACACCACAGCAGCAGTACCTGCCATGACACGTCACACCACAGCAGCAGTACCTCCCGTGACACGTCACACCACGGCAGCAGTACCTGACGTGACACGTCACACCACAGCAGCAGTATCTGCCGTGACACGTCACACCACAGCAGCAGTACCTGACGTGACACGTCACACCACAGCAGCAGTACCTGCCGTGACACGTCACACCACGGCAGCAGTACCTCCCGTGACACGTCACACCACGGCAGCAGTACCTCCCGTGACACGATCTTCATCTTTCACTATGTTTCATCTTCATCATTATCTAACACAGTGGTTCTCAACCTTCTTTGGCCCGTGCCCCCCTTCACCATATTTTCAGAACGTAATTCCTCCCTTTCGTATTTCCTACCTAAAACTCCTGCCCCCGCCTCTACACAGTATACGTAATACTAAAACAAGTCTAGCCGTTCACATAAAACATGATTTGTGGGTCTACTTACTTTATAAATTGAATTTTAGAAGGGTGAGACGTACAGAACCGTACAGTATGAAGGGAAAAACAATACCAAGTAATAGGTTCCTGTATTAATGCGATCTTGGAATAATCTTAATTCCTCCCGAACCCTGGAAACACTAAAATTCCCCCCTGGGGGGGGGGGGAATTCCCCACAGGTTGAGAACCACTGATCTAGCAGGTCCATTGCAGAACGCCGTTCTTATGACGGCGCGAGGAAAAAGCCTCTCGATCCCTGACCAGTTCTCCCCCCCCCCCCCCCCCCCCTCATGCACCCTCATGCCCAAGGTGTCTGCAATGTCCCATGTCCATCTTCGTACTGGCCACCCCTGCCTCTTCTTCCAGGAATAATATTTTCATTCACTGTTCTTTTCAAGCCATCGCGATCTTTAATATGGCCAAAGTACGAGGGTAAGTTAATAAGTAGTCACAAATGGCTGTAGGAAAATAACTAACTATGATAACAACTTGAAACCAGTTTATTTTTATATATACATTGTCCCTTTATTTCTCAACATAATTTCCACCAACATTGATGCACTTATCCCATCGTTTTATCAGTCCTCCCATACCGGCAGCATAGAACTGCGTGATCTGTGTTCTAAACCAAGTTTTCACTTCACATTCAACCTCTGCGTCATTCGCAAAATGTCTCCCGCCAAGGTGGGTTGTCAGTGTTTATGCTAACACATGTTTGTCACGTAAAGCGGTGCTTAGATGGGCAGAAAAAGTTACGAGAGTGAGTCAATAAATAAGTCACAGAGTTATGTGGGATGGCCGGTAAATGAAAACAAAGCACGCAGTTCTATGCAGCCGGTTTGGGAGGACTGATAAAACGATGGGATAAGTGCATCAATGTTGGTGGAAATTATGTTGAGAAATAAAGGGACAATGTATGTATAAAAATAAACTGGTTTCAAGTTGTTATCATATTTAGTTATTTTTCTACAGCCATTTGTGACTTACTTATTAACTTACCCTCGTATTTCAGTTTTCGAGCTATGTTACTGTTTGCTAGCCAGTTGTCTTCGTGGTTTTACTATGTGTACACAAAGTCAATATTTACAAGCAAAATACCCACTCTTTCAGTCTTGAGACCACAGAACCTGTAGAGATTATTTATTCCTGAGAGACTATAGAGATCATTGCGTTTATAGCGATTATAGCGACTAAAGCGATTATAGCGACTAAACAGACTACAGAGACTAAATAAATTATGAAGATTACCGAGATTATAGAGACTATTGAGATAATGGTGATCTAGAGAGTACATAGATTATTAAGACAATAAAAACTACAGAGATTATAGAGACTATACAGATGATAGAGATTAATTCAAACAATATTCTGTTTATGAGTATAAGACCTTACATTCTTTCAAATGGTTTATTATTGTGAGAGCAGGGATTAATTCAGAGTGTACTTAAAAGCCAAATGTTTTGTAACATTAACTAAGCTCTTTCACTAAGTGTATTTGTGATATACATACCATTTTTTTTTCTTTTTTTCCCGCGTTTCCATCCTGTTTCAGGATATTGCGGTCAACACCAGCATCTTTCAGCTGTATGTTGATTCCTAGGCTAGATTACGCTCATCAGCACGCCACGACTTTCTGAGCGACCGGCTCCATACTCTCATAAGTCACTTTTGCGATTCGAACCACTGCTAATTCTCGTCGCGTCACGTGACGAGAGTATTCGGGGTTAGCGGAGAAAGCTGCTAACCCCTCGGCCATGATATACATACCATGTGTTATGTAAATATACACCTGTTTTCTAATGATGCATGAGAATACATGTCTAAAGATTACAAGTCTTGGCTGATCGCCAAGCCAGATAAGTTCATGCATTAGTGTCAGAATGTAAATGTTTGCACTGATAAAGTGAAAGTGTTCATGATCGTTTCACGGCAGATTTCAAAGGAAGTAAAGGCTATCTGAAATGACTCTAAGTAAGCCAAAACATTATCTGATCTTGATATTTTCGGCGCGCTTATCAGTCGGATCAAGGATCTAACGCTGGCTATTTAAATATGTTCGAATTCAAATTTCTGAAGTGCATGTTTGACTGGCATGCCATTTTCTGTGATGTATGTCTGCTTCGTAGTTTTTATTTTTCAACAGGTTAGTTAGTTAATTGCAGTTCCAACGTCACGGCAAAGAGTCGCAAAATTATGCTCGTTCCTGTGCCATTGAATATCACACAAAATGCTCCGCCCTGCCCCATGTGAAAAGTGGAACAGACAGGAGTCTCGACACAGCAACAGCCAGCACAGGTACACTATGCATAATGCAGCTGCCAGAATGCCAACACAAAAGTCCGCAACGAAAAATAACAGTTCATCGTCGATGGAAGCGTTAGTCACTAGAAAGTCAGCAGCCACACATTACTGCATAAGGCAATATAGTTCAGTGACCGGCCGGTCGCCCTTTTCCTAAACATGCAGCTCACGCTACAAACAACCGCGGACAGATGTAAAAGCACACCACATGAAATTCACAGCTCACAAAAGAAGGCACGAGGCTGCACTGTGTGCTTTGTTTGCTCCACATTTCAAATACCGTGTAATGAGCTATGTATTGGCGGGATGGCCAGGGTATCAGCTTGGCCGATGGCAAGTGGGCCCTGATGAAATGCTCCACTTTAAACAGTATACATTATGTTGAACATGTTAGGTTCCTTTTAGTAGCTATACCTCTTGGTAACCAATATTCTAGACCCAATCCGTCACTGAAGCCATCTATTGTAATGTAAACAGATTAATGTAGAACACACACACACACACACACACACACACACACACACACACACACACACACGCACGCACACGCACGCACGCACGCACACGCGCACACACACACACACACACACACACACACACACACGAGCACACATAAACCAGGAAGCAAAAATCCAGTAAGAATTCATCAATTGAGTTGAATTGAGTTAAGTTAGGGAACCGACTTTACAGCCCTTGGGAGATTCCCAAACGTACTCTGTCATCATCTTCAACAACCAGCGTAGAGTCCCAATACTAATGGTATCAGCTGCCATCGGATTATGGGCCCGTCTGGCCTTTCCTCGGAGAAATGCGGGTGGGCCAGATCCTCTGGTCACTCTCTACCGAACGATTTTCTCCAGGCCAAGATGATTTATCTGTTCTTCCATATTACACACGCCATTCCAATTGCCCGCACCACATCCAGTACCCTACCCTGAAGTGCAGATCCAACGAATTTGTCTGCCTACTCATTTCCCAATACCAGCATACCCTGGTGAAGAGTTCCAGAGATGCTTCCTATCTTAGATTATTTTTAAAAAATGACGCACGTCTCAGTAAGCTCTGTGAGCATATTACAAACAATCACTACATGTATGTGCTGTTTATCCCCCAGCCAGCGGAACGCCGAGGTAGCATTCGATTTCACATAAGAAAGTTTAATGAACAATGCACCTGATGAGATGCAGCAACATATGCCAGACAATAAATTGTGAAATCTTCTGTTTGTTTCTTCATTGTTCAAATTTATCAATAGGCTGCGCCAGCAAGACTTGTCCACACATTGTTAAACCCCAAGAGGAAAATAACTACAAATGTTGCCGTTAACAACAACACAACCGTTTGGTGTGAAATATGTAGGGGATCATTTATGCAAAGTAGAATCAGAAAATATTTTAAAGTAAACCACCTAGTGAAAAGTTATACACACAGAAGCAGAAACAGAAAGTATATTATACTTCACACATGCTACAATATTAACATTGTAACACTACACATTCCCCTGACGGAGCTGCGATTGCAGAGCAGCTAAATGTTTCATCTAGCGGTGCGGGACGCAGAGGTGTTTCCAAGGCACCAGGGCCGGGTTATATACTGGCCAAGACCTATTGACGCGTCCTCGTCGAGCGTCCTGGGCAACAGGTCCCTCCGGGGTCCTGGCTAAAGTCAGTAGGATCGCCGATTCCTCCGAAGTCGGAGAGTGTCTGCCTGTACGGCGAGGAACCACCAGTCTGCACACCAATAAGCCAGACATGGGACAACGGATACTCACGCAAACCTCAGGTCCTGTATGACATCACACTGATGTTGGACAACAGGATGCCTTCATCCGACATACAGGACTTCGCGTTGGAGCTCAAGCCAACGAACACAAGCAAGCAAGCAAGCATCTAGCGGTGCGATTGTCATGAGTTCGAGGCACAATTTGAAAATTGCATTGGGCTAGTATTCGGTCTATCCATCCTACAAAGAAATGTATTGGGAAATAAAGGCGGCCGTTTTGATATTGGCCACATTATTGACAAATAAAAGGATATAATTTGCAGCGAGAAAAAGAGTGTTGAGGTGCTACATAGAACCTGTACTTTTGTATGGATGTGAAGCGTGGACAATGAGCAGACAGGGTGAAAGACATCTGATGACTGAAGAAATGTCGTTTCTGAGGAAAATGCAAAAAAATAAAAAATAAAAATACCATGGACAAAGAGAAAAGCCAATGAGCAAGTCATATAAGAAACAAATGAAAACCGTAAACTAATTACAGGAGGTAAACGTACAAACAGACTTCAATGAAGAGAGTAAGAGGTGAAAGAAACAAAAGATAGACACGAACGTACACTTAGGTGAAGTCAGTTAAGTAGAAAAAGTAAAAAAAAATAAAAAAATTACAATACAAATAGCAATAAATAAAACATAAAACATGACTGTAGTAATAGAAAGAGTTAAACACCATTGCATGGGTTAGTAATGTTACAGGCTGTATTTACAACAATACATGTGTTATTGATATTAGAGGCTGTATTTACAACAATGCACTTGTTAGTGATATTAGAAGCTGTATTTACAACAATGCACTTGTTAGTGATATTAGAAGCTGTATTTACAACAATGCACTTGTTAGTGATATTAGAAGCTGTATTTACAACAATTCATGTGTTATTGATATTAGAAGCTGTATTTACACCAATGCACTTGTTAGTGATATTAGAAGCTGTATTTACACCAATATACTTGTTAGTGATATTAGAAGCTGTATTTACAACAATGGACATGTTAGTGATATTAGAAGCTGTATTTACAACAATTCATGTGTTATTGATATTAGAAGCTGCATTTACAACAATTCATGTGTTATTGATATTAGAAGCTGTATTTACAACAATTCATGTGTTATTGATATTAGAAGCTGCATTTACAACAATTCATGTGTTATTGGTATTAGAAACCGTATTTACAACAATGCACTTGTTAGTGATATAGAAGCTGTATTTACACCAATGCACTTGTTAGTGATATTAGAAGCTGTATTTACAACAATTCATGTGTTATTGATATTAGAAGCTGTATTTACAACAATGCACTTGTTAGTGATATTAGAAGCTGTATTTACAACAATTCATGTGTTATTGATATTAGAAGCTGCATTTACAACAATTCATGTGTTATTGATAGTAGAAGCTGCATTTACAACAATGCATGTGTTATTGATATTAGAGGCTGTATTTACAACAATGCTTGTGTTATTGGTGTTCCATCCATCCATCCATCCATCATGTGCCATGCCGATAAGCGTGGGCGGTCATGTTCTGCCATCTCACTCGATCACCAGTGTCGTGGATCAGCTCTGTGTTCCTGTCTCGACCATGCCACGTGGCCAAGCCATACAGGTATTTACTTCTCTGTCTTCCCCTTGGTCTCTTCCCTTCGATCTTGCCAGTCGTCACCAATTTCTCCAATTTATTTCTTCTCATAACATGCCCAACCAATTTTGACTGTCTACGTCTAATATCTCCAATCAGTTTACGATCTTCATTTGTTTTTTAAAGGACTTGTTCATTTTTTTTCTGTCTGTTCATGTTATTCTTTGCATTTTCCTCAGAAACCACATTTCCACAGCCATCAGCTGTTTTCAGCATGACTGCTTATTGTCCACGCTTCACATCCATACAAAAGTATAGGTTCTATGTAGCACTACAACACTCTTTTTCTCGTTTTAATTGATATCTTTTTATTGGTCAGTATGTCTTTCATCTTGCAAAAGGCTACCTTCGCAATGGCAATTCTTGTTCTAATCTCTTCAAGGCATCTCCCATCAGATGTTATGACTGTGCCGAGATAGCTGTACCGATTCACTTGTGCCAAGGAGCGGAACGTTAATATATATCTATGTTGTCTGATCCTCCTTGTTTGTTAAATGAAAACCAAAAACCGCCACTATAACCAATCCTTCACAAGACGACACTGGACAGTTTTTTCACAGTCCACTTTAATACGACGATTTTGACATGTCGAAACAAAAAGCAGTCGCTCCACATAAAGCTCCAAACTATACCTGATAACACACTATTTTAAAGAAAATGCGGCATAATATTAGCCATGCTCTAGTGACAAGAAACCGTGTCCGACGCGGACGCCAGCTCAAGTCTAACTGACCTTATCGTGACGTTTTCGTGCTTGCACCAAAACGTCTTGCACACTTTTCATTCTTTTGAAACTAATGCCGTGCAAAGTGTGTCTTACAATCCATAGCCTGATCCAGGTGTATGGCAGCTTGCTTTAAGAATATGCCCTTTTACTTGTATATCACATTGTGGTATTTCCTTCTTCCCAGTGACGACCATAATCTGTGACTTCTTAATATTCAGTTCTAAACTAGTTGTTCACTGTGTGCAACAACACCATCTACTAAATTTTGCAGGTCCTGTTTATTGTCTGCAATCAAAACTGTATAATCTGCATATCTAATATTATTGACGTATCGTCCCCGAATGTTGATTCCGTCCATCCGTCCATATCTTCTATATTTCTGAAAATATTTTCACTGTACAGGGAAAAAAATATCTGGAGACATTACACATTCCTGTCTCACACCTCTTTTAATAGGCTGATATTGACCTACATGTTATCAATTCTGATGGCAGCTTCTTGTTTCCAATATATGGTTTTTACAAGTCTAAGGTCTTTTCCATCAATTTGTACATCTTCAAGCATCCTTATCATGTTGACATGTCTCACTTTATCGAAAGCCTTTTGTGTAGTCAATAAAGCAAAGATATAGATCTTTGTTTACTTCTATAGAACATTCAATTACTGTTCTCAGTATATACACAGCATTTACTGTGCCCTTGCCTTCTACAAACCCACATTGTTATTCTCCTATTTCGGGTTGTATTTTCTTCCTATCTCTGTGCATGATAATTCTCAGGAAAATCTTCGTGATGTGGCTCATTTCTAATTTTTCGATGTTGATCGCATTCCAAGACTCTTGATTTCTTCAGGATTGCAATAAATATAGAAGTACATAATTCAGGAGGTATATCTCCAGTGTCGTAAATTGCGTTCAGCGGTCTGGTGAATGACAGTAGCCATTGTCTCCCAAAAACGATATCCTCTGCCTACCTTCGTGAAGCTGGAGACCATAACCAACAAATATCTGTTGGCTGCTCTTCAACTTCATCCACGACCTTCACCCATGGCTTCATGTAACCCTGATCGGGGGGCTAAACGGGTACTCCACCTTGCCCAAGGGTGTCCCGTAGGCTAGCGGAGGGAAGGAGGCGCCTTACCTCTCCTTTGATAGGGAATACCCCTACCCCGCATGGGGCTTGATGACGTCGTTGGAGACTTTGGACTGTATCAGAAATGGATCTATTTTTTGGTTTGTTATTGACATTAGAGGGTGTATTTACAACAATGCATGTGTTATTGACATTAGAGGGTGTATTTACAACAATGCACGTGTTATTGACATTAGAGGGTGTATTTACAACAATGCATGTGTTATTGACATTAGAGGGTGTATTTACAACAATGCATGTGTTATTGACATTAGAGGGTGTATTGACAACAATGCACATGTTATTGACATTAGAGGGTGTATTTACAACAATGCACGTGTTATTAGAATTAGAGGGTGTATTTACAACAATGCACGTGTTATTGACATTAGAGGGTGTATTTACAACAATGCATGTGTTATTGACATTAGAGGGTGTATTTACAACAATGCACGTGTTATTGACATTAGAGGGTGTATTTACAACAATGCACGTGTTATTGACATTAGAGGGTGTATTTACAACAATGCATGTGTTATTGACATTAGAGGGTGTATTTACAACAATGCACGTGTTATTGACATTAGAGGGTGTATTTACAACAATGCACGTGTTATTGACATTAGAGGGTGTATTTACAACAATGCACGTGTTATTGACATTAGAGGGTGTATTTACAACAATGCATGTGTTATTGACATTAGAGGGTGTATTTACAACAATGCACGTGTTATTGACATTAGAGGGTGTATTTACAACAATGCACGTGTTATTGACATTAGAGGATGTATTTACAACAATGCACGTGTTATTGACATTAGAGGGTGTATTTACAACAATGCACGTGTTATTGACATTAGAGGGTGTATTTACAACAATGCACGTGTAATTGACATTAGAGGGTGTATTTACAACAATGCACGTGTTATTGACATTAGAGGGTGTATTTACAACAATGCACGTGTTATTGACATTAGAGGGTGTATTTACAACAATGCACGTGTTATTGACATTAGAGGGTGTATTTACAACAATGCACGTGTTATTGACATTAGAGGGTGTATTTACAACAATGCACGTGTTATTGACATTAGAGGGTGTATTTACAACAATGCACGTGTTATTGACATTAGAGGGTGTATTTACAACAATGCATGTGTTATTGACATTAGAGGGTGTATTTACAACAATGCACGTGTTATTGACATTAGAGGGTGTATTTACAACAATCCACGTGTTATTGACATTAGAGGATGTATTTACAACAATGCACGTGTTATTGACATTAGAGGGTGTATTTACAACAATGCACGTGTTATTGACATTAGAGGGTGTATTTACAACAATGCACGTGTTATTGACATTAGAGGGTGTATTTACAACAATGCACGTGTTATTGACTTTAGAGGATGTATTTACAACAATGCACGTGTTATTGACTTTAGAGGGTGTATTTACAACAATGCACGTGTTATTGACATTAGATGGTGTATTTACAACAATGCATGTGTTATTGACATTAGAGGGTGTATTTACAACAATGCATGTGTTATTGACATTAGATGGTGTATTTACAACAATGCACGTGTTATTGACATTAGAGGGTGTATTTACAACAATGCACGTGTTATTGACATTAGAGGGTGTATTTACAACAATGCACGTGTTATTGACATTAGAGGGTGTATTTACAACAATGCACGTGTTATTGACATTAGAGGATGTATTTACAACAATGCACGTGTTATTGACATTAGAGGATGTATTTACAACAATGCACGTGTTATTGACATTAGAGGGTGTATTTACAACAATGCACGTGTTATTGACATTAGAGGGTGTATTTACAACAATGCACGTGTTATTGACATTAGAGGGTGTATTTACAACAATGCACGTGTTATTGACATTAGAGGGTGTATTTACAACAATGCACGTGTTATTGACATTAGAGGGTGTATTTACAACAATGCACGTGTTATTGACATTAGAGGGTGTATTTACAACAATGCACGTGTTATTGACATTAGAGGATGTATTTACAACAATGCACGTGTTATTGACATTAGAGGGTGTATTTACAACAATGCACGTGTTATTGACATTAGAGGGTGTATTTACAACAATGCACGTGTTATTGACATTAGAGGGTGTATTTACAACAATGCACGTGTTATTGACATTAGAGGGTGTATTTACAACAATGCACGTGTTATTGACTTTAGAGGATGTATTTACAACAATGCATGTGTTATTGACATTAGATGGTGTATTTACAACAATGCATGTGTTATTGACATTAGAGGGTGTATTTACAACAATGCATGTGTTATTGACATTAGATGGTGTATTTACAACAATGCACGTGTTATTGACATTAGAGGGTGTATTTACAACAATGCATGTGTTATTGACATTAGAGGGTGTATTTACAACAATGCACGTGTTATTGACATTAGAGGGTGTATTTACAACAATGCACGTGTTATTGACATTAGAGGGTGTATTTACAACAATGCACGTGTTATTGATCTTAGAGGCTGTATTTACAACAATGCACGTGTTATTGACATTAGAGGATGTATTTACAACAATGCACGTGTTATTGACATTAGAGGGTGTATTTACAACAATGCACGTGTTATTGACATTAGAGGGTGTATTTACAACAATGCACGTGTTATTGACATTAGAGGGTGTATTTACAACAATGCACGTGTTATTGACATTAGAGGGTGTATTTACAACAATGCACGTGTTATTGACTTTAGAGGATGTATTTACAACAATGCATGTGTTATTGACATTAGATGGTGTATTTACAACAATGCATGTGTTATTGACATTAGAGGGTGTATTTACAACAATGCATGTGTTATTGACATTAGATGGTGTATTTACAACAATGCACGTGTTATTGACATTAGAGGGTGTATTTACAACAATGCATGTGTTATTGACATTAGAGGGTGTATTTACAACAATGCACGTGTTATTGACATTAGAGGGTGTATTTACAACAATGCACGTGTTATTGACATTAGAGGGTGTATTTACAACAATGCACGTGTTATTGATCTTAGAGGCTGTATTTACAACAATGCACGTGTTATTGACATTAGAGGATGTATTTACAACAATGCACGTGTTATTGACATTAGAGGATGTATTTACAACAATGCATGTGTTATTGACATTAGAGGGTGTATTTACAACAATGCATGTGTTATTGACATTAGAGGGTGTATTTACAACAATGCACGTGTTATTGACATTAGAGGATGTATTTACAACAGTGCACGTGTTACTGACATTAGAGGCTGTATTTACAACAAAAATGCACGTTCCAAAGCAGTTTCCTGCCATGGGTCTGTGATGTGCTAGGACTATCATATTTTATATGTCTGAGTGCATGGATGATGATGATGAGTGTACGGAGTTATAGGTGGTCAGTTTTTCCCTCATGTAGCGAGTGGCGTACCCAGGAATCGAACCCTCATCTGACCGCGCTAATGCCATTGTCAGCGCAACTTTCTAGCCGTTCCACCAGCGTATTACTTGCATATAATTACAATTACTCAAGCTAGTTCAATGTAACCAGATTCATATCTAAACAGCCATTTACAATCATACACCTTCAACTTTGAGTTGGCTTTCAGGAAAACAAGTCAATTAGAAACTGTTGGCAAGTCATAATCATCATCACTATTATCATTATCAGTATCGTCGACATTATCATCACAATCGTCTTCTTCATATTCTCCTTCTTTCGTGTCCTTCACCCCCACACCTTAATCTTCTGTCTGAAATAATAATTTTTAACAATCTCACCAAACTGAAAATCTGGCTGAAGTTTCGTTAGTAAATAAGTATCATGTCCCCTCACTTGGGTTCAGGACTTTCTTATGACAGCTGTATATCGATACTAGAGGCAACTTCTGGAGACACGTAAGACATATTTTGTAGAGGTAACTTATATACAAGAACATACATGACTCACAGGAATGTAATTCTAACACCGATTCTGTATGTTGTAATCAATATATAGAAAAAGCATGTGATCACTGAAAAGTAGACAAAGTAGGGATGCAATTACCAGACAATCAAACAGTAAACATATTGAGAGCTCTAGGAACACCCATTCCAGCCTGTCGCCCCACATGGCGCACAGTTAGCTAGACACACATGAACACGTCATCCTGAGCCATGTGTGCCATCCACAAACATCCACAACCGTGGAATATGGACTGAATGCGAACATTTATTTTTATTGCCAACTAGCTGACCAGGCCCGGCATCGCCCAGTCCCTGGTGGGGAGCATCTCATTTAATTCATATAAGTAGTCATATAAGTTCCCGTTCCCGTCTGTCTGTCTGTCTGTCTGTCTGTCTGTCTGTCTGTCTGTCTGTCTGTCTGTCTGTCTGTCTGTCTGTCTGTCTGTCTGTCTGTCTGTCTGTCTGTCTGTCTGTCTGTCTGTCTGTCTGTCTGTCTGTCTGTCTGTCTGTCTGTCTGTCTGTCTGTCTGTCTGTCTGTCTGTCTGTCTGTCTGTCTGTCTGTCTGTCTGTCTGTCTGTCTGTCTGTCTGTCTGTCTGTCTGTCTGTCTGTCTGTCTGTCTGTCTGTCTGTCTGTCTGTCTGTCTGTCTGTCTGTCTGTCTGTCTGTCTGTCTGTCTGTCTGTCTGTCTGTCTGTCTGTCTGTCTGTCTGTCTGTCTGTCTGTCTGTCTGTCTGTCTGTCTGTCTGTCTGTCTGTCTGTCTGTCTGTCTGTCTGTCTGTCTGTCTGTCTGTCTGTCTGTCTGTCTGTCTGTCTGTCTGTCTGTCTGTCTGTCTGTCTGTCTGTCTGTCTGTCTGTCTGTCTGTCTGTCTGTCTGTCTGTCTGTCTGTCTGTCTGTCTGTCTGTCTGTCTGTCTGTCTGTCTGTCTGTCTGTCTGTCTGTCTGTCTGTCTGTCTGTCTGTCTGTCTGTCTGTCTGTCTGTCTGTCTGTCTGTCTGTCTGTCTGTCTGTCTGTCTGTCTGTCTGTCTGTCTGTCTGTCTGTCTGTCTGTCTGTCTGTCTGTCTGTCTGTCTGTCTGTCTGTCTGTCTGTCTGTCTGTCTGTCTGTCTGTCTGTCTGTCTGTCTGTCTGTCTGTCTGTCTGACCCGGATTTGATTCACCCAGTCCCTGGTGGGGAGCATCTAATTTAATTCATAATAGTAGTCATATAAGCTCCCGTTCCCGTCTGTCTGTCTGTCTGTCTGTCTGTCTGTCTGATCCGGTCCGGCTTCGCCCAGACCCTGGTGGGGAGCATCTAATTTAATTCATATTCGGCCTCTGCTCCCGTTCCCAACAAAGACGACCCGGCCCGGCTTCGCCCAGCTCCTGGCGGAGAGTGTCTCATTTAATTCATATTCGGCCCCTGCTCCCGTTCCCGTTTCCAAAGCGGGGAGCATCTAATTTAATTCATATTTATTGGTTGCAGTTAGAACAACCTTAGATAAACGAAGACCAACTTACAAAAAGCATTAGAAAGAGCACTTGAAAGATCTTTACATCTTCCCCCAACAATTAACTTGGGTAAATGGAGCGGCAGCAGCAGCAGAAGAAGAAAAAGTAGGAGGAGGAAGGAGGAGGAAGAGGGAGGTGGATGAGGGAGGAGGAGGTAGGAGCAGGAGGGAGGAGGAGGGAGGAGGAGAAAGGAGGAGGAGGGAGGAGGGAGGAGGAGGGGAGGAGGAGGAGGGGGGAGGAGAAGGAGGGGAGGAGGGATGAGGAGAGAGGAGGAGGAGGAGGGAGGAGGTGTTAGGAGGAGGAGGGAGGAGAAGGGAGGGGGAGGTAGAAGGAGGAGGAGGAAGAAGCAGGAGGAAGAAGGAGGAGGAGGATGAGAGAGGAGGAGAGAAGAGGAGGAAGAGGGAGGAGGAGGAGGAAGAGGGTGGAGGAGGAGGATGGAGGAGGAGGGAGGAGGAGGGAGGAGGAGGGAGGAGGAGGAGGGAGGAGGAGGGTGGAGGAGGAGGTAGAGGGAGGAGGAGGAGGATGGAGGAAGGAGGAGGAGGGAGGAGGTGGGCGGAGGAGGAGGAGGATTAGGAGGACGGAGTAGGGAGGAGCAGGGAGAGGGAGGAGGAGGGAGGAGGGAGGAGGAGGATGGAGAAGGGTGGAGGAGGAGCAGGGAGAGGGAGGAGGAGGGAGGAGGAGGAGAGAGGAGGAGGAGGAGGAAGATTTAGGTGGAGGAGTATAACGCTTATGCCTGTAGATAACTGTAGCGAAAGGGTCCACCTATTTGAGAAATATGCAACAATTTTACATATATAGCAATTCTATTAAAAGTTATGTCCCCTCGCTATATATACATTATAATGTAAATTAAATATTAAATAATAATAAGAAAATATGTTTCTACACTAAAAAAAAACTATGACAGTTGGCAGCACGGGATTTGATTAGAAGACGTGTAGAAAATTTCATCTCAATCGGATGGACCGTTCGCGAACGCATAAAGGACATACAGACAGACAGACAGACGGAGATTCTCTTTTATATATATAGATAATCCCCAGAATGGTCAATTATGCAAGCGTAGGTAAAATACCGAGGAGCGGCTGGCCGAGTGGCGAGAATGCCGGATTCTACTTCGGGAGACCCGGGTAAGGTGTGGAGTTTTTTCTGTCGGGTGCAAAAAGAAAACTCTAACCTGCACAGTTCGCAGTGACTGCAGTAGCCAGGAGGCCTAATTCCTCTGACTCAAGTCACCCCCCCCCCCCCCCCCCCCTTCCTTGCCATACACTACATAGCACTATATTGGCAGTAATTGTCTGTGTACAGGTAAAATACCAAATTGGTTCAAGTTTCAAAATGAGGAGATGTTGTTATATTCTTAGAAGACATTAAAAGCATAATTGTGTTTATTTAGCATATTTGTATATATATTTTTAAAATATATATACAAATATGCTAATACTGGTGATCGAGTGAAATGGCGAGTCATGACCGCCCACGCTTTCCGGCATGGCACATGATTGATTGATTGATTGATTTTTAAAATGCATTTAAAGTGTTCAGCGATTTTCAGATAGGTACTTAATGTTACATTTGTGACAGTCATGAATAAGAGGACAATCTGAACACATTGTATCCACAGAACTAGCACATCATGGAGCTTGATGACGTCGTTGGAGACTTTGGACTGTATCAGAAATGTATCTATGTTTTGGTTTGTCTTGTTGGGATTCCTGGCGCCTTCCAGACGATGAATGTGGTCTTCACACTCGCGGTTCCTGAACACCGGTAGGTTTCAGAATGAATCCTATGTTTGTTTACTGGTCACTTTTCAACCTTTCCTTTACATATATACTGGCACATACTGAAATAGTCTCTTGTTTATAGTATTGTACACATATGGCTTAACGTGTTATTTCCAAATATGCATACATAGTACCACCCCTCTCCCCCCCCCTCTCTCTCTCCCTCCTCCCCCCTCTCTGCCCGTCTCTGTCATTTGTTAGCAAAACAAATAAACTTCTCACATAAGGCGTTAGAAGCATGTCCCAGTTCAACCAAAGACAGAAACACAACATGTAAAGTTTAGCATATTTAGGACACCTTCCCACGCCATGGGTCACGTGGGGTATATGGTGCTAGTCCCACGTGTATAGACCAATCAGATTCGAGGGTGTTGTTGTCAGTACCACTCTGCCAGCCTCCACTTCCCAGGACATGAATATTTTAGGCTGGGTCGACCTGGCACCCCAGGACCATGCGAACATCTACGTCACTTAGGGACGATGGCGAGCACTATATACCCAACAAACCCGAGGGCTTGTACAAAGGTCCATAACTTTAGTTTTCTGATATTACTTTGGAAACTGATGCTTGAGGACATAGCACAGCCCTTGACTGTGACTGAGAGCAACTGCAGCTCCTACTTTACACGTCACACAAACTGTGACTGTAGCACAACTGTCACTGTAAAAAAATAACTGTCATTTACTGCGGTGTATAAGGGGGGGGGGGAATTAAGGCCGCCTGGCTAGTGCAGTCGCCGAGAACCGTGCAGGTTAGGGTTTTCTTTTTGCCCCCGAGAGAAAAAAAATCCATACCTTACCGAGGATTTGAACACGGGTCTCCCGAAAGATAATCCGGCATTCTAGCCACTCGGCCAGCCGCAAAACTACAGCTCTATTTTAGACGTTCCACGGAATGTTACTGTAGCAAAACTACAGCCCCTACTTTAGACATAGCGACTTGATCCACATGAAAGAGTGTAGTGTAACTGTACATAATACCTGAGACTGGATATACAGGTAGATCAAGACTTCATAGAAAGTCCCCTCCTGCAGCAACTGTTACAACCAGCAATGTCCCATCCTGCAGCAACTGTTACAACAAGCCATGTCCCCTCCTGCAGCAGCGGTTACAACCAGCCATGCCCCTCCTGCAGCAACTGTTACAACCAGCCATGTCCCCTCTTGCAGCAACTGTTACAACCAGCCATGTCCCCTCCTGCAGCAACTGTTACAACAAGCCATGTCCCCTCCTGCAGCAACTGTTACAACCAGCCATGTCCCCTCCTGCAGCAACGGTTACAACAAGCCATGTCCCCTCCTGCAGCAACTGTTACAACCAGCCATGTCCCCTCCTGCAGCAACTGTTACAACAAGCCATGTCCCCTCCTGCAGCAACTGTTACAACAAGCCATGTCCCCTCCTGCAGCAGCGGTTACAACCTGACATGTCCCCTCCTGTAGCAACTGTTACAACCAGCCATGTCCCCTCTTGCAGCAACTGTTACAACCAGCCATGTCCCCTCCTGCAGCAACTGTTACAACAAGCCATGTCCCCTCCTGCAGCAACTGTTACAACCAGCCATGTCCCCTCCTGCAGCAACTGTTACAACCAGCCATGTCCCCTCCTGCAGCAACTGTTACAACCAGCCATGTCCCCTCCTGCAGCAACGGTTACAACAAGCCATGTCCCCTCCTGCAGCAACTGTTACAACAAGCCATGTCCCCTCCTGCAGCAACTGTTACAACAAGCCATGTCCCCTCCTGCAGCAACTGTTACAACAAGCCATGTCCCCTCCTGCAGCAACGGTTACAACCAGCCATGTCCCCTCCTGCAGCAACTGTTACAACCAGCCATGTCCCCTCCTGCAGCAACTGTTACAACAAGCCATGTCCCCTCCTGCAGCAACTGTTACAACAAGCCATGTCCCCTCCTGCAGCAACTGTTACAACAAGCCATGTCCCCTCCTGCAGCAACGGTTACAACCAGCCATGTACCCTCCTGCAGCAACGGTTACAACAAGCCATGTCCCCTCCTGCAGCAACTGTTACAACAAGCCATGTCCCCTCCTGCAGCAACGGTTACAACCAGCCATGTACCCTCCTGCAGCAACGGTTACAACAAGCCATGTCCCCTCCTGCAGCAACTGTTACAACCAGCCATGTACCCTCCTGCAGCAACGGTTACAACAAGCCATGTCCCCTCCTGCAGCAACTGTTACAGCCAGCCATGTCCCATCCTGCAGCAGCGATTACAACCAGCCATGTTCCCTCTTGCAGCAGCGGTTACAACCAGCCATGTTCCCTCTTGCAGCAACTGTTACAACCAGCCATGTCCCCTCCTGCAGCAGCGATTACAACCAGCCATGTTCTCTCTTGCAGCAGCGGTTACAACCAGCCATGTCCCCTCCTGCAGCAGCGGTTGCAACCTGTCATGTCCCCTTGTGCAGCAGCGGTTGCAACCTGTCATTGCAACCCAGTCTACACCGTGTACCAGGAAATGACGTGGGAAGTAGAGGCGGCTGGCGTGATACCGGCCACATAACCCACTTAGTGTTGTTTGCTCTATACAAACATGGGTCTAGCCCATGTGCTCAATGCGGCTTAGGCGCGAGAAAGGGGACCTTTATTTTTGTGTTTTATAATCTCAACTGTATGCTAATACTCTTATCAATGTTTGTACACGTGTGACAGTACAGCGCATGAATAACAACGATTAGTAAAATATTATGGTTGTCTCTTAAATATACATTTTTTTTTGGTTCGCATATCCTTTCCAGGACATCGCTGTCAACATCAGCTGATTGTTGATTTCTTGGCAAGATTACGCTCAGTAGTTTGCCATTGCTTTCTGAGCGACCGGCTCACATACCGCTAAGTTACCGACGCGGAGAGAACCGCTACCGATTCTCGCGCAACGTCACGTTACTCACGAGAGTATACGAGATTTCGGAGAAAGTCGTGTAACCTCTAGACCATGGAGAGAATTTGTGATACACCCGCAAGCAATGTAGAGATATCTGTGGTTCGCTGCAGCCGAACTTATAATTGAATGCAAAAGGGGGGGGGGGGAAGGGAGACGATAACACAAAATATGGCTAAGACTCTCACCGGATGAATAAAAGAAACACACACACACACAAACACAGACCAACGTTTCCACCGAAATCGTTATCAGCGGAACAAACAGAACAAAACGATAACAAAATATACAAACGAACAAAACAAATGTATACTTAGCTGGCGCTTTTAGTCAAAAGAACTATAAAAGGAGAGGAGATATCATAACACACAGCGGGACGCAGAGGTGTTTCCAAGGCACCAGGGCCGGGTTATATACTGGCCAAGACCTATTGACGCGTCGTCGTCGATTGTTCTGGGCAACAGGTCCCTTCGGGGTCCTGGCTAAAGTCAGTAGGATCGCCGATTCCTCCGAAGTCGGAGAGTGCCTGCCTGTATGGCGAGGAACCACCAGTCTGCACACCAATAAGCCAGACATGGGACAACGGATACTCACGCAAACCTCAAGTCCTGTATAACATCACAGTGATGTTGGACAACCGGATGCCTTCATCCGACATACAGGACCTCGCGTTAGAACTCAAGCCAACGAACACAAGCAAGCAAGCAAGCAATAACAAAATATCTGAGATTGTTCTAATATGTGATATTAGTTATTCCCACGGTAATCGCAAATTTAAAACAAAGTCTTCATGTCTGCACAAAATTGCTTGGAATCGCCAAATTGCCAGAGTCTCGGTCGAGCATATAACGCTGCAGTTTGCACCTGACGAGATGCAGCGAAATGACAGGCAATAAATAGTGCAACCTTTTGTATGTGGATTCTGTATTTAAATGTGCACGGGTACAACTAGGACTACAAATATTTTTTGAATGTCTTTAAACCAGCTGTCAGCATGGGTGTTAGCGGGTATTTGTAATGCAGGCTCAAATACCCAGGTGAGTGTCGCTATAAGGGCAAGACTATTGAACAAAGCTCCAACCCATGTCAACGAGTGTTGCAGACAGAAACCTGTCAATACAATACAACAAATACAATACAAGTTTTATCTCGCGATGCGTCTTCATTTGGGCACTTACTTCATTGTTCTTTTGCGTTTGAATAGCTTTTGTTCAGTTAGCTTGGTCTGAAATTCTTTGAATTCCGAGTTCACTTATGCAAGAAAGAGAGACAAATGAAGATTACACTTTTGTTTAGTATATATTTTTGTAGTCTTTTATTTTTGTTTGTGTCAGTGTTGCAGACATTCGTGGGCGTTGAATGGTGATTTTGTGTGTATTCATTCAGTTTTCACAGAATGTATTTGCAAACTAAATAAAATTAATCCTCGCCAGGTAGCGAATCCTTTGCAGAACTTCGCCCTCATTACAGCTCGAAGAAATGAAAGAAAAAATGGTTTCTTCGCCACTTCGCCGGCCGTATGTATTTTTTGGCATAGTGCGCTTAATTGCCTTCATCCGGCGTCGTATTGGTCGAACCCAGCCTCTTCTATCAGAAACTATACCTCCTGTATTATTCTTTCTAAACCACTGTGACCTCTGATGTGGGCTAAGAATTATGGTTTCCGAATGCGCCGATTTTCTTCGAGGTCTATGTCTTGTGTTAGTGAGGGGTGGTCTCTTCGCAAGATCAGTCCGGCGTCTAGCGTTCGTTGTCTCGGATGGCTGTGTGAGGTGCACCAAAATGGGATCTTCCCAGCCAACGCAAGTTATCGAGTCAGGCGTTTCGAGAATGTAACCGCATCGTGCAGCCAGGGTCGTGGTTTGAGCGGGCAAAAGAGCAAATTTGTACGACCGTTCGACAAAGTCTCGATAAGCGACCACTCTCTCTCGATGAGTAGTGGGCCTGCAGTCAGTAAGCTGGTATAGCTTTTCGGTTAGTCCTGCCGGCGTAGCTTGAAAGCTCGTCGGTAGGCGTCCAGTGGTTTTGCATGTATCACCTTGTACCGGGAGGGCGCGCTTTAGCGATGCTACTCTTGGCCTGCGTGTGCGTGAATAGTCCGTCTGTCCGATAGATATCTGGTTGATCCTGCCAGTAGTCATATGCTTTGTGAACTGAGGAGGCTCAGCCGTAAATCAGGAGATTTGTTCGCAATTTAGACGAGCAATATCTTCTGTGGGCAGAATCTCGTTGGCCGCATGTGTGTGTGGTCTGTTCTGGCGGTCAGTCTGTCTATCCGATTGATATCTGGTTGATCCTATCAGTATTCATATGCTTGTCGCTTGTCACTACCCTTGTCTTAAAGCTGAAAATTAAAGGAATTGACGTAAGGGCCGTTTTGCACGAGGCTCTAGGCTACCATTTGTATTTGAGAGCCAATATATACAGGGATAACAGGCCTGTGGCAGCCTAAAGTCCACTGCATCTGTGTCCGTCTCCAGTCGTCTTGCCATGCTCGCCACTGGAACCAGATGGACGTAGACGAGAGAGTGAGGTCGATGGAGTTGCGCAACCACTTCCTCACTATAATCCAAACTAAAGCGCAAGTCATTCGTTCTTCATCAAATCAAAAGATGCAATGAATGAATGGTCCTCATCATTCGTGATGGACGAACATCCATCCATAGTAGATAAATTAACAAGTGTCGATGGATACTCACATAAGTAGAGGAAATAAGTAGAGATGAGAGAACACACTAGACAATATAAAACTGAATAATAACGTAACACACTGGGATTCAAGCCAGTCCTCATGGCTTGTAGCATATCAGTATTGTCCTTCATCTTGTACCATCTTATTGTAAGAACCGTTGTGCAGTATTCAAGCACCAAAGACGCGACTTTCTTGTATGTGTTTTTATGGCGTTGTGCCATCATTTCTTTGTGTTATTTAACCTCTGCATCGCTTAAGTCAGTCTCCTACTTCGTTATTTTGATCAGCGTCCGCAGTTAATTATGAAGCCAAGGTATTCAAAGTTTGTGATATTGTCAGTTTTTATTGTCAGTATCTGGTTGACATGTGGTTTTGTCTGTGGACATTATCTTAATTGATTTTTTTTTTTTTTAATATCCGCACAATAGGTTTTGAACAGGCAGACAGAACGAGTTGACTGTTTAAATTCCTTGTCACTGTTTAAGATGAGATTCGTTTCATCTGCACATTCAAGTTCTGGAACTGGATTCCCGCCAATAGTAATGGATCAACATTCTCACAGATTTCAACATTGGTCAAATCGTTTCTCCTGGCATTTTATGCATATATGGTGGCTAGGTATTTGGGATTGGGGGAGGGGGTTGAATGCAATTTGGTCCTGCTGCTTACAGTACTCCAAAACCGTTTGATGTTTCATCAGCTACTATCAATCAATCATGTGCCATGCCGGAAAGCGTGGGCGGTCATGACTCGCCATTTCACTCGATCACCAAAGTCGTGGATCAGCTCAGTGTTCCTGTCTCGTCCATGCCATGTGGCCAAGCCATCCAGATATTTTCCTCTCGGTTTCCACTTGGTCTGTTCCCTTCGATCTTGCCAGTTGTCACTAAGTTCTCCAGCCCATTTCTTCTCATAACATGTCCAAAAAATTTTGACTGTCTACGTCTAACTTCTCTAACCAATCTACGATTTTCATTTGTCTCCTGTAGTACTTGGTCATTGGTTTTTCTATCTGTTCAAGGTATTCTTTGCATTTTCCTCAGAAACCACATTTCTGCAGCCATCAGATGTTTTTCAGCTTGACTGCTCATTGTCCAAGTTTCACATCCATACAAAAGAACAGGCTCTATGTATCCCCTCAACACTCTTTTTCTCGTTTCAGTTGACATCTGTTTATTGGTCAGAATGTTTTTCATCTTGCTAAAGGCTACTTTCGCCATGGCGATTCTTGTTCTAATCTCTTCAAGGCATCTCCCATCATATGTCATGACTGTTCCGAGATAATTGTACCGATTCACTTGTTGAAGAATGTTCCCATTTACTTGTATATTACAATGTGGTACTTCGTTCTTCCAAGTGACGACCATAACCTGTGTCTTCTTACAATTTAATTCCAACCCCAGCTGCTCACTGTGGACAACAACCGCGTCTACTAATTGTTGCAGAGCCTGTGCATTGTCTGCAATCAATACTGTATCGTCTGCATATCTAATGTTGTTGATGTTTCGTCCTCCAATACTGATTCCATTTATGTCTTCTACATTTCTGAAAATATTTTCACTGTATAGGGAAAAAAGATCTGGAGACATTACACATCCCTGCCTAACACCTCTCTTAATAGGTTGATATTGTCCCACTTCATTATCTATTCTTATAATCAATTTGTAGATCTGCAAGCATATCCACCATGTTGACATGTCTAACTCTATCAAAAGCTTTTGTGTAGTCAATAACGCAAAGATGTATATCCTTGTTTACTTCTATAGCACATTCAATAACTGATCGCAGCATATACACAGCATTTACTGTACCCTTTCCTTCTACAAACCCACATTGTTCTTCCCTTATTTCAGGTTGTATTTTCTTCCTCACTCTTTGCATGATATTCGTAACAAGATCTTTGTGATGTGACTCATTATACTAATTGTTCTATGTTGATCACATTCCAAGGTTCCTGATTTCTTTGGGATTGCAATAAATACAGAATTACATAATTCAGAAGGTATATCTCCAGTATCATATAATGTGTTCAGCAGTCTGGTGACTTGCTCTAGTCCAAATTCTTCTAAAGCTTTAATCATTTCTGTTGTGATGTTATTTGCACCCGGGGCCTTGCCAGATTTCATATGCTTAAGGGCATTTTGAACCTCCATCTTTAAAATTGGTGGGCCTTCATGATTAAATCTAATATCATAATGTTCCTCTCTGTTATCATTATACAAGTTTTTCACATAATCTGTCCATACATGTAGGTAGAATCTGATCTTTTTTTATCATGATTTTGCCATCTTTAGTTTTTAGACAGCCTGTTGATGTACTTGTTCTTTTATTAGTAAGTTCCTGAATTCTTTTG
This sequence comes from Cepaea hortensis, assembly GCA_963921405.1. Classification (NCBI taxonomy): domain Eukaryota; kingdom Metazoa; phylum Mollusca; class Gastropoda; order Stylommatophora; family Helicidae; genus Cepaea; species Cepaea hortensis. The sequence goes on from OY992886.1 coordinate 42,676,859, forward strand.
TGCACTAATTTGGTATTTTGACTGTTGTGTTGTTTTTCAATTTCTAAGCACTTTTTCTCAAGCCATGATTCTTTTGCCTTCCTACATAATATTCTGACTTGTCTGTGAATTTCTTCATATTTGGCAGAATTATTTTTGTTGAGTCTTCTTGTTTCCATTAGGTGTAAAATTTCTTCAGTCATCCATTTCTTACGACCCACGTCCTTTAATTTTGGAATAATTGTTTCTGCAGCCAAACTGATTAAATTCATAACATTTCCCATTGATCATTCACATCCTGGAATAATATCTCTAGATCAGACAATATGTCAAATCTGTTATGTACTTCTATGTTGAATTTGTTTTGTATTTCCTTGTCATTACTCAATGTTTCGTCGCCATTGTTGCTACTATGACAAATAAATCAATTAAATGAATCAAATATTCTAGGGAAAAAAAACAAAAAAAACTCTTCCATGATGTTTCAGAATATCTGATGTTGAACACAGAAACATAGCTTACTTTAGTCCATGAAACAATTATGAAGATCTGCATTTGCATACTCTATCCCAGAAAATGGGGACATTTGGGTCGACAAATGAGTAATTTCCCTGTGCTAACAAAAGATCACATTTCTAAACTATCTGATATTATAATCTTTTAGAAATAGTCTTCCTCTTTGGTAACAGCTGATAATTGTTTCAATCGTTCGACCGTTTTGAACTCAAGCATAGTCCATACACGGCTACTACTTCTAGGGCACTAGACTGACTGATTTCTGCGTGTGGATTAGCTTTCCCTATTACCAGCGCCCTTCACCACCATGCGAACCCATTCCGACTTCAGAGTCACTTGTAATTTACGTCCCCAAGTCAAGGACGAGAGGTCAACATGGTTGTCCAACTGACCGGTTTTGTGGTTGAACCTGCCACATCGGCATCAACACACCGGATGTTTTAAACCCGGCGTTCTTATAAATTCAGCCATGCTGACCTCCACGGTTTATTATGATAATTATAATATTTTGATAATAACACTGTTAAACAAGTAACTTAAATAGTTTAACTTCTTCTTCTTCTTCTTTCCTTCGCTTGAAATATGTCTATAACTGCAATGTTGTCTCTTGTATGAATCTAACTGTCTATTTTAGTTCACTCAGCGGTCCATAGAGTTTATCTTCCACTGTTGTCTCTCAAGGTCAGAAGGTTTGCCTAGATATGTTATATTTTGGGCAGTCTTGGAGTATGTGCTCTGCTGTCTGCGACGCCAAACCACATGTGCACATGGCTGAGTCACCAATCTTGAATTTTGTATACATGTGGTTGCGTAATCTATTGTGTCTGTTCTGAGGTGCAGAATAATGACCTGTTCTAGTCTGTCCATAATGTGGTAGTCGTCTTGAGTAGGGTTTGGTGGCTTTCTGACTGATTTGATCATTGTTTCCTTTTGGTGGAACGTAACGAGCACACCAGGCTGTTCTTCTTTTGCTCCTTCCTTAGCCAATCGATCAGCTCTGTCGTTTCCGGGTACTCCACAGTGGGATGGTATCCACTGTATGGTGACCTTATGCTGACTGTTAAGTTCAGAAAGTAGTGTTCTTAGAACTGGTAATTTCCCAGACAGGAATGCCTCTATTACTGATTTTGCATCTGTCAACATCACCACAGGTTGTCTACCATGGCTGGTATTTTGTAATTTCTCTATTGCTATCTTGATTGCCTCAATTTCAGCATCATAGTTATGGCAGTACTTTCCTGTTGGAATTCTGGCCGTGTCTCTAGTATTATTTGGGTATTCTATATACACCCCCGCTCCTCCATTTCGAACAGCATTTTGCGCCGACCCATCTGTGTAGACTCGGATCCAGAGATCCTGTGGATATTCGTCATCAAGGAAGCTGAGAGTGGCTGTTCTGTGCTGTACACTGTTCTGTTCTTCCTTGTCAAATATTCCTCTCACTTTTGTCTGGATTTGTAGGGATAGACTATGTTCATCTTTCCATGGAGTTCGCTCTGGAATAGTTGTCAGGGGGATATCAACTGTGGGAAGATCGGTGGTTTCCCTGCAGAGTCATTTGGCCTGGTGGATGAAACTATTTCTTTTCAACCGCCCCACAGCTACGTTTTCAAATCGGTTCTTCATAGGGTGGCCTGGCAAGCTGAAGAACGTGTCTGCTTGTATTAGTGTTTTTGTATCTCTGCGTTCTCTCAGTGCTTGTGTCCTCCCCATTTTCTCCATTGCTACTATAGGGATTGATCTCATCCCTCCTGTGATGACTCTAAGAGTTTGATTTTGCACATTGTCCAGCTCTTTTAGTGTGGTTTTTGATGCTAAACACAACGCAGTTAACCCGTATTCTAGGTGTGGTCGTATGCTCTGTTGATAAACTTTGCTAAGTATTTTCGCACTGGCTCCCCATGTGGTTCCACATAGCTTTCTCAGGATGGCTATTATCCTTCTGGCTTTTGCTACAGCTTTTTTTATGTGTTTTCTCCATGTCAGCCTGTCATCAAATGTTACACCAATGTATGTTGGTTCTTTATCTTCTCTTAGGGGCGTTCCATTTATCTGGATGATCCCTTCCTTTTGTTTTGGAGAGAGGGTAAATAGAGTGGTGCTGCACTTGTCAGTGTTTATGCTGACACACCATCTATCCGCCCATGCAACAAAAATATCTACAGCTCTCTGTAGCAATATGGTGGCCACTAATGCATGTTCGCCCTTCGGAACACCGTGACGCAATAGTACTTTCTTGCTCTTGAGACCGTCTATCTGTGCTCGGGCTCTTCTGTTGTGCAAGTATGCTTTCATCCATTTGTACATTCTTCCATTGATTTTACAATTTCTCAGTTTCTTCATAAGACCTTCTTTCCAGACTTTGTCAAGGGCTTTCTTCAGATCTATCTATGCCGCAAGTACCAGCTTCTTCTCTTGGAATGCATCCTCAACGTCTTGAGAGGATAGGTTGTCTGATCTTCCGTATAGTGGCACTGCCTAAAGCCAGCCTGTTGTGGCACAAGGATGTTTTCACTTTCAATGTACCACTGTAGTCTGTGATTGATGATGCGTTCCAGTGTTTTGCCGAGACAGCTGGTGAGAATAATTGGTTAGTAGCTGGAGACAATGGAACTATCTTTCCCAGATTTTAGGAGGGGTATCATGATTGCTTCTCTCCAGGCTTGTGGAACACTGCCTAAGTTCCAGGTGTTATTGAAGATCTGTAACAGCTTTGCTTTGGCCTCTGTTCCTAGGTTTCTGATCATTTCATTGGAGATACCATCTGCTCCTGGTGACTTTCTCATTTTCAGTTTTGATATTGCTCCAGTTCACTGATTGTGATAGGTGCCTCCATAACCTCATGTACTATTTCCTTCTTCCTGTATGTCGCCATTTCTCTCGAATCTCTTGTTGTTTCTCTGGACTAATTTCGATATTGTTATCTTGTGCGAATGAATCCGCAAAATGGTCTGCTGCTTGCTTTACTTTTAAGATGTTTCCATCTTTATGTAGTGCAATTTTTTGAGTTTCTCCCTGAACCCTCATCGTTAAGCTGTTTTATTAGCTTCCACAACTTTCTTGTGTCTCTTTTAAAGTTCAGAGACTCTGTTTTCTCCTGCCAGCTTTTCCGTCTAGCCTGCAGCTTGGCCCTTTGAAATTTGGCTTTTGCGTGCTGGTATTTATTGTGGTGCTCTTGGCAGGGGTTAACTTCTGCTTGCCTTCAACACACTTCCACATCATTATGCAACTGTTCCAGTTCACTACTCCAGTAGGGTTTATAATGTTTAAGGGCTCCTCTTGGTACTGTTTCTCGTGCTGCCTGCAGTATGAATTTCCCAAACTCTTCAACTACTTTATTTATGTCCCTCTCAGTGTTCAGGTTTCTAACCAGTATTCTGGTGCAAAGCTTGTACAATGCCCAGTCTGCTTTCTTGTAGTTCCACCTCGAGAGAGAGTGCTGTTTTCACTTACAAGCTAATTTTCTACAATTAGAAAGACTGAAACAATCAAATATTCAATTATTAGGACTCGCAGACACTAGGAAAAAGGGGCAGAACACGAAAAGAACACACGAAGGTTACGTTATTATATGGAGTGGCGTCGACCAGCGAGCTACAGCTAAACATGGAGTGGGTTTTTTGTTGCATCCAGACAAAGCGAAAGCCATTATCAACACTAAATTTATATCAGAAAGGATAATACTAGTACAGATCAAAGAAGGAAATAGAACAACAACTTTTATACAAACATACGCCCCATGTA